>CM074081.1:21164164-21214164 GCA_037178815.1 Barbatula barbatula | reverse complement strand
TCCATAGATCTGTTTCACTGTCACACATCTGTCTCACTGTCCACAGATCTGTCTCACTTGTCCACAGATCTGTCTCACTGTCCAAAGATCTGTCTCACTTGTCCACAGATCTGACTCACTGTCACGGACCCGTCTCACTGTCCACAGATCTGTCTCACTTGTCCACAGATCTGACTCACTGTCACGGACCCGTCTCACTGTCCACAGATCCGTCTCACTTGTCCACAGATCTGACTCACTGTCACGGACCTGTCTGTCTCACTGTCCATAGATCTGTTTCACTGTCACACATCTGTCTCACTGTCCACAGATCCCACACTCTTTTTACAGATTATTCACTTCCACGCCTCTCTCACTGTCCACATATCTGTCTCACTTGTCCACAGAACTGTCTCACTGTCCACAGATCTGTCTCACTTGTCCACAGATCTGTCTCACTGTCACAGATCTCACTGGAAACTACTGGAATGCTTCATACTGATTGGTCAGTTAAATGTCACTATTTAGGTCAAGTGATTTAGAGTTAAATTGTATAATTGACTGTACACATATAAGACACATGAAAGGAACTTTATTCTGATAATTATGTATAGAGACAGAGAGCATCATACTGTTGATCTCCTCTGGACTGAGTGTGCTCTATACGGTAGACATCCTCCATGAGATGATGGCGATGTGAAAATCTTCTGTTGCTCATGACAATACCTTACAGCACATCTCACAAAGAGAGAGAGAGACGATGGGCTAAAGATCCTCCTGTGAATATCCACAGACAACAATCAATTCATTTATTCACTCTATACATCAGAATAAAAAGCCTCAGACATCATGAATATTAAAACACGCAACTGTAACTATTTTTATTATGTTAGAACAGAAAAGCTGTTGCTTACCATAAACATTCATGTGTTACAGTAGCTGGAAAGATGGAAAAGGTTATAGAAAATGTTCATTAATCAAGTATACAGGATGAATGTTAGATAATTTATTTGACATGAGACGGTGTTGTTCGTTGGCATGAATAAGACTCAATGTGAACCCGACTTCATGGCAACAGTTGGCCAAGATATCACACAACAGTCAGTTTAGAATGTGAGCAAACACAGAGGCACTTTACAGCCCGACAGAAGAAATCTTCATCTCAGGAGACCATTGACTCATCTGCCCCTTCAGTCATCACCCCTCTCTCTCTCTCTCTCTCTCTCTCTCTCTCTCTCTCTCTGTCTCTAATGGACGACTGACACAAGAAACACAGGCACTGTATACACACACAGAAGATAAGACTAACAAGACACAGGCAAAGGGTTATGGGAAATAAAGTGAAATATGGCATCCCAAAGTTGCGTCCCAATTCGCCTACTTATACTACGCCCTTAAAGTATGACTGTTTGTTATGGGAAAGTTATACATTTTAATTCGTAGTAAAACTGTATGCACGCACTGGGACATACTAATAAAAAAGAAGTGGCCGTTGTTGCTTAGACGACACTGAGATCCTTAACTGTCACGAACATCAAAATACATCTCTTTCTTGCATTTAACTATTTATTCATTCATTATTTCATTTATAATGTTTACTGTATACTCATATTTATTTACTTAGCCAAGCATCGTTAATTTAACCTTATTAATGCAGTGGAGCGTCACTAAGCTCCGCCCTCTTGTGGTGAGTTGTGGGTAATATATCAGCCATTAAGTCTCTATGAAATCACACTTTGAATTTTCATTTCAACATACTATGATGAGTAATTCTATTTTCGAATACTATTTAGGACGGACAGTATGCGAATTGGGACGCAGCACAAGTGATGAGGGGAGTGAGAGAGTCCATAAGGGGAGAGGGGGCCCCCTGGTGGAAGGGATGAATGGCCATTTCTCACAGACATCATCTGGTCTTGAGGGAGTTTGTATACAAATGAAAGGGCTGTAGAATTGGGATGTGACACGACTCTTGTGGTGTACTTTAATCCTCTCTTTTATTCCCTCATCTCCAGTGAGATTGTGTGGCGTTCTGAAGGTCAATGCAGAGTGAGCGGTCATTTGGAAAGAGCCGGCGCGCCTAATGGAGCACATTAAAGACACATGCACTACAGTCATTTACTCACAGCCACCAAATCAATACAGACGCATAGGTGTTAATCTTTCCTCCACTCTCTCTCTCTCTCTCTCTCTCTGTTATCCGTCTGATCTTATAATAGAAAGAGATTTGTCTGGAGTCTCATTGGATGAGATTCTTTAATAACAAACGCTGGGTTTTATCAATAGACATCAGTCTGCCGTAATATCACTAATGCATGTGATGGAAGGCTTTAATGAATCTTTCCTGGCTTCAGGCCGTACATTAACACTGTCCTCTCTGTGCTACTATACATTCACTGAATTATTAATGTGAGACCTAAATCTCAAGAGTCGTTCTCACATTCAACCCCATCATCTGATCACAACACTAAAACACACCAACATACTGAAAACCATCATGACGTCACACCTCAAATGATTCTCCTTTAGACATCAATGAGATTTAACAGAGAGCAAATGTTTAGGGCTCATGTGTGTCTCGGATATGTCTCATGTCAAACTGAGCTCAGATTTATCAAGTATATTAGTGAAGATCTCAATATGAACTCAAACACTTCTCCTCTAATGATGTGACCTCTACAATCTTCATTCATTTACATTCTTCGTGTGTTTACACAATTAAACAATCATTTTCTTTTTATTTCTCCCGAGAAAAACATGTGATACATAAATGAGTCTTGAGAAACCAAACATCAAATCTCATCTGGTTTGCTGTGACGTGTGTCATGAATTCTGTCTGGCACAATGAAATGATTAATATCCAAACAACAAACCTTGGATGTCAAAGATGTGGGCTAGTTGATGTGTTTGTATGTGTTGCATTTATATTCCATACGCGAGTGTTCACGCTGCATTTGTTTCTGCCTGATGACTTGTTGTTTTATAATAAACACATGCGAGCACATGTACAAGAGCTCCTCAAGCAGAAAGACATTAACATTCACAACATGCAGCACAAAACCCATTTACCTTTTGTTTTCCATCAATTCTAACAATAGCCACTTGTCCTTTTCCCCGCCGTGTATATAAACAGTCCAAAGAAGCAATTAATAACCGCGATACAGAGAAAATACCCTCTGTGTAATATCTTCTGCCATCCAAAGGTTAAAGTGACACCTGGAAGAACACTTTCAAATGAACAGACATGAATAATTACAGCATGTTTCAAGGTGACATTTATAATGAATCTCAATGGAGACGGTGAACACGAGAAGTCAATAACCAGGACGGAGGAGGAGATTTTCAGGGATTTCATAAGGTTTGACAACGGTGAATGACAAAATAAACGTGCAAATGTGCAAAGAGTAATCCGAACACCTTCGCAGTCACATAGCAACACCACGGCGACCACCTTTCATTGATAAAATTAGTTTGAAGTAGGGTACACTTCAAGTTCATTTTATTAAACATACTTTATATGAAGAGTTTTACGTCGACGCGTAGCTGCCACATACATTTAATATTTTCCACAATGATAATGGGATAATATGTTTTTGTTTTTGAAGGGATAATATGTTTTACCAAAATATTATCTTGTTAAAATATATAGTTTTAACAACATATTGTCCGTTTAAAACGACAATATATATAGTTTTAACAACATATTATCTTTGACGTGATTTTATTTAACGTGGCAGCCATACGCAACAATAGAGTTAATTTCCAAAGTGACTTTTTTATTGTTCATTTCCAATTAATATCAATCAAACTGCAGTTGGTTCGTTAAGATTTAAGCCATAATAACTCCCAAAATACAGCTTACTAATAAAACAGCCGCACTAAATCACAATGAAAATATACAATATTTTAAGTATAAGCTACTTTATGTTGTAAAAAAACTAACATCGGTGTACAATCTTCTTACTAATTGAAATGAGCACTTGTTCATTAAAGTATATTTTTAAGTGTAGCGTTATTCATCCAGTGATGCATTTTTAGTTGATAGTACGCTTTGAAGTATACTAGTTTAGTCAAGTCTTCGTTAAGTGAACTTAACATCATACTTACAGTCCTTTGACATATGCTGTGTTGTTTTAACCCATCAATGGGTCAGCCATTGTCTGGATAAATTGAACTGGAATGCTGAATAGAAAATAAACCAACCCTTTTTAGAGTGCACGTTTATAATATTTTTTGTCACTTATCCCTATTTTGCGATTCATTTTGACACTTGAAATATACCTTAAAGTGATCTTGAAGTATATGAAGTATATCTTCATCCAAAGGTTAAGCACAAGCGCAAGGACTGAATTGTGTTTTTACTGTAGATCTGCTGGTTTTCATCTCTCTTTCACTCATGAGGGATTTCACGTTCACTGCTTGTGTTGCTGTTTGCTACAAGCTCAGCAGAACGCCTCTGTGAATCTGTGTCTCCGGTGTGGAATGAGGTGTTTTTCTTTAGCTCTCGAGCAGAAACACAGCATGCATCTTTAACTGAAACGCTTCAGTTCATCTCCACATCTCATCCGGCCGACCGTCTGCCTTTTCATTACATATGAAGGGCACTTCAGTCGACGCAGGACGGCTGAAGAAAGAACACAACGTGAGGGCTGTTTGTTTGCTGAAGAGCAGCAGTTCAAGTGGTGAAACCATAAGCACATCTGTGACAGTAAAGATGAACTAAACAAAAGAAAAAGAAACTGTGTGATGTCACCTTCAGCTCTCTGTTTCACGTCTTCACCTGTCAGACAGAAGATAAACTTTCATCACAACAACACAATGTGCTGCTCGCTCATCTAAACTCGGACTTTCATGTTATTTGTGATGTTTAAATGATAAGCAGCTCAATCTCTTCTAAACCTCTTCATTGAGCTCGAGTTTATTAATCAGATATTCTGCGGTTTACAAACACTCCATTTCTCATCCCTGTTATTATTCTACTCCTTCATTATCTAGTTCAGTTTCTTCCGTCGGTCTCTCTCTCTCTCCGAAAGCAGTGTTTTAATTGGGCGACGAGAGTCGAGGAGCCGCTGGCATCACTTCAGTTTGATTTATGACCACATGAGGTAAAATCATAAAGATCCCAAACACGCCAGCCCAACGTCCCACTGACACAGATCAGTCTGTGAACATTCATTTAACACACGTGTTTGCGTGTCACAGGACTGATGCACCTATGATGCTGTCAACACATTTATAAAAACTGCTCTGAAGCTCCTCGAGAAGCCAAACCACAAAAGACAGACAGAGAGGAGCGAGCAAAACATCAAATCAAATCAAATGTTTAATTCTTTAATTCTGTCATTCAAACTAACCTACAAACATCAGAATGTTCAGATCTGTCTCTGTGCGGGTCAACCTGTAAAGATGTGTTAAAGAAGAGAACGACAGCTGTTCTCAGTGTTAATGACTGCGATGTCGTCTCACGGGATAAATGAAGATGTTTAATTTATATCGTGATCAGGAGACACAGTCATAAGGTCACCGAGGTGTCAGTGATGAATTCTGTGATCAATGAAAGACTTAACCCTCACACACTCCTCGTTTCCTGTTTACACTACTGGTATTTGATCAATGATTGTAGTTTTTGATGCATTTTGAAAGGTCAGTTTTGTTACTCATGCTGCTTAAGATCTCCCCGGCCCCTGTGGAGGTGTGTGCACGCGTGTGGTTGTATACATGGTTTACGAGGACACAAATGTGTGTAATCACAACGTAAACAATGTAAAAACTGGTTGTCTGTGTCCTCGTTAACTAAATCGCAAAAAAACATACTAACTGATGATATTTTAAAAAGAAAAAATGCCAAACGTTTTCTGTGATGGTGAGGTTTAGGGGAGGGAAAATAATATACAGTTTATTCAGTATAAAAAGCATTACGTCGATGGGAGAGTCCTCGTAAATCACATATACAAGTGTGGGTCCGTGGACATGTCTGTTCCATATGCATATGTGCTCTAGTACCAGGCCTTCATTACTGTATGGACATTTTCAGATTTATGCCGGATTCATATTTTTTACAAATGACCCCATATTTTCATATTGACCCCAAATACCAGATTGATGAATTTTTTTTTACATACCTTCAGAACAACCGCATCAAGCCCCGTTGTTTTTCATGTGAATATATATAGGAAATGTAGAAAAGTCACAACATCCTATTCCACTGAGATAAAGGGATCCTTTTTTAACTAAGGAAAACTTGATTTGGGTCATATTGACCCCAAGGAGAGGTTGAGGGGTGATATCAGTCACGAAGTCCAGCAAATAAAGACCGACACTTGTGAAAACAAAGCCTTGTTTGTGATTTAGAGTTTGTTGAGGCGTGAGTTTTAAAAGAGAGAGTAAAGAATCTCCTGGTGTTTGACTGATGGATGAAGTGGATGTGAGTCCTGGAGATCTGTTCATGTGTTTCACGCTTCTGAAAATAAAACGCACGCAGCAGTCAAGAAGTACAACACAGCTGAAAATAGAACGATTACTAGCCAGCGGCTTGTCACGTTCACATTCTGTCTTATTAAGAGTTTCAGAAAAACCTTTACGAGAGTTTGAATCTTTCAGAGCTCATGTGACCTCGGGTCTCAGCGGGTGTTAAAGTTCAGGAAAACACATCTCTGGAGAGCGCTGGCGGTCACGGTTCACAGGCCTGAGAATGTCTCATCATTGCTGCTGGCTGAAGATTGAAGTGAGCTCCGACCGGGCCTGAAATGAGCCTTTCTGGATGGTGATGGACTCTGAAAGAGCTAAACACCATGAAATCATGACTGGAGCGAGACGTGAGCTATTAAACATCAATCTGTATGAAGATCTCAAAATTCATGATTTAAAGACACAATATGTACATTTGGAGCGCTACATGGCCCACTTTCGAAACAACAACAAAAGGTGAAGCTAAATGACGTCATGTAGGAGAGTGGAATTATGGGACATGTGGTTTTCAACATCCAACGGCGTATGTAGATCACATCATGTTCACGGACGAGGTAATGAATGAATTTTATTTGATGGCATTGTAATGAGTTAGACCAGTGAGAGACTTTGAGATCACATATGATCTTTGAGAGAAAGCTGACCTACTTGAGTCTGCGTTACTCTCTCTCTCTCTGTGTCTCTCTCTTTATTTAATGCTGCTGGAGCACAAGTGTATGTCACAGAGGTTTATAAACGCTCGTGTTTCACCAGCCGTGCACCACAGTACAGCACTATTGAAATCAACAGCATCCGAAGAGCTGTTGAATATAAATGTCTAAAGGGTCAGCTGAAGAGGTGTGATGCGTTTCATCCAGACATGATGAAAATAAACCTCCTCTCATAAAAAACGGGGCTTTATATTCCTGTTCTTTCTCTGAATTATTCACATGCAGATTTTGTTTCAAACAAATCTAGTAAAGCATCCGGAATGCGAAGAAACCAATAATTTCAAGTGTCACAGACCATTGAAGACATTTCACATAAACCTCATTTAAACAGATAAACATAATTGGTTCAATAATCTGAAGTTTATGTGCGGCTGTGGACCGGACACAGTGATTTATTCACTCCAGATAAACTCTGTGACATCACTTCAGATGCTAAACATCAAATCTGTCATCTAAAAGCTTCCTTCATATCATAAAGCTGAATATGTGATGCCAGACAGATGGAACAGTATTGATCTGATGCACACTGACCTATAAAAACTGAATGACACTTGAAATGTCTGGAGTGTATTATAACTACACGTCTGGACTTCATCTGTTAAAAAGCACCAGAACATGTCGTTTTGAAATGATCATTCTTTATTTGATTTACTACAGAAGAGACGTTCTTCTTTAAATCTCTATGCACAGAAACTGAAGCTCAGCAGGAAATGTTTAAAGAAAGTTTCTTAATAGGAACTATTACGATGTCCTTAAAATGACATTTCATGCAGTGTGTAATGTTGATGCGAATCATTTGAGAGAGGTGAGGTAATAACTGACGGTTATTAGAAAATTAAAGTGTTGTATATGTACGTATGTTGCTGAAAACTCTTTAAACCAAAATATTGACTCTTTAAATCTGTGCGCAATGTTTAATTCTCGCATACTGCAAAGTATACAGTACAGTACACACTGTTCTTCAGTATGGTATATATGGACAGAACTTTATTTCACATCCGATAGTTTAGTCAAGAGAACTTATCTCTTAGTTTCTCTTGAAATCAGACGCTTTTGTTTACTGGATGTGGAATTTAATATATATAATTACATGAGCTCCAGATTTTGCAACCTTCATTTTATCCTTCAGTTTCCATTAATCCACCCACTCTCTCTCTCTCCTTCATAACCATATTATCCATCCACACACCAGTGTTCAGATAGATAAAACCTTACTCTTGATTTTATTCTCTCTCTGTCTCTCTCTCTCTCTATGAGCGAGGACTTTTATTGCCTCAGTAACAACAGCAGCACCGATATCTCATATCTCACTCTTGCCAATCTTAATTTATTTTCATCTCTTTTCTTTTGGCCTCTTTTTTAACAGTTTGTGAAAGTGTGAGAGTTTTCTGAGCTTTGTGGCATCATCAGAACTGTGTTCATTTTTCTGCTGTAACATTAGTTTAATTACTGACAAAAGATGTTTTTATCGTTGAAGGTCATATTTGTGAATGAAAAAGAGACATGTATGAACCACGTGTAACCCCAAAGTCCAGATAAATCATTTTCAATCTCCACTTTGGACTTTTAAAGGCTGGAAGTATACAACACTTGCAGACGTGTTGAAAGTTTGCAGAGAAAAACAGGGCATCACACACTACACGATAGAAACTTAAGACCAGCGCAGACTTTCTGCAACACGTCCAGGTTATCAAAGTCCTAAAGTGTATTCCATCCTTAAGGGGACTAACTTAAATGTGAGAGGTGTCTTGATCGAAAGCAACTTACATTAACATTAAATATATCGATGCGATTATTTTTGTGTGAAGATGCACACAGTGATGTTTTTTGTAAAGTATGTTTTTAAAAACGACTTAAATAACATAATTTAACTAATGCCTGATATCAGTTTAAACTAATTCCTGTCTGTGAAACGGGGCCTAAGAGTTTCATCATGTGTTCATAAACGCCTGGATCTTCTTTAGTCAATGTTGTTGTTATTCTTCTCACGCAGTATTGAGCAGCTCGACCTGTTTAATATCACTGCTATTTGCAAAACAAATTTCCCTATCTGAGCCTCAACAAAGATCTCTCAAAGAGATGCACTACATACATCACGCAACATTTGATTTTATTACTATAATTATCTTTCTTTTTCTTTGTATACACTTGCACTATTTGTACTCAGCCCAGATGCAAATGCTTTGGCAATACCAATGTACATTTTTTCATGCCAATTAAGCACACTTACATACATTGAAAATTGAAACTGACAGAGAGAGAGAGAGAGAGAGAGAGAGAGAGAGAGAGAGAGAGAATGGTGCAGAGGAGCTTGTTATAGAGAAAGACAGACAGATGCTGTTGTTATTTGTGTGACACATCAGTGTTGAGCGTGAGACAGGACACGGCCGAGGGCAGAGCCGGATTTCTCTCTTCAGTGTGAGGTCTTTATACGGCTGAATGAAGAGACGTGACCGGATCACAACCAGAACACAAACACGCCATCAATCCCTCACATAACACCAGCCAGAAGACCTCTGAACATCCATCTCTCTCATCATTCCCAAAATAAGGTTTCCAATTAGAAGCAAACACAGCTTTACGGATGCTCAAATCACTTTTATCCTCCAAAACAAACACGGATGTGAAGAACCACAACAGACTACACAGACGAAACTGTTTCATGATAACAAGAAGATTCTTTTCTGAAAGTTACAGCGACGGCTTTCTTTTAGAAAAGACTGATGCGATATCGACTTGAGACTCGGAATAACGCTCGTATCAATATTCTTAAACAAAGCTTCATCTTTTTCCTTCAGTTCTCGTGTTCGTCTCTCAGCCTTAAGGGACACGTAGAGTGACGGCATTTTAACATCTTTGGAATAAATAATGTGACACGGATCCTTCACATTGACCCAAACGACCCGTCGCTTGTGTTTTTGAGAATAATTCTGCCGCCTGTAAAGAGCTCTGTTGACAAGAGTGACTTCCTTATTGCTCTTCAAATCCAAGAGGACGACACCACAAAACACAGTCAGTCTGAATACATCAATACAAATGAGGAATCAATGTGAGATGTGTCGCCGACACGAGAGGAGAGACTTAAAATCCCCTCAGAACCGCCGGACCACCAGAGACATCAAATCTGACACAAACGTGCTGTTAAAGCGATTCACAATCTTTTACCACAAAAACAAACATGGGCGCTGACGTTAAACCACAAATAAACCTAGAGCAACAATAGTTGAACCACAGATGCACATGCTAATCAATCTGCTATAAATCCATACTACACTTTTACTATAGTAAAACCACCGTTCATTTTCTTATGAAAGAGATCATGTGCTGTACCAGTATTTTGTTTAATACTGCTCTACAGGTTTAGAAGTAAAGATGTTTTCTTCACAGCGATGTCACTGAGGAATCCTTTATAGTTCCTAAATACCCAGGTCTTTCTCACCTCTTCAGAAAGATGATGTGTAGTCCATGTTTACCAAAAGCAAACACTAAACATCTGCATACCTCACAGAGTAGGGTAAGTTACTCTAAAAAGTAATGAATTACTAGTTACTAATGAAATATTCAAAAGTGTCATTACATTACTGTATTTAATTACTTTCTATATCCTACATCAACCTTCAGTTGAATTGATTCAAGTAAATAATATAAAACTACATAAAGTATTCTTATTAACTGACTAAAGTTGCTCTTTGTATGATATATCACTTATTGCTCCCCAAACTCTTTGTAAGTGGCTTTGGATAAAAGCGTCTGCTAAATGATTCATTGTAAATGTAAATGTAAGTATACAAATGTGAGAAGGACTCATTAAAGCACAGATTTTAAAGTTAGACTTTGAATTGTGCTGTATTGTATATATTACACAGTATTTAGTTCAATTACATCAGAACTGTAATTTAATTACAGATAAAATGAGAGTAATCCCTTACTTGACTTTTTAAGGGAAAATGTAACTAGTCATATACTGTACGATAAATACAGTTTTACACATCAAAGCAGATCAAAGTTGAAGATGATCTTCTAGATAAAGTACATGTTTGTTGGAACGTTCCGACCGGATTCTCTTTGATTTCAATGTCTTCTGAACGATTAACCAATTCCCAAGGGTGTACATCGATTTAGGATTCCATCAACACAACAGTTTCAGACACACACACACACACACACACACACACACACACGAGTGTCATGAATAAATATCTCACACGATCAGAATGTACCGTAAGAGGATCTGAAGGTCATTGAATCCACATCGAAACAGAAGCTAATGAATGGATTCCTATCAGATGAGAATACACACATTAAACTTTAATGTTTTATTTGATGTACCTTCAAAACCCCCAAAATATCTTATAGACTAAGAAGAGATTTACATCTTAGTGGGACTATTCTGTTAAAATAACTATAAAAAATAATAACAGTGTTGAGGTTAAACTGTAGTTTAACTTGAATCGAATCGAAACTGTCTAACATGAATAATATCATGTCAAATATTGGAGTTTTAGGTCACATCATCTCATTTCCACCCAAATAACACAAGCGTTTGTTAAAAGTCACTTAAAACAATATTTTTAAGCTGAATTTCAGACTTATCAGAACACAATAACACATCTTCCAAACAAAGATCCATGAAAAGCCAGTGTGTGGTGAATAAACAGGAATATGAGACACAGGGACGCTGGATCAGCTGAAGTTTTAAGTGCCAGAAGGCATCTCTGATGGATGAGCTGCTTGTGTTTGATCTGAAGGAGAGAAGCCCACCGGCTCATGGCAAGAGATGGAGGTGGACAGGTGCAGTTTAATTTCATTTAGACAGCAGGAGGAGAAAATCAACCGTTCCACATCAGTAAATATTGGACGGGAAGACGGCACAAAGCCAACGGCCAGTTTTATTCATGTGGTGTGACGGCTCGAGGGCACAAGCCAAGATCATATCATCATAACACAGGTATAATACAATCATAAAAACACCATCACCTCTGATGTTCTCATGTCAACATGTACCAGTTAAAAGTTACAGAATGCTGCATTAATACAAACTCAATGATATAATGCTATCGTGAGTGTTTGCCGGCAGAGCTGATTCTAGACGTCTGGGGGCCCTAACCAAACCTTTGAGGGGCCCCTTGTCATAGTTAAATTTAGATAAACATGACTGTAAACTATAAGAAATCAATAAAAACAGCTGTCAAAAAACTTGATTAATATAGTTTACTCAAGAAAGCTAACCATACGAAAACAATTCTCTGAATGTGATGACACAAAAATTGCATACTATCTTGGCAAACATACAGTGGGTTGGAGTCGTGTGCATTATAGCTGAAACGTCTATAGTATTTTGTAGCCAATGCAACTTTGGAGGCGCTCCCTAAATTCAGACTGTCGAACGTCCAAAGTCAAACCATCTTTATGTCAGTGGATAAATACTGGATTTGTCAATCTGTAGTTGCAGAATTTGGCAAAACTAAATAAGACACAAAAACACATGCCTTGTTCTTTTGCTTTGCGGTGTTGGCGTTTTCCCCGCTACAGACGGACAGCTCCGTTTTAAAGCCATGGCCATATGTAAAGACGCATCAACCACATTGTGCACTACAGAGACCGAGTGAAGTAATTAAATAAATTAACAAGTACATTTTAAAATTATCCCTCAAAAGTTGAATACACAAGTTATACAAAAAGCATCTTGTTTACATTACTATATTGTTTTGGATTCGATACTAGGGGGGCCCACTGGCGGTACAGGGGCCCTAGGCAACCTGGGTAGTCTGCGTATAGGAAGGATCGGCTCTGTTGCCAGGGCATGGGTTCATGGTTGCTAGGGTGTTCTGGGTTGAGTTTTAATTCAACCGAGATAAAACATAGTTTGCTTTGTTGCTTTGTCGTGGAACCGTGTATCTGGAATAACTTTTGTTATCATAAAATAAATGATGCTCCATGATGAGATAAACAAATAAATAATGAGAGACAAACACCGCTTTCATTATGAATGTATTTTTGCATACGCATTATTGTTCCAGTGAGTGAATAAGGCCTATTATTGATTTCAACAATAACAGCTTCTGATTATTATTTTGTACAACACAAATCTTCATCATGTCTTTACAAACAGTCTGTACAGTTCCTAAAATAAACTTTTGTCGTGTAATACACAGAGTCGGACAGCGTGTCGTGCCGTCTTCACGTTTGGCAATGCAGAGATAATGAGGGCAAACAGTTTTCTCTCTGAAAGTCAGATTTGTGCTTTGGCTGTGTGCAGAAAAAAAGTGTGAAACTCGAGCCAGAAATTTCACATCAGTTTCTTCAGAGGCTGCCGATTGAACGTTTTACAGATGCTGCTGGAGAAAGCGCTGAGTTAGTTCTGTTCCTCCTGGCACATCTTCACATATACAAACTCTTTCCATAGCAATATAACAAAATAACATTCAATTAATACCGACCCAAACTGTTGACACCTGTGATGTTTTTCTTTTAAATCAATCTTCCAGTCAAATAAATTTAGGCAAAACTTCGAAAATGTTTTTTGTTAAATATAAAAAATTAACCGAACTGTACTGAATATTGCACCATCTGATTTATTCCTACAGGACTTGTGTGGGACACCAAGGGTAACCAAGAGGGGGCGGAGCTTCGTTAAGGGTCCACTGAGGTTTTTGTGTTATTAAACAGAAGTGAGACAGAGATCTGAAACCGTTTCCACACTGAGATGACGAAACGCTTCCGACCAAATCCAACTTCACACAGATAAATCAGGCCAGACGGACAGAGTCCTTTCACAGAAAAATAAAATGATGTAAAAGATGATGCAAGGCCTTTTCTTGATGGCCACAGAGCATTAAGGCTTGAGCTCCGTCAGGTGAATGAACGCCTGTTTGTAGTTTCTACATTCATGAGAAAAGAGAGAGCGAGAGAGAGAGAGAGAGAGAGAGAGAGAGAGAGAGAGGAGAGCATGTCAGTGTGTTTCAGGATCAGCCACTCTGAATGTATTTCTTGATAACCACACTGCCGTGTCTGAAGAGAGGACAGGGCAGATTCTGCTGCAGCGTCCACGCGTTCACACCGGGGTCAAAGGACTCCATGCTTCCCAGAGCCGGACCCTCGCTGCTCACCATCCCACCGCTCGCATAAATCTTCCCGTCCAGAACCACAGCGCTGCAAGACATGACAGAGACATCCATGAAGAGCTTCCTTTCAAACAATTATTCATCACATTAACACACTTTATTTACTTGAATAAAAACTGTCCCTGTGTTATACCCACAAACTGAAATAAAGCATTTGACCGGATGCCATGATGTTGTGTTCTGGGAGGTGTCTTCGGTGTCTGTGATGTTCTCATTTACCATACAGTTAATCTATTCAATCATCCAGCGGGTTATTTTACCTTCTCAGGATTTCATGATTGAACCCTCAGCGTTTTATTTGAGTCACAGTTATTATCAAACACAATGCAAATGCAGCTGTGTGTAATAAACGTGTACAGTCGTGCTATTTCACCTGCAGAATTGTCTGGAATGGTTCATGTTGGGTCCCGCTCTGATGTTTTCTTTCTCTGGGTCATAGACGGTGGTCGCTCGTGCATACGCTCCTCCCAGTATAAATATAAATCCATTCAGTGTCACAGCAGGAGCGTATTTATTATCTGAAACACAAACACACACATATCACATCCATTCACATTTCAACACAACATTACAGTAGAAAGATCCCATGTTTTGCACGCGCACACACACACACACACACACACACAGAACAGAGCACGTACACTCCCACACACACACACACACACACACACACACACACACACACACACACACACACACACACACACACACACACACACACACACACACACACAGAGCACGTACACTCCCACACACACACACACACGCACGCACACACACACACACACACACCACGCACGCACGCACACACACACACACACACACACACACACACACACACACACACACACGAACAGAACACGTACACTCCCACACACACACACACACACACACACAAACACGCACGCACACTCCCACACACACAGAGACATGCAGACATGCCCGCACACACACGCACGCACACACACACACACACACACACGAACACTCACGAACACGCACGAACACTCCCACACACACAGAGACATGCAGACACACATACACACACACACACACACAAGACATGCCTGCACACATACACACAGACACGCACACAAACACACATGCACACAGACATGCCCGCACACACACACAGACATGCCCGCACACACACACACACAGACACGCACACAAACACACATGCACACACACACACACACACACACACACACAAGACATGCCCGCACACACACACAGACACGCACACAAACACACATGCACACACACGCACACTTCCACACAGACATGCACGCGCACACACAAACACACTTTCACACAGACACAGACATGCACGCGCACACACACACGCACGCACACACAGACATGCATGTGCACACACACGCGCACACACTCCCACACACACACAGACATGCACGTGCACACAACGACATACAAACAAACACACGCGCACACAAAATCTGTTTGTTTATAAGCTTTCTTCCAAATATCTTTCTCTGTGTTCATCAGAACAAAGACATTTATACACATTCAGAAATACTCTGTGGGGTAAAAAAGGTGAGGAATTGAAGACAGAATTTTCATCTTTAGGTGAACTGTCCCTTTAAATCAAAAGTCTAAACCCTTCTTGGTGTAAAGAGTCTTTTCATTACCTTTTTATGAATGTTGGCTGTGTTCATGGTTCTATCGATTGAGGTGGAAGTCAAATAAATGGACAACGAAAGGCGTCAGGCTTATGAATTTGAGCCTTCGCTGTTCCTTACACAAACAGATGCTGCGCGAGACACAATAAGCACCGATTCATCCGGCTGTGACATCAAAATCAATAAACGCCTCACAGTGCATAGCAACACGAGATGGATAAACACCCGAGAGCAGTGACATGATATGATGTGAGAGAGTTCAGATATCTCCTCACATCTGAACCGGACACACATGACCTCAAGTTCAAGTGAACGTTTGCCCTCGGCTCACGACTGCTTTAATACATCTAACCGTCTCATCATCACAGAATCATAGGTGTTCAAGTGAATGACGAATCCGCTAACATGACATTAACTTTAATAGCATCTCCATTAGCAGCTGAGCACAGGACATTATGCAAATGACGATTACATATTGCATTTTCATTTACCAGGTTGTTACAAGTGTTATTTATAGGAACAGTTTAACCAAAAATGAAAACTTTGTAATGGTTTACTTGCATTTATGCTGGATGATAAGCAGAATGTCTGAGCCTTTACACACATGAACTTGAGGAGTGATTGACATGGACAAACTTTAGAAATAATATCAGAAACAAATGTCAGAATAAAACAGCAAAGCACTGCAGCCTTTAAAATCTGATTCATGATTGTGTTCAGTGAAAAATGTCAGACGCATAATACGGAATACAAAAACATTCTGCCTAAAGTCTCCCTTTTGGTCTCATAAAATAATATGAGATTTAAACAACAAGAGTTGTGAGGAGATGATGACAAAATGTTCACTTTTGGTTGAAGTATTAATAATAGTTAAGAACTGTTGAACTTGAAATAAACTAAAACAATAAAAGTGAACCGATAAACCGGACTGACATGAGATGTGTGACTCAGAACACAGAAGTGTGAATGATTCAGTCAGGTGTGACAGAGACAATGAAAATGCAGACGTGTGTTTGTTCTGTTTTTGTTCCTGTAGTCATGAGAAAAGTGTACAACGAATCACCTGACGCTGCCGTGTGCACCCGTGTGTCACACATTCATTTCTTCTGAATATATCTGCTGCCATGTGATATTCTCAGAGCTGTCTGACAGGTCCAATATATACTGCAGCTGATGTAAGAGCTGTTCTTTATGCATGCTGATTTATTGTCAAAAAATCTTCTTCTGCCAATTAATGTGAAGATATATTTCTGCGTGTCAAAATATCCCGAAATAACACCAGCAGCACAGTGAATTTATGATATATTCTCACTATCCTACATTATAGTGCATTAATACAGGACTGTCTCTGCAGGTGTGACTATGAACGGATAAACACAGACACTCGCATAAAGACACATGCACACAGACGCATGTAGACACACACGCAGACAGACACACGTATGCAGACACACGCAGGCAGACCCACGCACGCAGATACATGCACACAAATACTTGCATGCAGACACATGCAAACAGACACACGCAGACGCATGTACACGCATGCACGCAGACTGACACACACGCAGACACATGCACACAGAAGCACGTAGACACACTCACGCACACAGACAGCACACAGGTGCATGCGGGCAGAGACACGCATGCAGATACATGCACACAGACACACATGCACGCACACAGACACATGTAGACACACGCACGTACGCAGAGATCACACACACACACACACACACACACACACACACACACACACACACACACACACACACAGAGATGCATGCAGGCAGACACACGAATGCAGATGCATGCACACAGACACTCGCATGCGCAGACACACATGCACACAGACACATGCACACAGAGTCATACACGTAGACAAATGTACGCACGGACGCAGACACACGCATGCAGACAGACAGACGCACAGACGCAGACAGACTCAGGCACAGGACTGTTGAACGTTTTAGTACCGATCATGGGTGACTCAATGAAGGTCCAGGTGTTGTTTTGTGGCAGATATGACTGCAGGACTCCAGCAGACCGACTGGTTTCATTCACTCCTCCAAACACATAAATCTGTCCTCCACACACTGTAGCTGCGGCTGAATGAACCGCTCTGGGCAGAGGAGACACCGTCTCCCACAGGTTAGTGATGGTGTCATACCTGAGGAGACACAACGCAGACCATCATTTTCTTTACATATCTTAAAGAGAAAAGTATAAAACGAGTGAAATACGATTTCGTCAGCAGCAGGAACACAGAAAGTACAGTAGAGTAAATGTGTTCACTTTTCACTGCAGATATCTCAAATTGAATTGAACTCTGGATGAAACTTTATTCAAGATTTCAGATGTTGTGTTGTATGGAGATTCTCAGGAGAGTTTGTGAGTGTAAATTAAAGAAGGAATGGGACCTCATTGAGATCATTCTGAGTCATTAACACTGAAACTGAAATTCTCACCACACACACGCACATATGATACACGAGATGTGACCATGACTTGAGGAAACATGATGAGGAATGTGTGGCTTTCATTTCAACTCTAATGAGGTGTTTGAGGTTTTGTTGTTTCATTGTAAAATATCCAGAAGGCCGGAGGCAAAAATGATTTTCTATCTCCCTACACCATAAAACATACAAACAGAACATTTTCAGAAATCTCTGTCTTTCTCTCTCTCTCTCTCTCTCTCGCTTATTTTGAATAAGTGTTCACCTTCAGAAACAAAAAAATGTAATACATTAAAATTCACATGATTCCAAGTTAATGTATCTTTACATGTAAACATGTATGTCTTTCATCTTTAGACGTGACACAAGAGAGGTGTATTATATACACCGAACACATGATATCACTGTAAATCAATAGATGGATCAGTAAATGATCTGTCAGTCAATAACTGTCTGTAGGATTTAATCAGACTGTTATATTCAGAGCTCTATACAGTATGCGTGTCACATTCGTGTATTTCATGTACATTATCTCACAGAAGTGAGTACACCCCTCACATTTACACTGAAGAAATGACACTTTGCAGTGTGCAGCTTGTATAACACTGTACATTGTCTGTCCCCTCAAAATAATACACAGTCATTAATGTCTAAACCGCCGGCAACAAAAGTCAGTCCATCCCTAAGTGAAAATTAAAGTCAATATTTTGTGTTACCACCATTATTTGGGGCACGGAGTTCACCAGAGATTCACAGGTTGCCACTGGACTCCACTTTCATCGAGCTGGTGGATGTTAGAGACCTTGCTCTCCTCCACCTGCTCAATAAGACTTAGGTCTTTCACCTTTACCCTCAGCATCTTTTGCAAGGTAGTGGTCGTCTTGGAGGTGTGCCCTGAGGCCTAGTCTCCGAAAGGTATGTCAAAGTACATGTTGGCATTCATGGTTCCCTTAATGAACTGTAGCTTCCCGGCAGCCCCAGACCTTTCTCGTTAGAAGAGGCTTCCTTCTGGGACGACAGCCATGCACACCAATTTGATGCGGCGTACGGTCTGATCACTGACAGACTGACAGTAGATTTACTTCACTCACTACTTTACATTGTAGCAAAGTGTCATTTCTTCAGTGTTGTCACATGAAAAGATATAATCAAATATTTACAAAAATGTGAGGGGTGTACTCACTACTGTAAGATAGTGTTCTGTATATAAACATGTTATTCCTGAAGCACAAACAGCTGATGTTTTAAAAGCGGCTGTGAATATTTTCCTGGATCAGATGTCATGAGCGACCGCCTCACATTATCAACGCTCAAAGATCATGCAAACAGCTGAAGAAATCAGCCATGGGGTCAGACTACACGTAAAACATGTGATGAGCTGGCAAACTACAGCGAGACATTCATACCAAAGCTGTCATGCACATGATGTTCAGCTAATGTTACATGACTTTTACAATATCACATATATGTTTGTTACAACGTTACAGACTTCATTACATCACTGATAAACACACACACACACACACACACACACAACACACACACACACACACACACACACACACATGCACAAGACGGTTTCATCTGAACAACATAAACAACCGTTACTGTGCAGGCGCACTTTTGTGACCCAGACTGAACTTCTGCTACACCTTCACAAACAATAGAGCGCCTGTAGATTATTCTGATAACAATATAGAAACCCAGGTGAAGCGTTACTTGGCTAAACTTGTCTCTCCAATATTATGACTTTAGACGGTGATACCAAGATCAACCTCTAGATGACAGTGGACCGTACGGTTGCTTTAAACGTGACCCAACTACAGGACCCATTCAACAAATAAACATACAACAAAATTCAATGAATCGTTGATTTAATACAATTATTATACAGTAAAATAATAATAAAAAATTTGTATTAACTTGAATTAAATAAAATATAAATATAGGTAGGTTTTGGTTACCACGGACCTTATTTAGGGCGATTTACCAAAAACCTATAGACTTTGAGGCGATGGAACGGGAAGTCTTAAAATGCTAACTCGCTTCTGGGGTCCTCATACAGAAATATGTCATCTCTGAGTTTCCCTATAAAGGAGAAACTCAAGGGTTTGTGGTATTTTAAGACCCCTATAGGTTACGAGAGAACGCTGATCAACACTAGAGATCGGTGCTGTGACATAACACACCAAATCTGATGAACTTTTGTGTATAATCTGTGTTTGTGTCTAATGATTTTACATCTGTAGTTTGATCATAGTTTACCCTAAGAAACAAATCGATTCTATACAAAAAAATGGTAAACTAAAATATCGTCATTATTTATTTTTGTGAAGTTATGTGAAAAGAAACCAAACAAGATTTAATGTAATTATTATGCAAATCAGGACAAAAATCTGTGATACACCAGCGTGTGTTTATAAATGTTCATCGTGTGTTATAGTTTCACATGTAAAAGTGAACATCTGCGTGGTGATGGATTATTCCTGTAGTCCTGATGGACACCGTGTGTACGCCGGATGCGGTGCGATGCGACAAGAGAACGCATTAGAACCCATTATAATAAAAAATGCCGCGTCCGGTGTAGACACGGTGTGAATGCATCACGGTCATGTGACATTCAAATACATCAGAGATCCAATCATCACACCAGTGGCAGCACGGAAACAAACAAAACTTAAACATCAGATTGTCGGCTGGTACCTTTCCACATTATCCAGGTTTCCAGACACTCCGAGACCTCCGATGGTGTAAAGTTTGCCGTCATACACCACGCTGTTGTGTCGACACCGCGGCACCGTCATCCGTGACACCAGATTCCAGTTATCCAGCAGAGACGTGTAACACCAGACGTCTGCCAGCGTCACTCCAGATTCTGTGCCTCCTACAGCGGGTGTACAAACCATTTACACAATCATGACACCAATGAGACACAACAACGCAAACCTCATGATTATAAATTCATAGTTTACACATGTTTGTTTTCATTGCAAGTTCCATTGGAATCCACTTTGAAGGGCACATGCCGACTACATTCACCATGTGCACTATAAGAAGCTTTGGTAGGACAAGTGTTTATATTTGTGTATTTTCAACCATGATAGACGTACACATCCTGACAACTATACAGCACACTACACTTCATGTGTGTTTATCACTGTAAATAACTAAACGTGACACTAGCTGATGAATTAGTGTTTTCTAGCTAAACCATTTTCTACCATAAATTCTACTTCTTAACCACAGATTGCACCCAACCATGTTGCGCGTAGACGACTTCCCGTAATACGTGATCATGTTGGAAAGTCACGCGTTTAGAGGTTGATACTTCCAGGATAAGCACACGAACGGACCATTTTGAACAATTATCTCCATCTAAGCACATGGTTAGACGTGTGACTTGATCACGTATTACGGGATGTCGTGAACGAATCACAGCTCGCGTCTCTTTGATCTGCTGGGATATTCATTTCATCATGATGGATTATTCAAGGGTTCTGTTCTGTAACACAGCTGAAGGAGTGTCACATGTCTCTGAGCGCGAGCTGCTTAATCTAAAAGTGACCCGCTGCGAGTTTGATCACCTGACAGGTAAATATTATCCCCCGCTGAAATGACGGAGAAGAACTCGCGGTTGTAGAAAGGCAAACTGGCCAGCGGGTACCACTTGTTGTTCTGAGGGTTAAAGCATGTGACGGCTGTCAGCGAACGCTGGTTCATACCGACCCCCTGCCGACCTCCCACCAGCACGATCACCTCTGCAACACCTGCTCACACAGACAGACAGACAGACAGAGAGAGAGAGAGAGAGATAAACATTTACTGACGTTAAAAACGCTTTAACTACAAATAAAACTTAAAACCATATGGTTACTATAGTTAAAGCATTAACCACTACTGTACAACTTTTACCATGGTATTTGGTTGATGCTGTAAACACAAGAGTCTTTCCTATTTCAATCAAAACACATGTAGTGGTGTCTGATTAATTGTGAATATGAATATATAATATGTGTATTATGAGAATGTTTTCCTCTCTATAACACGCTACGCGTATGTGATCTCTTTCATTTTGTCATAGAATCACACTATAAAAACAATAATGTTAAGAGAAGGAAATATCTCGGTAGGATAACATTTCATATGAAAAAGCGATAAGAAGAATTGACAGGAGATAACAAATGTTCCGTTCTAAAAATGAAGCAAACACATCCAGAGAAAGTGAGTGCGTGCCAGAAAACATTCACAACACTATGAATAAAATCTGCCAACAAAACTATCCAACATGTGCTGTATTTCTATTTAAAGATTATATTTATCGCGTCTTTTTTTAAACTTTTGTATTTCTTGAACATAAAGGTATACAGGGGATACGCATACATTACAAATAATGGTGACACTTTACAATAAGGTGCTATTAGTCGACATTAGCAAATGCATTAGCTTACAATCAACAATTGAGTTTTTCTGCATTTATTAATCCTTGTTAATGTTAGTTTATGTCAATACAGTTATTGATGTTAGTTCATGGTGCATTCACTAATGTTAACAGTGACAACATTTGATTTTAATAATGTATTAGTTAATTATGAGATTAACATGAATTATAGCTGTAGAAGTATTGTTCATTGTTAGGTCATGTTAGCTAATGCATTAACTCATTGTTAACAAATAGCACCTTATTATAAAGTGTTACCGAAATAATTTATCAAACCAAATAATATTAAACTAAGACATCAATCGCAATAGGTATATGTATAAAAATGATTATAAAAAATTATAATAAGTCAATAAAAATAAAAGTGTCACAATCAAGTATCAACAGGCAATTATCTTTAGTAGTGCAGAGTTTTTAGCTTTCCTATTAAGCAAACAAGATTTTTTTAAATCAACTTAAATAAAATGATAATATTTGGCATACAATCAGTAACTTTACATTCATGTAGATGAAAAACACCACGAAGACCCCGTCTCCCAGATCAAAAACTATACATGAACTACATCAAAAATGAAAAGCTTCTTGTACACAGAAAAAATAAGCCACGATATTTCTATTCGAACAATAAATGTGAAATAGTTTCCAGATTAGATTTACAGCATGTGCATTGTGAAGATATGTCCAATTTAAATGGAGAAAGTAGAGAATTCGAGGGGTACTAATTTGAAAGTAGATTTCATCTATTTAAAGAATAACAGAGTGCAGATTCACAAGGAGAAAGAATGAGATCCTCTGTGCGAGCTGACAGAAGCAAACCTGATCTTATCATCCGCATTACAATTCACCACATACATTTTCCTTAAAAAAAGCGTTGACTCGTGGGGGGCAGGACGGGTCGAGCTTTTGTCAAGACACAAAATGAAATGTCAATGTTCACTTCTGGGGAGAAAAAATAAGATAAAAGGTAAAGAAATATGAGACTCTAGACATCGCCTTCAAAGACCAACGTGCACAAATACACAAGGATTTCATCTAATAGAAGATTTCTATTCCATATAAAGATGTAATAAAATGAAGAAAGACAGAGAATGAAGTGACTTTACCGAGACTTCACTGCAAAAACATTCATCAGGGATGAATAATGTCTACATCAAATACAGAGTTCATGTTATTCAAACAAGTTTATTTAAAGTTTCTTTATGTTTTTCTTATAATCTTGAATGGATTGAATGTTTAGTAAAAATGTGATGATTGATTTTAATGACTAAAGTTGAAATAAGTGATTAAATGACAAGAATCAGCATCAGTTTGTTCATCTCAGTGTGAGTTCAGTCTACACGAGTGTTCAATGTTGTGTGTGTTGAGATCATGATGAAACCCTGCTGTCTTCACTTCTTCTGAACTGACTGTGACATTAAAGAGAGAGAGAGAGACAGGGAGATCGACATGTACCCGTCTCACCTCTACACATAATACTTATAAACACTGATGGATTTACATTTACGCAAACACCCGTCCAAAAACCACACACATAAAACAGAAATCATGCATCACTGACCCTCAAACTAACACAATGTATATATATATTTACATTCTCGTACACATTACAAACAATGGCAATTACAACGGGTGTGGTTGTTTCATTTTACATGTGGTGTTCACGCGTAGCTACGAGAGACCTCCAGCCTGAGAGCCTGGACACACACAGACACACACACACACACACACACACACGCACACATGCACACATGCACACACACACACACACACACACACACACACCCCCACACACACACACACACACAAAACATACAAACTGATTCAAATGAATGATGATGTGAAACATCAGCTACTGTATAGAGAGGAGATTGATGACAGAACACAAAGTCAACATGTTTCATGTTTCTGTCCCATGTTGCAGATGTTTGTGTCATATGAAAGGTGACGTACCCGCCGAGAGTCGAGGGCGAGTTCTGGGCGTCTGCATGTCCTGACGGGCGTGAGGCAACATGTGATAACGTTTGGCTTCATTGACCAGATCTCTGCACGCTTCTGATGATTTGATCAACTCTTCATTATCCACAACATTCAACAGATAACTCGGGTGAATAAACGGAAGACGAACCACAGCCAACAGCTCAGACACGTGCTGCACACACAGAGAGAGAGAGAGAGAGAGAGAGAGAGAGAGAGAGAGAGAGAGAAATAAACTTCACTGCAAACCAACATACTTCATGGATACCTTGAAAAATGTCTCGGTTACGTATGTAACCTCCGTTCCCTGATGGAGGGAACGAGACGTTGTGTCGACAGAATGGGGTTTGACTTGAGAACCTACCTTCTCTGACTGACTTGAACGGGCCAATGAAAATTGGCGAATGAAATTTGCATGCCGGACTCCGCCCCCGGATATCCGGGTATAAAAGGGAGCCGGCGTGCCGCATTCATTCACCTTTTGTGCTGAGGAGCCTGAGGATCTTGCCCCGACTGCTGCAGCGGGCGGCCAGTGTTGTGGCATGAAGGACACAACGTCTCGTTCCCTCCATCAGGGAACGGAGGTTACATACGTAACCGAGACGTTCCCTTTCTGTCGGTCTCTCGACGTTGTGTCGACAGAATGGGGTTCCTCGGAAAACGCCACAGCGCTGTGCCGCGTCACAATTCCTCGCGAAGCGACGCTGACTGGCCTGGGCGTGTCAGACGTGAGCGCTTAGCATGAATTGCAACCTTCCAGCGGAAGGGAAGGAGTCCAGAGCTTTCAAAAAAGATGGGAGCCCCTTCCACCGGCCGTCACGGACGGCGGCCTAGTTCTCTTAACAGCGAGAAGCCGCCCGGCACCGTAAGGCCACTGGGAAGCGTCATTCCCCCCTGAGGGAACACGCTACGGAGACCACTTCCTACCGCAGGGAGGAGCTTTTAGTGGAGATTCACACACGGTCTCACCGGATAGGGGAGAGCACGTGGGAGACATGCAGACACGAGATGGTGTCGCGAGCAGGTGAAGTACACCTGGGAGAGGTCATGGGCCATCGATTGAGAGCCATTCATGAGAAGACAACAGACGGAACCGCCCTGTGGGGGGGTTACTACGTGTGGAGCACTAGGCCTTGTTTGAGTCACTGCTAGAGCTCAGAAACAGGCCAAGGGAGGCAGGGCTGCTCCGCCGAGCCCGCCGCCGAGGAGTGCTTAGTGATGGATGGAATGCCTACTCTTCGCCCACGTGGGGGGAAGAGGGGAGGCTGGATAGCACCACGTCTCACCTATGGAGGAGTGCTATCGCAGGCGTAAGCCCACCGGCTGCCGGACTTACCTGGCGGTGTCTCGTAAGACTCTGGCTGATACCGGTTCCACGCGGAGGCTGTAGAACCTCGCGAAGGTGCTGGGCGTAGCCCAACCCGCAGCTCTACATACGTCTGCCAGAGGGGCGCTCTGAGCCAGTGCCCACGAGGAGGCCACACCCCTGGTGGAGTGTGCCCTCACTACAAGCGGGCACGGGAGATCCCGTGATCGGTAAGCCATAGTGATGGCGTCCACGATCCAGTGCGCCAACCTCTGTTTGGAGACAGCCCTCCCCTTGTGCTGACCTCCAAAACAGACAAAAAGCTGCTCAGAGCTCCTAAAGCTCTGCGTGCGGTCCAGGCAGAGGCGCAGCGCGCGCACTGGACACAACACGGAAGGGATTGGGTCTTCCTCCCCAGAAGGGAGCGCCTGCAGGTTCACCACCTGGTCCCGAAAGGGAGTGGTGGGAACTTTGGGCACGTAGCCAGGCCGGGGTCTCAGGATAACGTGAGATTGACCAGGCCCGAACTCTAGGCAATCCGTGGCCACGAAAAATGCATGTAGGTCCCCTACCCTCTTGGCGAGTGCCACTAGGAGAGCCGTCTTCATCGAGAGATGAGAAAGAGCGGCATCTCCGAGGGGCTCGACGTGGGGCCTCTGGAGGCCCGCCAGGACCACATTGAGGTCCCAAGAGGGAACGGAGCGCGGACGGGCTGACTTCAGCCTCCTCGCGCCCCTCAGGAACCTAATGACCAGGTCGTGCTGTCCCAGAGACTTCCCACTAACTGGTCCGTGATGAGCGGCAATAGCGGCTACATACACCTTCAGCGTGGAAGGGGAGAGATTGCTCTCGAGTCTCGACTGCAGGAAGGACCGCACGCTCCCGATCGAGCATATCCGTGGGTCTTCTCCACGAGAAGAACACCAGGACGAGAAGAGGCGCCACTTCAATGCGTATAACCGCCTCGTGGCCGGGGCCCTAGCCTGAACAATGGTCTCTACCACCGCTGGGGGTAGACCACTCAGGATCTCCTCGTCCCGTCCAGGGGCCAGACATGGAGGTTCCAGAGGTCTGGTCTCGGATGCCACAACGTGCCCTTCCCCTGAGAAAGAAGGTCCTTCGTCAGGGGAATCTGCCAGGGGGGAGTTGTCGTCAGGAGCCTTAGCTCCGAGAACCAAGTCCGGTTGGGCCAGTAAGGCGCAACTAGTAGCACTTGATGCTCCTCTTCCCTGACCTTGCACAGGATGTGTGCAATGAGGCTCACTGGGGGGAAGGCGTACTTCCGCTTGTCCCGCGGCCAGCTGTGCGCCAAGGCATCCGTGCCGAGGGGGCCTCGGTCAGGGAGTACCAAAGCGGGCAATGGGTGGTGTCCAGGGAGGCGAACAGGTCCACCTGTGCCTGCCCGAACTGCACCCAAATGAGCTGAACTGCGCGGGGGTGGAGCCGCCACTCTCCACGGGGCGTCGACTGACGAGAGAGCGCATCGGCTGTCTGGTTCAGGTCGCCCCGGATGTGAGTGGCTAACAGGGACTTCGTCACCTGCTGGCTCCACAGGTGGGAGGCGTCGGGCGAGTTGCGATAGCTGCCGTGAACGAATACCACCCTGTCGGTTGATATACGCCACAGCAGTCGTGCTGTCCGACCGGACCAGCACGTGCTTGTCCTGCACGAGGGGAAGGAACCTCCTCAGTGCAAGCAGCACCGCCAACAACTCTAGGCGATTGATATGCCAGCGCAGGCGGGGGCCCGTCCAGAGACCCGACACTGCGTGCCCGTTGCACACAGCACCCCAACCCTGCAGGGAGGCGTCGGTCGTTACCACGACGCGCCTCGAAACCTGCCCAAGAGGGACCCCTGTCCGAAAAAAGGTCATTGAAGACCATGGGGTTAGGATGCGCTGGCAGAAGGGCGTGATCGGGACGCGCCTGCTGCCGGTGTGCCACGCACTCCAAGGAACTCTGCTCTGTAGCCAGTGCTGTAGCGGTCTCATGTGCATCAACCCGAGGGGGACCACCCCCGCCGAGGACGCCATGTGTCCCAGGAGCCTCTGAAAATGTTTCAGGGGGACCGCTGGCTGCTGCCTGAAGCTCCTCAGGCAGGTCAGCACCGACTGGGAACGCTCGGAAGAAAGACATGCAGTCATGGAGACAGAGTCGAGTTCCATACCGAGGAAAAGGAATCTCTGCACAGGGGAGAGCTTGCTCTTCTCTCGGTTGACCTGCAACCCCAAATGGTCTAGGTGCCGGAGCACCAGGTCCCTGTGTGTAAACAACAGATCTCGCGAGTGCGCCAAGACGCGCCAGTCGTCGAGATAGTTGAGTATGCGCACCCCCTGCTCCCTGAGGGGAGTGAGGGCGGCCTCCACGACCTTCGTAAAGACTCGAGGAGACAGGGACAGACCAAATGGGAGGACGCGGTACTGATATGCCTGTCCCTCGAAAGCGAACCGTAGGAACGGCCGGTGACGAGGGAGGATGGACACATGGAAGTACGCGTCCTTCAGGTCGATCGCCATGAACCAATCCTGACGCCTGACGGACGTCAGAATGCGCTTCTGCGTTAGCATCCTGAACGGCAGCTTGTGTAGGTGCTTGTTCAGGGTACGCAGGTCCAAGATGGGGCGCAACCCGCCACTTTTCTTGGGGACAATAAAATACGGGCTGTAAAACCCGGAGTACATCTCGGCCAGAGGGACGAGCTCGATCGCCCCCTTCGCCAGAAGGGTAGCGACCTCGGCCCGAAGCACGGGGGCATCTACTCCCACTGATGTGAAGAGGACGCCCCGAAACTTGTTTGGCGAACTGAATCGCATAGCCGAGACGGATCGTTCGCTCTAGCCACCGTGCTGGTCTGGGAAGAGCCAACCCGGCTCCCAGGTACCGAGACAGGGGGACCAGAGGTCATTGCCCCCGTGGGGGGTGGTTCGATGGCTGGCAGTACGGCTCCCTCGACGCGGGGGGACCCCGGGGAGGAGAGCGGCTCTGCCGAGGTGCCTGTCGGGCGATATCGCGGCATACCGCACCGTCTGACTGAGGGTGCTGGTGGCCACTGACAGTATACCCAACCGTGTGTCTCGCCGAAACACAACGTGGGGTTGCCGAGCACCGTCCTGCGGAGGGTGAGAGCGGCTGTGAGAAAGACCCAGGGAGAGAGAAAGCTCTTTCTGCGAGAATGTGGGCACCAGGCCCTGAAAGGGGCCCGGCTGGTGTTGCTGGGACGGGGCAGGCACCGTCCCAGTCCGACCCTCTAGCGATGTACGAAGAGCGATGTCAGTGGCAGTGCGGACCTGCATAAGCCCAGGGTCGGACTTTCCCTCGTGCAACTCTTTCCACGCCTTGGCGTGAAGAGCCGAGGCAGCTTGACCGGCAGCGTTGTAAGCCCTCGACACCAGCGATGCCGAAAACTTACAAGCCTTGGAAGGGAGCCTTGGTCGATCTCTCCAGGTGGCAGCTGTCTGCGGGCACAAGTGCACCGCGACTGCACGTTCCACCTGAGGGATGTCGACGTAGCCCTTAGCTGCCCCGTCATCGAGGGAAGTCAGGGCGACCGAGCTAGTCTGACGTGCACGCGCCGAGAAGGGGGCGTTCCAGGTCCGACTGAGCTCCTCATGCACTTCCGGGAAGAATGGTACCGGCGCCGACCGTGGCTTAGAGTCACGGCCGGTCCCCAGATACCACGTGTCCAACCGCGAGCGTTGGGCGGACTTACCTGGCGGTGCGGTGCACTGCAGCCCAATACTCGCGGCGGCCCGGGAAAGCATGGCTGACATCTCGACGTCCGCTTCATCCTGAGCTCGACCCCCCGGAGGGGGAAGCTCTAAGGACTCGTCGGGGTCGGATGCCAAGAGGTCGCCCCCGATGCTGCAAGCGACATCTCATCGTCGTCACGCCCCGTGTCCGAGTGCGTGACGGAGGAACAAGGCGGCGTACCGCCTTTTCCGGGACGGTCAGACGAGCGAGGCGGGGCGTGAACGGTCCGCGAGCCGGTGGCTGACGGATTGAGGCTCACGGTAATTCCCCGATCACCCCCGGTGCTCGCCGAAGCGGACGGCAGGGCTGATGCCACTGCTGCCGCAGAACGGGAAGCACTCGAGGTGGCGGCTGATTCTCGGAAGAACGCAGCTACCCGTGAACGCAACGTCTGAATTACCATCCGCCCGCAGTGCGGGCAAGATGTATCCACAAACGCTGCCTCAGCGTGCTGGAGTCCCAAACACACGAGGCAGACATCGTGTCCGTCCCCTTCCTCGATGAGTGCGCCGCACCCACGAGCACAGCGGGACATGCCACGCTGAAGAAACACTAAGCCCTGAAAAGGGCTTGCTCTTTAGAGAGATGCCTTGGAAGTTGCCGAGACGCCCAGGGGAAGTCACAGGAAAAGGGACAATCCGCTGCACCACGTCGTAAGACCAGCAACACGTAGATAGTATCTGCAGAGTCGTCAGCATCAGGATGCGAAGGCTCCGAAGAACAAAAGGTGAATGAATGCAGCACGCCGGCTCCCTTTTATACCCGGATATCCGGGGGCGGAGTCCGGCATGCAAATTTCATTCGCCAATTTTCATTGGCCTGTTCAAGTCAGTCAGAGAAGGTAGGTTCTCAAGTCAAACCCCATTCTGTCGACACAACGTCGAGAGACCGACAGAAAGGGAACACCTCATTTCAGAATAACACACAAGACACAGAAACAGTGAGTTGTTGTTGTCGAGAGGATTGTTATAAAACAACATCTGACATGTCAGAAACTGTTCATACATCCCAACATAATAAAAACAAACAATTTGCATAAAGAATAAGGTATTTAAGATTTACAGTCATTCTGTATGTTGTAGAAAAAGCAGTTTTCTGACACAAACACAGGTGATGGACATGATATGGAATAAACTGATTCTGTCTCAGAAATCTATGAAACGCATCACATCAAAAACCTCGCAAATCAAAAGAGAATTAGACACATGAAATATAACTTTAAGAGTTTATCATTTACAAATGAAATTTACCTTACAGAAAACAAGCCGATCTATATCACACATTTCACACGCAATTCTCAAATAAAAGTGCTTCTTACATAAAATACTGACTGTACTGTCAATAATGACTGTACATCTTATGTGAGACGGCTTGGGCGGAGCATCCATTAACTCCTCCCCTTCAACTGTCAGTCTGCTGCCAGTTCCAATTAAAAATGCAACGGCTGTTTTACACATCTAATTAAATCGTAGAAAAAGACGAAAGCCACGCCCACTATTCTTCCCATTAGAAATATATTAACGATCACAACTTCCGCTGCACTGGGAGTTTAAAACCAGGAACAACATGAAAAAAAGAGTTGATTGAAAATAAGAGCTAAATACAGTTGACTATTCTGTTTTTATTTGACATGTGGTCTGAGCAGCAGTTTTTATGTCTGTATTTGTTTGACGACAGAGCACATGAACAGCTCGACACACGAGTGATTCGCTCCACATGTCCCTACTTCTACATAGTCAACAGTGTGCGGTTGCCATGGCGATCTATCCCAACACGGACAGGCTCCTGGTGCCGCAGCATCCCGGGGAGGTCATTATCCACATCACCACAATTATAAACACACAACAAACACTCTTCTACTGTAGAGAGAACAAGTGATTTACAACACGACCATATTCTGACGAACTCTCGGATAACTCTTGTGACGTTTTCTTAGCTATCAAGAGAACACACACGCGCGCGCACAACATCTCAACAACCGCATAGCAACACACACCTGTGCTGTGAAACACCACTTCTAACTTCTTCAGAGAATACAACTAGATTAAGAAAAGTTTAAAAGAAAGTCTCATCTACAAACCCACGACTAAGAAACACTAAGGGGCGATTCACATTTTGTGGCAATTGCGTGCGGCAGTTCGGTATTTTAATATAGACACGCTGCAGGCAAATCGGGAGAACAATTTTCTATGCCGCGCATCGAGATGGAAATATTTCAACTTTTTACAGTGCCGTGCGCGCATCGCAGGTCATTTGACAAGAGAAAGCAGCGCAGCTCGCATTTTAGACGCGTAATGTGAATCGCCCCTTACCAACATTCTTATTGAAAATGTTTTATTTCTGAGTATTATTAAATGCATCACTGATCATGTTAAAATGATGCTTTTATACAACAATAACAACAAAACACATTTATGTTGATAAAATGGTATTTTACTGTCGCTGCAAGAACATTTTTGATAACTTTGTGAGAACGTTTCTGAGAATGATCTCTGTTCGATTCGGAGCAGATACATACAGTCACATGTATGATGAGGATGATTCATTCATTCCTCTGTATTCCAGCACAAGCGCTCGAGTCTACTGGTGGACTGAAGATGTTCCTGCAGATACTGCCGACATTTGACTCTCTGGTGAAGTGGAGAGATGAGCATCATTCATTCACTTCATCAATCTGCCATTTCAGCTTGAATCGCTCACTGTATGACAACCAATGAAATAAATGAGAAGCGGGATGTGAAAAGGTGTTTGCGGTGATGTAAGAGAAATCCCTGTGGATCACAGACGAGATTCAACTGAATGATGTGAGAATCCAAATACAGCTCGCTCGAGGACGTCTACAGTAATATCACCACGAGCACATTCACATACTGAACATCTCATTCTCTCTCTCATTCTTGGAGGTGAACTGCAGCTGATGTGTGGGTCATGATATTAATGCAAACCTGTTTGTCACGATCTCGGGGAGAGATCTCAGGGGAGAACCCAAATGCAGGCAGACACAGGGATGAAGGGGTTAAAAGGGATTTAATGTATAAAAACCAGGAACAAAACAAAAGCCCACAATGGGGTAAAAGAACATACAAGAACTGGAGGAGGAGGACTTAACTAAACTAACAAGGATTTAACAACACTAGACAAACAACAACAACAGACTAACCAATAACTAAAACTCACTAACCAATAACTTTCACTCTCGATTTCTACATATATCAAACAAAACAAGTAATGGTACATATCAAAACAATAATAGCAGTGGAGTATGATCCTCCCAAGATGGCGGCACCACTGCAACATGCAACATAGGGCGTGAAGTCAGCTTCACATTCTCTATACATGAGTGTTGATAAAAAAAAAAAAAACACCCAAAAAAAATAATTTTTTGCACTTACTTTTTTTTTTTTTTTTTTGAAAAATAAAATGATATAAAAATATGTCCATGTGATGACACAAAGAGACCGGGGGGGACGCAAACAAACCCACCCCCCAAATTATCTTTTTAAAAATTAAACACCCCACATAAAAACACAGAACCACCAAAAGAGTTCACGGCCCCCCCAGACACAGAGACGGATGTGCTCTCAAACATTTAAAAACAAAAATCTCATAAAAAAAAATTGAACTGGTAAAAGCAGACCGGTGTGAATTCTGCTAAAACATATGCAGATGATCAAACGTTGGGCTGCGCAGAACTGAATTACTGGAAGACGAATAAAAAAGTGATGAAGAACAGAACAGAAAGCAACAAGAAGCTGCACAAAGCCCAGCAGAATACCGACATCCCGCTAATCTCTCTAATATTTCATTTCACGCTCGACGCCTTCTTCACATTATCAAGTCATAGAATAAACAACAGTCCCCAGGGCAAGATGCTACATGCCAGAATGAAATTTGTGATGTTTATTCTGCTGCTTGTAAATATAAAATGCATCTGTCAGAGTCATAAATCAAGAAGTGCAGTCGCTCTCAGAGAGAATCCAGGAACAGATGCTAATAGAAAGTGAAATCCAGAAAAGTTTCCGGGTATGTGCGCTGTTTCTGTGCCGGAGGGCGACGGTTTGGTAACGAAATGAAAAAGTGAAAAGCGTTCAGGAGAGAGAGAGACAACCACACACGAACACAAACTCAAGCAGGCATTAAAAATACATTAGATGAGGATCCGCACACGGAGGGTTTATTCTTGCGACGGGACAGCAGGCCGCTGCGAGCGAGCTTTGATGGATGGGGAGAAGTACAGGACTGAGACGAAGACAGATTAAACATGTCCAGAAACACTTCTCTCTCTCTCTCTCTCTGAAGGCAGGTGGAGGCAGACAGCAGCACGTCTGTGATGACGCCTGTGTGTAGAGATAAAGCAAACGTCTCCGACTAGCTGTGAAAAATGACCTCCCGTCGCAACACTCAGCAACTGTAAACCAGAGATCGAGAGAGAGAAAAATAACAAATCCCCCTCAAGAGTTCATTATAAATACATGAAATATTGCCTTAAAGGTGTTTCTAATGACATCATGAGGTGAGACCGCTGGATTACTGAATCTGTAGTTAAATACTGAATGACATGACAGCGAAGAGCTCTGAGAAACAGACGGAAACACAATTATTTTCAGCTACTGTATGTTCTCTAACAGCCGGAGGCTCTTTTCAGATGCTCGAGACTTAAGAGAATAAATCTCTCTTCACTTACATTATAACACATTCAGACACACAAACATTTCCAGATTTAGAGCTGTCAAACCAAGCCCGAGAGTAAACCGTGAAACGCTTGATTTATATACAGTAGCGGTCTGTTAACCGGCAGAGAAACACTTTGATAACACTCAGAATAAAAGAAGCGAGAGATGGGCAGAGATACAAAGAGTGAATACAACAGAGAATGTCTTCTACATTTGTGATTTCATTGGCTAAAGCTCAGAGGAGAGAGAAGTTCATTTCTGCTGAATTCACATTGATTTCCACGATGGACAGACAATAAACATCAGGACACCATCGATCTCTTTTTCATGCAATCTGACAAATGTCATCTACAGTCAGATTTAAAGTGAACAATTCAATAATGCAAACTGATGTCAGGGTTTTCCCTGCCGAGAGAAAGTGGAGGCGGACGCCTCCGTCAAATTTCGTGCCACCTCAGTCTCTCGCCAAAAATATGGGGGGTGTCTTCCCAAAAAACACTGCATGTATTCTGTCAACAGACTGTCATTTGTAACTTCAATTGCGGCATTACGCCATCAGGGAGGTGCTGTTTCGTGATCAGTCCAAGCTCAGGCGCTGAAGAGGCGCAGTACAAGAGCTAAGGAGCTGTATAAGTTGTGTGAAGAAAAGTAAAGCTTTTTATAACTCACTTTAATAATTTTAATTGTAATAAAATGTTTATGTTTTATAGGTTAAGCGTTTGGTTAAGGCACTTATGCCGGGTTCACCTCAAACGTGAACAATCGCCTTAAACGCTTTTTGTTACTCGCGGGAAAAGTTTGTTATTTTGTGGCTCAATCTGACAGATATTTTCAGCTGATGACGAGATTGACGTGCGACCGCTGCAAACGTGCCGCCCGCCGAACGTTATTCGCCCCGCCTGTTCGCCAGGTACGGTAGGCCTACACATGCGTGGGATGGCACCACCATGTGTCGTCATCATCATCATCATCATCATCATCATCATCATCTACTGCTGAATCTCTTGAGCACGTGCTCATGTCATATGAACAACTTTTCATTCCTCTGATATTCTCTTTTAAAATGACTCGTAATGATCTTCTGCATTACAGGATTCTTTCCCGGACACACAGACATGAGTGAAGAAGTGAAGAGTGATTCTCAGGACAGACCTCAAAGAGTTGATGTAGTGTTCATGAAAAATGAGGTTTCAGTCATGGGTAAACATTCAGAATGGTGTAAAGTGGTCAGGTTTATATTTCAATGGTTTCTTTATGGCTGGAAGAGATACTCAAATAGTCAAACACTTCTGAATCTTCTCATTTAACTGGAAATATGAACATATGAACACAATGAATGATGTGTCTGTGGTTTCTCACCTGGACTCTGTTGTCGGGGTCTTTTTTAATCCATTTGATGAGGGTCTCATACACCAGCTCTTCGGCTTTAGTGTTCAGACCGTCATTGGACATGTAGCTTATCAGATCTTCCATAGACATGTTGAGGATCTCGTCTTGAGCGGCCACCTCGGGGAAGTTCTGAAGAGCGAAAGCTTTGGCCATGTTGTGAAGTTCTGTGCACTGCATCGCCTCCGCCATCGCCAGAACCCCGAGACAGTTAGCGGCTGTTAACTGTTTCTCTACAAACACAAAAAGCCAACAATAAGATTACATTTATCCAAGTGTTGCTGAGGAAAAGCTGAATGATATCTCAAGAGCCGGCGGAAAGGCGAGCTGAGGTCACACATCCCTTAAACACAAAGCGCCAGAATCTCTACAGACGTCACTTAGTCAAGACACACAAAGACTCACAAAAACCTCCATCTTCCCTGCGCCAACAGCATAAACCCTGAAACTGTGTTTGCAATTCATTTCACGTATCCTGAAATCCCAAAAATACAGAATTGTATTTCCTGGATCGTGAAAACAAGTCCATCATTATTGTTAACACTGTTGCATTTATGTTTAATTAAAAAAAAACACTAAAAATATATAACACGGAACCCCATTGGCTTCAACATGAACACAAAACCACCCATTTCTCAAAATATCTTCTGTTGTGCTTCACTCCTGCATTCAAGTCCAAGAGAGGGAATAAATAATGATTTGATCATCTGACGGTGTATCTGAGATAACGAGAAAATCTGTGAGGACAGATGTGCATGTTGGTGTAGATGGAGATCTTCAGAGGTGTGAATGTCATTTCACATCCGTCGAGGTGCTGATAGATCAATAAGCTCCAGATCTAAGGGCTTTATGAGAAGAGACACACTCCAGAATAAAATAAACAACAACGAATCTGTCAAAGCTGCCAACACAGACCGTCTGATTCCAAAGCCAAACTCATTATTTTCCTTCATTTTCATCTACAGCAAATGTGAATGTATATAATTCATGACTGTCAGGAAACAAAAACAATTCATTTACACTCATTTCAGCCGAGCACAAACACTTAAAGTGAAAATAATCATCAGTCATTTAAAAGATTTACTCTTGATTCAGTCAAACCGATATACACGAACTAACAGATCACAAGAGCTGTAATGAAGAACAGTGTGTTTCACACGACACAAGCTCGAGTCTCTTGAGAGGGCAACGTGTTTGACATACAGACCCACATCACTGAAATCTACAGCTGCAAACTACATGACAAAACTACACATATTGTAACTCAATCTGACAAACGCGTTAAAGACTCACGCATAAAGACTCAGACCTGTTTAAGGTCCTACTTTGGTTTATGGAGCGTCCAACAACAAGTTTATGTTCATACACGGTGTAAGAACACTTTGGTTTTCTAATAACCGTTAGATATTACCTCACTCTTGACTGACTCTCAAATGATTCGTTCAGCGATTCGTCCGTCCTTTCTGTCAGCCTACCCTGATCTGATTGATCAGATGGTCTAGTCTGCTGTGATTGGTCTACCAGTGTCGCAGGCATTACACCGAGTGACACAAATACGACCCGGAACTGAAATTAGAACGACAGACGACTCGTTCGCGTGATTCAGAGTCGACTCATCAGCAATAACTTTGTGATTCGTTCACTTTCGGCGGTACAACTTGACTGCTCACATTCACACACAGCAACATTACACACTGCATGAAATGTCATTTTAAGGACATTGTAATAGGAACTCTTTAAGTTGTTGTTATAAGTGTGGAGAGCATGAAACTCACCGAGAAAAGACACGCAGACTTTACAGAAAGTGTTGAACTGAAACTTGTTGGCGGCCTCCAGTAGAGTTTTGGCGTTGGCCGAGTCGATAACAAGAGATCCGGTGTAAACAAACTCCAGCAGAAGCTCCAGAACATCAGCGCTGATGTTACTCAACGTCAACTCCATCTTCACACCGCTTCTGTTCTCCAACCATAACCTATAACACAACACAGAAAACACAACATTCATTACATAAACTATAAACATACATGAAGAGTCATACATTCACTGCACATACACAACACCGTCTGAGAGAGAGATATGATCAAACATAAACACATAGCAGATCAACACTTTTCTTAAAGGTGAAGTGTGTCACTGCAAAGAAAACTGAAGAAAGACAGAGAGAGAGAGAGAGAGAGAGAGAGAGAGAGAGAGAGAGAGAGAGAGAGAGAGAGAGAGAGAGAGAGAGAGAGAGAGAGAGAGAGAGAGAGAGAGAGAGAGAGAGAGAGAGAGAGAGAGAGAGAGAGAGAGAGAGAGAGAGAGAGAGAGAGAGAGAGAGAGAGAGAGAGAGAGAGAGAGAGAGAGAGAGAGAGAGAGAGAGAGAGAGAGAGAGAGAGAGAGAGAGAGAGAGAGAGAGAGAGAGAGAGAGAGAGAGAGAGAGAGAGAGAGAGAGAGAGAGAGAGAGAGAGAGAGAGAGAGAGAGAGAGAGAGAGAGAGAGAGAGAGAGAGAGAGAGAGAGAGAGAGAGAGAGAGAGAGAGAGAGAGAGAGAGAGAGAGAGAGAGAGAGAGAGAGAGAGAGAGAGAGAGAGAGAGAGAGAGAGAGAGAGAGAGAGAGAGAGAGAGAGAGAGAGAGAGAGAGAGAGAGAGAGAGAGAGAGAGAGAGAGAGAGAGAGAGAGAGAGAGAGAGAGAGAGAGAGAGAGAGAGAGAGAGAGAGAGAGAGAGAGAGAGAGAGAGAGAGAGAGAGAGAGAGAGAGAGAGAGAGAGAGAGAGAGAGAGAGAGAGAGAGAGAGAGAGAGAGAGAGAGAGAGAGAGAGAGAGAGAGAGTCAGACAGTAAACAGGGAGGTAAATGAATGATGGGGTTTCAGGCACAGGGAGCCAGCAGCCATCCTACAGGGAATGATGGGATTGTTTTCCATGACTGGGTCGTAGATTTACTGTATAAACAGAGTTGATCATGGCCTGTGATTGAACATTATTAAATATTACACTGTGTGTGTGTGTGTGTGTGTGTGTGTGTGTGTGTGTGTGTGTGTGTGTGTGTGTGTGTGTGTGTGTGGAGTGAACGAGAAGAAACAGACTGACGGGATGGGGCGTCTCTTGAGGTGGCTGAAAACAAGAGTGTTGTTCCTGAAAAGAAAAATCAAAAATGCAAAAGTTTATTTCTGTCAGGCGTCAGTGGAGGAGGAGAAATAATTAAGAAAGAAAAGAGAAAAGGACGAGTCAAGCATTAGAATGACGATGAGACAGAGAAACATCTCCTCTGTGTTCTCCTGATGATTGAGATGATATTACAGTACACAGAAATGCTTTAGTGAGGTATATCGGCACATGTTCTGTTTCAGTGAGAAGAGAGCGAGATCTCCGCTATGTGTTATTGCTCATAATGCACTTTTCAAGACGACCTGAACTTAAATTTACCATCAACCGCTCCCGTTTCTCGCAGGAGGTGAATGATGATGTACAGTACAGTGATGTCAACACCTGACTGCTAACCGCACATGACAAACACTCCACATGAAATCCATTTGCTCCACATTTGTTCTTTATAGCTTCTTTATAACACACGTGACGGACGCTTGAGCTTGTGTTTTATACTGTTCACCTGACAAAACACAGAGCTCATATTAAATATAACATCCACATCTCTTTATTCATTTAGTTCTACTGTTCTATTATTTTTATGTATAATTATATTATATTTATAATTAAAATAGAATGTTTTGTAATCATGTTTCATATCTAGGAAATGTGATTTTGTTTGTAGTGATTGTGAAGGTCATATGAAGAGTTTGGTTCCAAAATGAGATAACTGAATTTCACATATGAACAACATGTGTTTAACATGTGCAAAAACATGTAAAAACCAATGGGATGACATGTGCAACACGAGGTGACATGCAGGGGCGGACTGACAGTAAAAAGTGGCCCTGGACTTCTTCAGCAGGAGCGGCCCACAAAACCCAGCTCGCAACACAACACAACACATCAATGCGCTAATGCACAAACCCTTCTATAGCACTTTAATTCACAAATGTAAATGTTTTTAAGACATTTTATCCAAAGTCAAAATCAAAATGACATTAAGCCTGCCTAAACATGTCAATTCAATATGTAATGTAATGTAGTTAAACTGACCATGACATAGTGTGACTAGACTTTCAACATTATACATGTCTTAAAAAGTTAGCATTTAGGATTTATAAATGGAGAAGAGAAAACATTCACTCTTTGGGCTTAATAAGTAGCTTATAAGCTTCATCCGCATTTTTTAAACTGTACATTGAATAGAAATTTGAAAGAGTAATTAAAAGTCATTTCATTACCTGTGATGATAGTTCAGCAGTCTATTGAATTCTTCCATGACAATAAAATGAACCACATACACACATTGATATATTATGCATCATACTGTATACTCATCGTATCTGTTTCAGTTTGGACATGTTTACTGGAACACACGTCTTAAAGTATGTGACAAACCATTCTTCATTTTTCAAAGTTTTCCAAAACAAAACTCACAAAAATAAAGTAGTTTGCATCTCTATATCTACCATTTAACGTATTTATTGTAAAACCGTTGGCCTTTCGTCTCACTACACGGTCATCATTAAAACTGTATCGCCGCATTGGAGTTGGCGAATGTAAAGCGCCGCCTACCGACAGTAAGTTCTGCCTCCTGATTTGATTGTCTGAAAGTTCTGTCTTCTTTTGTTTGATTGGCTGTATTCTGTGTGGTCTCTGAACTCCTTCTTTATTTAAATTGATTGGTCAATCTTTTGACATCGACGAGCACTTGTTACTGCTGCTGCATAAAACAACTTGGACACAGAAATCACAACAGCCAGTGAGGGCGGCACATTCACAAGCACAAACACACGCTCTATTGTTGGTGACGCACCGCACGATCAACGCATTTATCCATCTGCATAGAAACAGATGTAATATTATGGCTTCTGATTTTTTGTACTGAGTGGGTTAGTGGTGGACCGGCCCACATTTGCCCGCGACCCACCGGGAAAACTCCCAGTGCTCCAGATTGCCAGTCCACCACTGGTGACGTGTGATCACATGTTGTAAATGTGATCCCAAGGGTTTTCCATGGGATTCACACAAAAATGTTCCAAAAAAAAACACATTTCACATGTGATCACAAGTGTTTTTTGCAAGTGTCTTTTCTGTAAGGGATGTTTTTTTTAATTGTGCATTCCAAATCAAACTGCAGTTTTTTTCGATTGCTAAACGACAGCGAGCACAACTGGAGTCACATGTGTAAAACTCTAACTACAGTCTGCACAGCAGCAGTTCATGTGGACCAAACTAGTTCGGTTTTCATTGCTTGAACACAGTTTTCAAAACTCTACACACTTATCCCACGACTTTAACCACAACCTGCACAACACTGTGGATTTACAGCACTTTGTTCAAATGCTAACACACTGCTGTCAAAACTGTGAACCACACATTCAAAACAGAATAGATTTCAGCCTTGTGCCTTTCAAACACTTTAAAACACTTTGAGTTTTTAGTGAACACACACACACACACATATATATATACTGTGTGTATATATATATATATATATATATATATATATATATAAGGTAGAGCTCAGAAAGACTAATTTTGGAAATGGAACGAGGAAGACGGGTTTGTGGTGGGAGAAGGGTGGCAGGGAGAGGGCGGATGCGTGGAGGAAGACACAGAAGACACAGATCTGTTATTTCAGATGAAATAAGGGCTTCACTTATAGACCCTGTCGTGGATCATGGTCTCTCATTGAGAGAGGAAGGGTTGAGGGTGCAACACAATCTGCAAAGATCCACAGTGGCATCTGTAATGCCAATTTTCCATCATACAAACAGCTGAGAGTCACATCCTTACAGTAAATGAAAACATTACAGGAATTTATTTTGTATTGCAATTATAGAATATTTACACAGATATATATGACAGTTAGTTTGACTGTAAAATATATTTTTATAACAGGACCCAAAGGGAGGAAGAGGAGAAATATGACTTTGTATGAAGTCACTGAAATTGTTGAAACTGTAAAGATGAAAAGTTTGTATTTTGTGTATTGGTGTTTTTCCTCTCAGTGTGTTGTGAGTGACAGTGTGTGTTATCACAGTGAGGGTTGTGTATTGTGTTTGGCTGCACTGAGCCTGTTTTGAGCCGTGTGTTAAGAGTTGTGTTGCTTTGAATGAGTTCTGCAGGTGATGTGAAGAGTTTAGCTCAGGTGACTGTTGGTAGTGCAGACTGTAGTTAGAGTTTTACACATGTAACTCCAGTTGTGCTCACAGGCGTTTAGCAATCGAAAAAAAAACTGTTAGCCATAATCACTAAAAAATACAATCAAAAACATGACAACATAATAAAAAACATGATTTCAGATTTTCTTAAACGGAATTCTCATTTTGGAACCAAACTTTTCATATAAACATTTTTCAGTATGAGAGCACATGTGGTGAAGATGCTGTAAAACTGAACTGCTGGAATTAAAGCTCCTGAGCGAGAAACAGAAAGCGTTCGGTGTCTACGGCTTTGCGGATTCCACTGAGATACAGACACGATGACCAGCAGGTCATCCTGAACATTCTCCGATAAACCAAACACATTCACGAAGAAAACCCCCCAGTCATGGAACTTCTGCGCCCATTCAAATGCTTTCTAAATGAAGATGACAGGGTCGGAGCGGGTGAATGGCTACTGGCCCTGTGACGGAAACCACTGGCACAATCTTTACACCTGCAAGAGAAGAAAGATGGAGGCCTTTGAAAAGAGCTGAAGATCAAACCTTTTCACCACGTCCTTGAAATACAAGCTGCAGGAAGCGAGAACATTTTGATGGACTTCAAACTCTTTTCCTTCAACAATTATTTTCAGGTCTGTAAACTCTTTGTCTCGCCGCTGCTGGTTCAGTTCCTTCAACATCTCTGTAGGACAAGAGAAAGAAGACAAACAGTAACACTCTTTATGGTTTTCTTTGGCAGTTTTAACACAGCGGATCGGGGAATCATTTGTTTGCTGTAAAAGATTCGGAGGATGTAGAAAAAAACATAAGTGTGATGTTAAAGAGAGAAGCTACACGTCTACTTAATGCTTATGCGGTCTTCGGGTCTTTTTGACCCGCCAATGACGTTTGCTAAGATAAAAATAAAAAAGTTATCTTTGTCCAAATGGCATGAAACTTTGTTCGGTGGTCAACACATTCTAGATCTATAAATAAAAAATGAAATTATATTTAGATTTTATGTTAGTGAGAAAATAAAGTCACACTCGTGGTCTTCGGGGTTTCTGGAGACCCCGCTTAGAAAATGGACAAAATTCATCATTAAAATTAGAAACAACGCAGAAAAACAATGCAAAAAACATCTACAATGCCAAATCATCATGCTCACACGCGCACACAGAGAGATAGATAGATAGAGAGAGAGAGAGAGAGAGAGAGAGAGAGAGAGAGAGAGAGAGAGAGAGAGAGAGAGAGAGAGAGAGAGAGAGAGAGAGAGAGAGAGAGAGAGAGAGAGAGAGAGAGAGAGAGAGAGAGAGAGAGAGAGAGAGAGAGAGAGAGAGAGAGAGAGAGAGAAAAGGGATGAGACAATACACAGTTCTCTTACAGTTAGTAACTAATATTTAGATTATATTTGTAGAATGGAAAACAGATGATTGAAGTAAATGATAAACTCTAAAGACTCTTTGAAACATCTTGTTCAGGTTTGATTCTAATCATAATGTGACATTATTGAAAATCAGATTTTTTGGGTTCAGTAAAAAAATGCAAAACTTTGACAAAATTAATTGTTTATTGTTATAATTGTGATTTCTAATATGAATCTAATCTATACTATGAATCCAACTGAAAAACTGGTGAAAAGATATCTTTCAGGTGATCTAATAGCAAATGGCAAATAGTGGAGCTCAGGAGCCATCTTCACATCCCATCTTACATTTATCCACAGCGACTTACAGATGAGGTGAACAATGGAAGCAATTGGAACAACATAAGCCATAAGTTCAATGAAAACCCTAGTCTCATTATAGCCTACCACAGTATACACACATATAAATTGTAAACAAATTTTTTTATTTTCTATATTTCTATATTATTACCATCTACTAGTAAAAGTGATTTTCCAGAAGATGGGCAGAAAATGTTACACTAAACCATGTCAAATTATCCATAATAAAAAGTAAAAAGACACAATATCACATCAATCTTGAGACAAAAAAAAACAATTTGTCTTTAGTGTTTAACATCAAACATTTAATGGATTTAACGGACCGCTTCATCTTTTACAAGAGAACACAATAGACAGCGTATGTCAGTGAAGAAGATAAAACAGGATTACTACAAAATAATATATATATATATATATATATATGTAAACATGAAAATGATTGTAGTTGACAAGAATGTTCTGTGAGTTTAACTCTGTTTTGATCATGTTTTTTATTATGTTATGATGTTTTTGGTGTTATCGTCCGCTGGTGTGGACGCAAATATAGATATAGTTACATTTAACGTTATAATTATAATGTGAACGCGATAAATAAATAAAAAAGTCAACAAATCTAATGAAAATACAATCAAATTCAAAAGATTCTGCACGCAGTATACTATATAATCTTTCTCTTTTCTTAAAAGAGGGTTTAAAGTCGCACGTTTTCATTAATAAAGTCTTCGTAGTAAATGAGCTGTTGTCTTTCTCTCTGGTGTGTTGACGTATGAAGTGAAATTAATTTACACTGTATGTACATAAGCTTTCCATTGATCTGGAAATGATTTCTCTCAGTAAATGTATTTGATCACACACACTGTATCTAGAATCACAGCTGAATACCTCACATCACAGAAAACACTGTGTGCCGTGTGCTCGTGTAGGTGTTGATGAATGGAGGTTTTTATTGAAAGTGAAGGTACGTGAGGTAATAAATGTATTCAACATCATCCGCTCGTGCGGCCTGAAGAAAGGAGTGGTTATAAAGGAGAGGTAATTGCTTTACCGCCGTCGCAACCAAACATTAGAAGTCCTGTGAAAACTTGCCAAAGTGATTAGGAAACAGAATGCGTGTGGTTTACCTTTGGGGTGCCCGCGGTCCGTGAACTCATATTTCCCCGATCCAACCGTTCTCAGCATCTGCAGCCCGCCGGACAACTCCCGTGGGTTCTGCTGGCCGTTGGTCAGCGGCGATGAGCTTGTGGTGGCAGAGTGCACCATGGGATGCGTGAGGTGACCGTTGGACACGGGGCTTGTGATCTGGCAGACAGCGGGCACGGCGGGCAGGGTTTGGCTCTGAACGTTGAGGAGCGTGTGTGAGGTCTGCTGTGGCAGCTGGTACTGAGGGTGAGGGGGACTGATGTGTGTTTGGACACTCGTGCCCTGACTGTACGCCGGAGCGTGTGGAACAGCATACGCGTGAGACAGAAGAGGGGCCTGACAGACCGCCGGAGGAGGCCACAGCGACACAGCTGAACAAACACACAGAGTTGATAAAAACCTACACAACGGTACTGTATACTCTCTTAAATGTTTCATCAGAGCCATTACTATTTAACTACATCTGTTTCTCTGTAAATCTTTCCATTTATGTTAAGAATTTCTTAAAGAGAACATAACATGTGATCATTTAAATGACAAGATTTTAAGTTATTAGCTTGGAAAAAAGACACAAACGAGTCGTCCCTAGTCCAATTCGTGACTTGCCGCGGATTTACGTCACTACATCTAGTCCCAACCTACATTTGCTAGGACTGCCCACGAAAACTAGACCAATCACAGCAGACTAGACCATATTGACCAATCACATCAGATTTGGCTAGCGGAACGGATAAGACAGATAAATCGCGGAACGAATAATTCATGAGAGAATCAGTCAAGAACTAAGGTAAGAATAACTGCCTATTATTACGAAATAATAGTGTTTAGACACCTTCTATGTACATAAATTTGTTGTTGGGACACTCCTTAAAAATGTTGTGTAAAAGTTATGTACTCTTTAAGAAAGTTTCCAGAACGTTGTTATTTTTTTTGAAAGATCTGGCGTCAGATCCGCTGATCTTTATAAATGACTGGATTGCTCATGACGTTATTACACTGAAGCTATCGCGCCGCCATGTTGGTATGCTCAAACGTTCTATTAAAAAAAAAGTTGAAGTATTTCCATCTCGATTTAGTGTCCCCGATGACGATTAATTGTCTATTAAACAATTGCGATTATTTGTTTGTTTAAAGGTTTTGACAATTATAACGATTAATTAGAATAAATGTATGCAACTAAAAATATAGATACATTAAGAAATGTGTAAATTCTGTAAATAACTAGGAACATTCCCTATAGAGTGACCGTAACATAAAAACTGAGATATGAGGATGATGTCGTCTGGAATCACTCTCGTAAACACAAAAAAATTAATTCTCATACAACTCACATGAAGAAGAAATTTCATTTGAACGTAACAGTGAGTGCAGATGAAGGACGGTGGATGTAAAATGCTGCAGACCACCTGTTTTCTAAGGGTTAACAATAATTGAGGTTATCTGTAATAATTGCGACTAGACTATTAATTCTGAATTGTGACAGCCCTAGAAGTATCAATGAATTCAAAGACATGTGAACAAAAAATGTATTGCGCTCCGAATAAGCTGAAAACTGGTTATTTTAGATCGTCGTTTTGATGAAGTCAATGGCGCTCTCTGTCAGTTGGTCATACCAAGATGGCGGCGTGATCGCTTCCGGCGGCTTCACCTCCTGCTGTTGGTTTAGCGTTCTGGCTCAATCTAATCATTTATATACAGATCAGTGATCAGATCTGATGAGTACAGGTGTATCCTCTGGAGTGTTTTTACCTGTGATATCTTTCTCTCTCATCTGTTTGGCAGGTGGCTCGTCTGTGTCCCAGGGTGTGGATTGGTTAACAGGCGTCCGTCCCCAGCGGACGGGACCCTGAGTTTGTGTTTCTCCTGACGGCTGAACAGAGACCTGTGTTCAATAAGAAGAGCGTGTCAGGTAAACAGATCACCTGTAATGACGTCTACATTTACAGCCCATTAAACACTTCATTTCACTGTGTTCATATTCCATTCAGCTCTTCCAGATTAAAACATCAATAATGCAGGAACAGCAGTTTAACACTCACATCTATATAAAGAACATCACACCAATTCATTCTTATCTGCAAATCATGACGAACACGACTTTCCTCTTTTCTTCTGCAGAACACGACAGAAGATATTGTTAAGAATGTTGATCATCAAACAACACTGAACTCCATTGACTTCCACTGTATGAAAATAAAACCAATGAGACATTTCTCAAAATATCTTCTGTTGTGTTTCCCTGAAGAAAGACTCAAACACACGTGAGTGTGAACACATGATGACAGAATATGAATCGTATTTTTTACTTAAAATGAATCTTTATTATTCTGCTCTCAGACCTGATACAAAAGACCAAACAGATGCATTATTTTAAATGCATTTCTAACAGCACGTGATTTTTGGTTGAGAGGAAAAAAGCACATGTTTAAAAATCTCTCTCTCTGGTGATGCGCGGATGTGTTCCAGGTTTTTTAACATTAAATATTTTAGCACATAAACACTGAATCGTCCACATTCCCCGTCTAAACATCGTCCTTGTTAAAATGCTTCAGATATCTTCTAACAAAATCAACAAAAGTACAATAATGAAAACATCCTGTATGACATTTACGCATTCTCAGATGTCCCTGATGCTTCACACAACCAACACCAACAGAGACTTCAAGTTTATCTATTATGGAGAAAAAGTGATGTATTGATTTGGTATTTAGTGGCTAAATAAGATTGAGAATGATGACTGGATGACTTACATGGTAACTAGGGATGTTCAATTCCTTTATCCGAACTTTAACCGTTAGCTGATAACATTTGAATATTAAATAAAAAACATGCTGCGTCTCACTTAGAAGGCCACGTCCTCCGTATTTTTTGTCCGCATGCACCTTTGAATGCGACCTCCAGAGGACACGGTCTTCAAAATGAGAGAGAGAGCTACAGCTGACCCATTAAAAATACAAAAACATTTTCACAGATTTATTTTAACGTGCAAACGAATAGATAAACAACATCACCTGGATTCGCATATTATCACATTTTCGCGAACCTGGACAGTGGAGAAAAACTACAGTAAAAGAAATAAAAAGCACTAAATAAAAAATGACTTTTAACAAATGATGACAAAATGAAAATCGAGAATCGGCTACGTATTTTTGGGTCAGAATGTTTTGTCCGTTGAATAAAAATATCAGGCCTAGCTCATTCCAAAGCTTGGCTAGATTTTATTTAATGAAGTAACATGTTCACTGTGGGGAAAGTCTGGAGCCTGTTGACATTTAGACCCGCGGCAGAAAACACTCTTTGAAATGGCACGGATGTCCCGGGAATGCAGAGATACGCCTCGGGAAGCACATTCATTTGCTTTCCACCAGCCAGGATTCATATCCATAGAGCGCACTTGGCCACATAAATGTGTCTTGGCTAAACAGATATGAATCTGATCTGCTACACCCGCGCAAAATACAAACATTTGATGACATATTCAGTATTCATATTGAGTATTTTTACATCATAGCGCGTTGTGAGTGTGATTGTTGCAAGTCTATATTTCAAACAACTCAAACTTGAGCTTGAGAAAGGATAAGTTGCAAGTGACGCACTCCTTTTGGACGAGTAAAGCCCTGACAAATGCGGCCTTAACACCAAGAGACGTATTACACTTGTCCAGTTTCGTCAAGTGGTTTGCGTGATCGAACCTGGTGGCACGAAATACTTTCGAGTAAAATTATGTTTTCTTCAGAGATAAACTGACCCGTTTGAGTGGTTCAGCAGAATTGATAATGGACTCAAGACAGGCGAACTCGACCTTCTCACAAAGTGACTGATCATTTCATATGCAGTCAAATGTCTTCACAGCGCACTTTCATACTTGCCCATCGTGACTCGATCCACTCGTGTGCAGCCCATAATATTCACCGTAATAAAGAAGAAACACACTTAATGAAAGACTCTGACCTGAGACGTTTGTAAACCTAACATCACTTTATTCCTCATATCTCACTTTACTGTAGCGAGACTCACACATATCAATAAGAATCATCTCTGACATCACACAGATCTGTCTGCAGGGATATCTGACACAACACACAAAATACATACAAGAAAGAGTCCCGAACAACACGTGACATTCAGAGGAACAGAGAGCAACAAAGCATCGATTCAATTGAAGAAGTTCGCCTTTAATCATTTAACCAATAAAACATTTTTGGGTAAGGATTCACATCTACACTCAAAAAAATGATTTGTTGGATTAAGGTAAAAAAGTACAAAAGAAATTAAAGTTGACAAAACTGCTGACCAAACCATTCAGATTGTGCCAGTCAATTTCAGTGAATTACACTCAATGGTACTTTGTTGTTGTCGTACATACATGCATTAGCACAGTTAAAGCTCATTGAATGATGCAATAAACATCTAACCTCTCACATGTGCCACTCTTCTAAACCACGGTCTTCCCAAAACTCAAAAACACAACAAACTCTTTTAAACCTCAGAGAAAAATGAACATTAAGCACAAATAAGTCTTTACCTTTTCTGAAGAACACTTAAAATAACAATAAATTTTGAAATTTACAGTCTTACGCAAAGCATGCTGGGAACTGAAAATCCCCCTCAGCAAATCATGTTGGATTAATTTATATAGAGTAAACTCAACAATAGGTCCAATATTATACGGTTTTACTCAACAATTGTAAGTTGACCAGTCAATCACTTGTCAAGTAAAGCCGACAGTACTATATTTTTAGTATAAATAACAAGGTTTACTTAAGTTAATGTAGTTACTTGCATTCTTAATGTACTGTGAACAAGGATGGGTTTAGTAAAACTGTGTGTATGTTTATAAAGAGTTTATATAACTTGAGCCAATGAAAAATAAAAGTACAAGCGAATCCTTTCCCTACCATTTTTAAATTGCTTGAATTAAAACCTTTTTTTCTGTTCACCGCCTCAAATCACAAACATTACACCAGCTCATTTCAAAGCATTGAACTTGACTAAAACACTCCAAATCACACATCCATCCATTC
>CM074081.1:21021664-21159164 GCA_037178815.1 Barbatula barbatula | reverse complement strand
TTGATTTAAGCCGTAATAACTCAAGAAATACAGACAACTAACACAATAAAAACATGAGTTTTGAATTGAATTTTTGAGTTCTCATTTTAGGAACCAAACCCTTTATATCACATTTCATGATTTACAGGATGTTTCATTTCACAGATTCATCAGAATAGAATGACGTGCTGTGTTCATCATGTGAAACACAAGAACACGACATTCTCATGTGAAGGTTATAGAGAAACATGTGACATGTGAACGACTCACACGAGTCTGATGTACACAAACACATTCGTGCAGACGCACATGGAAACCACACTTACATCACACCTGGTTCGTGAAAAACAACCACAAGAAATCTGACAACAATCATCAGATCAGACTGAATTCAACAACGTTTACTGATATTCACAAACCATCGGGATCGATAACCTTCAACACATGCAACACACAAAACTCATCGACACGTGTCATCTCCAACATTGATGTTTAAAACATGACACAACAGATCTCTATTAAAGAACAGAACGTCTAACACACATGTCAATAACATGAACAACACAATAACCTTTAGACACAAACAGACCCTCTCACAACACATTTCTGTGTTTTCAGGAGAAGTGTTCTTAAAGATCTGCAGCTCCGTTTCTAAACCTCAGCTGCCTACCAACATCAAACATTGAAATCTATCATAGACCTCTACCACACAGACTAAAACAATCCGATGCGGTCAGTAAGACTGCTCACTTCCATTTCTAAGAGAGGAGAACGCAATCCCAGAATGCAAAGCGGTTTACAGGGTTTAGGTACAGCCCTAGAACAAATACAGCCTTACATTTCACATAAGATGACCAGAAACACTGTGATGTCCACTTTGTACCTGGAATAAAACAAATTGAGAATAGAGAAATGTCTCCAAGTTTATAAACAAGACATACAGTGACGTCATCTCAACATATCTGAGCTCAAACAAACTGAACATCAGTCAGTCAACGTCACTGCTGAATAAATCGCAAACACACACGTATACACGCACGCAAACACATGCACTCATGTATGCACATGTATACACGCACCCATACACACACGCACACTTGCAACACAATGAAGCCTTAAATGATAATACTCTTTCAAAAAATAGCCCATAAAGCAGGCCAAAGCCTTAAGTTATTTATTTTTGTGTAAACACCGCTTATACCTTAGAAACGGTATCACAGAAAATATTTGTGGTTTTGAAATCTTGACTCTTTCAAATCTTGGTATACCTTGAAACCGATATACCGACGGGCATATTGTCACGAAAGGGAAAACTGACATCATCAATAAATCATCAGAGAGACTAACAGGCGTTTGGTAAGCTGTGAGAAATCAATGAACACATTTCAGCTGAATGAATCACAATATTGTTTTCACTGCTTACAAAAGTCAAACTCAAAGCCGAGACCGCTGAGGACAGATGAAGAGTTTGGTTCCAAAATGATGTTATCTGTATTGTTTTAGTTATTTTGGCTTAAACCAAAACAACCCAACTTCAGTTTGATTGATTTTGATTGGATTGCACAATAAACAAACATTTTTTGACCCTTCGGATAATAATCCTCCCGTCACACACATCAGGAAAAAACATTGTAATATACAGAATTAGTCAGGGTTCAAGTAAACACTGGACAAACTATGATTGTGTTGAACAGTGATTTACAAAGACAAGGACCTCAGCATCACATACATTTAGAGAGAAGAACATGAACAAATTATGTCGACCTAATCTCACACAAGACCATATAAACAGTCTTGAAGTCTTGATACACACTGTTGACTTTTGTCTGGTCATCATCAGCACTCTATAGAGAGAGAGGCACCTGAGAAAAGTGTTGAAAACACGCGTGTGCAGTTACTCTCTCCACACATTCATCAACTATATAAAGCCTTCATCGGAACACTGATCTCAGATCAGTCAATATAAGCTCTCGTCTTACCTTCAGTCCCGCGCGTGTTTCATTGTATCAGACAGACATCAGTCTCTTCTGGCGGCGCTCGCGCACAGCATCCATGTGAGGATGAGGATGTTGAGGATGCTGCTGATGCTGCCGCTGAGCTCCTCAGTGCGCGCGTGTGTGGGTGTGTTTGGAGGGTGTACCAGCTCGTGTTTGCCCCGCCCCTTCTCCACTGTTACTGATCCCACAGCGCCACCTGTCGAGGGAAAAACTCTTCAGGCTGGTCGGATCTTTAACATCACGAATAAACTAAACGATTGTTCCATTATTTAGTCCTGATGAATAAAAACAATAGAAATCCATTATAAATGCCATTATGATTCTTCAGCTGTATATAATCTCAAGCGGTTTCTTTATGTAGTGTGCGTTGGGTTTTATTCCAGCAGGATTTATCAAACCCCAACAGAACTCATGGAACACGTGACCAGTGAGTTTAGGATTCAGATCAATTATTGGAATTGAAAACGATGAAGGTCAGTTTCAGATCAAACACGTGACTGACACCTGCTGGTCGTGATGTGTTAGTGCAGCTGTCAGACTTTATTTCTGGCTTGCTTGGTTCAATCCTGTATCAATAACAAAGTTAAAGAAGTGCACTTTAAAATTCTACACACAATGTACCATTGCAATTTATTTTGATCTAAATGTACGTATATTGGTGATACGTGTTCTTTTTGTAATATGCAGGAGCATCATTTATTTTATAACTGTCCTGTAGCTCTTACATTTTGGTCTGACGTTAGCAGCTCCTTTTTATTTGCCCATAATACAAATATTGTTTATATGCCGAGTCAAGTCGAGTCAAGCTTTATTTATAAAGCGCTTTTTACAATGATCATTGTTACAAAGCAGCTTTACAAGAAAACATTGACTATAAGCAAAACATAAAGATTATACATGTTAAAACACAGGTCATATATCAGACACACTATAAATTCCCATATGCAGTGTTAATTAAATAAGACTATCAGATGATATGTTATATCTTAAATATGTTTCATGTTCATATACGAATGAATGTAACATGTTTGATTATGTGGTGAATTTCTATATTTTATATGACAAATATTTTATTCATAAACAAAAGTTTGTCAAATCTGCACTTAACTGCAGTTTATTTCTGTTAGAATTGAAGATCTTAAAACATTCTGTATTGCTTATAAACAACCCAAAGTTGTTCAAATATATGTAGACGTTTTTTCAACACAATATCCCGGATGTTCTTTTTACATTGTTGTTATAGATGCTCTTTCATTTTTTTTGTTTATTTATAATGACTGAATGTAAATGTGAATGCATAATTTGTCCACAGGAAGGAGGAGAAATACATGTTTGTTTGTTTGTTTGTTTGTTAGTTTCTTCCACTTCTTTCTTTGAATGGTCTGTTGTCTGATCTGTATAATATTTTTATTTATAAAAAATAAGAAGCAATGCCGTACACCGAGCGCTATGAACGTGACGCCCGTGTGGGCGGGGCGTCTCGATGCGTTTCGTACGTGACTGCGCGCAGTGGGCGGGTCTTGCGCGCTGGTAAACAGATGCCATGTTGGCTGCGCAGAAATGAAGATTTCCGTGACATTATGGAGAGCGACTTCATCTGTTTAATAAACCCAGAAGAGCTCCGGAGCTTCATATCGCACTCTGAACACACGGGGAGCATTGAGAGGTGAGTCCGGGGGTCTGGTTCAAGTTGTAGACAAACCCGAGCTGGTGAGATCGGTGTCTAAAGGATCAGTATAAACCTTCTCCGTCGACCCCGGATTGATCCAGAGTTTGTTAGGCGCGTGCGGTAAACGGCCAATCACAGGGAACATGGAAACATCATCAGAATCAAATGAATTTGAAGGATTTATATTGGTCATAAGATCAAAAGATATGTTTGCTTCATTACTTTAAAATGCTTTATATTTAGAAGTTTGTTTTTATACGAATATAGTTATTTTAATGTTTAATATTAATTATCAACTCGTATCGCTTTTATATGAATGTGTTTATAATGAATACGTGTAAACGTATAATAGAAATAAACACTTTTCATAATACACATTTTCCCTCTACAAACATCTTTTTTTAAATTCGGAGTGAGAGATTCGAGGGGAGGGGCTTCACTGCGTCAGATATACGTCACTTGTCTCACAGCTGATTGGTCCAGTTTTCTCTAACCCAGAATAAAACAGGTTAGTTACCATGGCGACACAACCCGCTTAGAACCAACCCACCTTCTGGCGTATACTCGAACTAAACGCGAACTGACCGGGGTCAAACCCAAACCGGCTTCGTGATACAGGCCGCTGGTCACTTCAGCATCTCAACATCTGTCGTTGTTTACAGTGAGTGAGCTTCAGATGTGATGCGTCCCTGTATTTGAGTTCTCAGGGTATATACACTTTATCAACTCAACGCAAACCACCATTCTTATATATTTGGTTAAATACAAAAGAAAGCATGGTGTTTTGTAAACATTGAACATTTGAAATGTTGTATATGTGGTTGACGGAAGCCAAAGTAAATAACATTGTGTTGATGTGTTGTTGATAGGTCCAGGACCCTGTATGAAGAGATTCGGGCTTCCATCAATAATAAGGAGAAGGGTGATGTGTGGTTCTGTCGGCCGGTGTTGCCCTGGGGTGGAGTTTATGCCATCAGAGCGGGCAGGAAAGCCATCGCCTGCACACCTCTGTACGTGAAGATCAACCTGAAGAACACGTGCACCATCGACGGCTTCCTCATGCTTCTGTACGTCATTCTGAGAGACAACCACACCTTCCCCAGAGAGGTGGCGGCGTTCCTGGGCAAACAGTTCGTGGAGCGCTTTCTGTATCTCATGGACTCTTATGACTACACGACCGTCAAGATGTTGTGGATCTGGGACCGCATGTCCAAGCGTCAGTACCGCTCTGAGATCCATCACGCGGCTCTGGAGATCGATCTCTTCGGCAACGAGCACGAGAACTTCACCAAGAACCTGCAGAACCTGATGTCCAGCATGCAGGAGAGCTGGTGCTCGAACTGGGACTGTCCGTCTCGCTTACAGGAGGATCTACACAAGACCATCAGCATCAGGTGTGTGCGTCCTGAAGCTTCTCGGTGCGCTTCTACAGGCCGCTTCACTTCTGAAAAGCAAACGTGTGTGTGTGTGTGTACAGAATTTAACAGATGAGACGGAAACTCCATCAGCTGCAGGTTTATAACAGCTGTGTTCTGTTGAGTAATTGATGCTCCTGGTGTCTTTGTCATGTTTGGCTCCATCTCAAAGTCTCTCGATCTGGCGCTGGCATGAAACCATCGCTGCCGTATAAGGTGCATCAGATTCACTCACGATCGCTGCTGATGTTTGTGCACACAAGCGTCTGGTTTATTATCTCCGTGGGGACAGTCCATAGGCGTCATGATTTGTATACTGTACAAATTGTATATTTTTATCACCTAAACCTAAAGATCATTGAAAACTTTTTGCATTTAAAAATAATATTGTTCTGTACGATTTATACGCTTTTTTGCCCACGAGGACCTCAATTTTGGTCTCCATGTGTTGGTGTGCATTCAGGTTTAGTGCCCCACCGGGATATAAAACAAAGGCACCACACACACACACACACACACACACACACAAATCACTACACTAATCTCTCTCTCTCTCTCTCTCTCTCTCTCTCTCTCTCTCTCTCTCACAGTCCTCCACATGGGTTGCCTGATAAAGATCTCATTCAGTCAGCAGTAGATGAGTTTTTCTGCCCGCGTCTGGAACTCTGTGAAGAATACGAGTGAGTCGTCTGATTTTCTCTTTAATTCGCTCATTCTGACAGCTTTAGTGCTTTCGTTCATTCCTTCGAAGTGTTATTTTGAAAACATGGGCCGTTCGGTGATGTTTTAGTGGTAAATGGGTAAAGCAGTTTGGCGTTTCAGGAGCTGAAATGATTCTTTCATTGTGTGTTATTCATTGGTCATTGTTATGTTGAGATGACTGAATGGACGTGGTCATGTGTTTCAGATGTAGCGGGTTGAGAGAATTCAGTCAGCGTGTGTTTTGTCACGGTCCTCCTCCCTTCATCATTCTCAACATGCAGATGTGGCAGTCAGAGGATCTGTCTTATGTGCCGTATCGTCTGGAACTGTCTGATCAACGGTATATCTCAGCTCTGCTCTTTATAGATCTTACAGTGCTTTACTGGATATTTGGATGTGTGACATTGATGTTGTATACTGTAGGTACTCATTAGAAGGCGCTACGCTCTTCAACAGAGATGAACATCATTATTCTGCCGTATTCCAGATGGACAGGTACTGGATGCATTATGACGGCCTCCGATCGGACAATCTGGTGCTGTTAAACAAACCACCGGAGTTCCTGCTGCTCTCCTCTTTAGTTTACATCAGATCTCCAGACCATGAACGTCACGCAATATAAACACGTCTTACGATCGCAAAGTTTGCATTCTTCAGTCCTGCTGTCGCTGTGTTTTATGAAGTCCATTGAACACTTATTTTTGTATTCGTATATTCCCTTCAAAAAAGATCTATGTTGATTTTGCGTGCTACAATATATTTTTGTGTATGAGGCGATGAGATGATTTCAGAGGATGGTTCTAGTGACATTTTATACTCTTTTTGTAATTTTGTAAATGCTCTATAAGACTGTCTTATTGCTGGCCTTACGGAGCTTTTCTCTTGCGTGCTTGGAATCCAAGAATATTGACGTGAACTATAATAGTTTGGGAATTATTAAAGGGGAAAAGCTCATAACTGCTTCCGACTGCCGGTCAACATAAGCCAAAATCATGCAATGACGTGTTATTTCTGTCTAAAACAGTGTTTCACGTCAGGGTGCTTTTTTATCCACAATGTTTAAGGTCAATTAAATATTTTCTTAGTCACATTAGCATTCGATCACTTTTACATGTGGTTCAGTGTTGTTGTTTGTTCTTGAATCAGTTCTGGTTTTACATGTAACTGATTGTCTGTTTGTAAATCTTGATTTCATGCATAAATTTGCTTGAAGAAATTCCTCGTCTTTATCTTTATTTTTTTAATCTGCCTGAATATTTAAAGTTCTGCCTTTACAGATTTTTATTTTCAGTGCATTGTTAGAGGAGTTGAATCGAATATCAATGATTATTATTAATAATTTTATGAGCATTTTACGTTTGTATTTCTAATATGCCGTCATGTTAAATGTTGGGTGATTTACTGAAAGTTCATATTGGGTCTCAAAGGTGTTTCTGTGACGAAATGATAACGCAGAAACACATTTCCAGGCCTTTATTTAAGATTCGATCAGCTGCAACACATAAATAAATTGGAAAAAAAGGTGTGCTATGTTCTCTCGATGCTTGATAAATGTAAAAAAAATAGTGCATCTGTAGCTAATATTATCTGTTTAGTTCCAGTAACAATCCACAGGTTTATAAAAAAAATCATTCTAATCCAGACACAAAGCAGACCGATTTCCTCATGAGGATACCAGACACAAACATTATGTGTAGCTACAACGGTCAAACTTGACACTTTCATTCATAAACAAGCACTTTGGTGAACGCAACGACGATCAGGACAATAAAACACACACTTAAACACATCCACTATTTTGCAGTTTCATGTTTTCAGCTTTACATTTATGGCCATTAGAATTCAGTTGAACAACATCACTGAAGGATTGCAATAGAAGAGTGTGATGTCATCATCATCATCATGTCATTACATGAGATTCATTCATTCATAACTACAGACTGCAATCATGTGATCAGCTTATAGCAAATGAACACATGTGTGCGACTTCTGTTCACGTGGAATCAAACACAGACGAGATGTTGGTCGGAGTGAATCACTTCAGATGTCCATGACACAAAGAAACAGTTCTTATTGCTAGTCAAACACAAACCTTTTCCTTCTTGACCTCTGAATTACATGTATTCTTTTAAATGTGTAGCCATATGAAAGTATAATCACAATAGAGTACAAATCATGATTTTAATGTCTAATCAAATGAGCCAATCAAAGTGTTTTTAACAAACTCATATTCATTGTAAAAGCAGAACAGTACGTTTGCAAAAACAGACGTAAACAAATGTTGGTGGGAAACATACAGTAAATGAAAAAAACCCTAAGCAGTCTCAACATGCCATTCGGTCAGTCACAGGATATTAAAACACCTTGGCAGTTTGATGAAATAAAAGAAAGATCATTATTGCAATGAAATATTCGTATCTACAAAGTATAAAATGGTTTTGTAAGTGCACAATTCGTCTGATTCATTCGTTCAGTGAATCTCTGCGGAATGAATCAAACAGAATCTGTAACTGAACAGCAGACTCGCTTCTGATTCCTACTGACGCTCCGTTTACATGAATCTGAAGTGAAATCAAACAGGAAATAAAAGAGAAACAGAAATGCTTCTTCTGTTCGACTGCACATGGAAAGCTGAAATGTTTTGGCACTGCTGTGATGTGCGATCATACCGAGATCAAACAAAGAAGTTCGACTGTTTTTTACCTGTTCATCACTAAACGAGTAATGAGATGAATGGATTTATTCAGCAAGAAATCTCATGTTGCGTGATGCTTTCTAAAGCATTTAAACTCAAACAAACACGAGACAATGAAGTTTCACCTGATGAGAAACACAAAAGCGCAGAATCCTGAAATTAGCACCAGTCATTGTGTGTGTGCTACAGTCATACAGAAAACACACACAATAATCTTTTAAGTTAGGGATAATGTACAGGCAGCCGGTTGTTATCGCAGAAATAAGCCCGACAGTGTGATCTTGTGCATTATCTCGCTTATTACACGGCTACTTGCCACATGAGAAAATAACTGGATGTGAAATGTGAATTTGAATTTACCTTCTGTGAGGAAAAGCCGTTTACTTTCGGTTTTAAGTTAAGAAAGGACATTCAAATGTCACGAACAGGCAAATGGGTTTAATCATTTGTAAATTCAATGTCATATATGTTATTAAAATAATTAAATTGTCAAAATGAAATTATTTGCTGCATCCAGGTTACTGTGCATTATTCGTTTTGAGCGGTTATCTGGGAATTATGAACCTGCAAATGTTGCGACTGGCCAATCAGAATCAAGCATTCCAACAAGCCGTGTAATAAATTGTGTATAAAGAATATGAAGCTGAACATTTTTTGTTCTTTATCATATTCTGAATACCTAACAGTACATATGCTGTACTCCCTTGAGGTTATATAGTTAACTAATAAATATAAAATGACAGAACAGTCAGGGAATAATTGTATGCATTATGTTAATAATAATAATAATTTGGGGGCAGAAATGTGCATTGTGACATGACACGAACATAATACCACAATGCAAACCATCTCAGCTTCATTTCCTTTATTCTTCTGGATACCTTCTGAATGTTTCTCTTGAACAGTGGGTGAAATATGAGGCAGATATTTCATGTGAGACGGAGGACTCTCAGAGACGACACACGCAGTCAGTGCATTAGTTAGGTGAGTACAGCACACGTTCACATTTACTATCAGCTCACGCTATATACAAGACACGAGGCAGCCCTTTATCACGGAGTACACACACACGCGCGTGCACACACACATTCACACACACGGGACTGGATCTGTCAAACGTAAAGGGGAAAGTGCTCAGAGGCAGTACAGGAACGCCTCACACACATACACGCTGTTCCACGTCCTCTGCGGGTTCCGGAAGGCTCTCGGCGCCGTGCTGGCGTGTGGCAGTCCCGCCGCCCTCGCGTGTCCTAAATACTCCACGTGAACGTCAGAATGTGACGCAGATGAGCGGAAACACGCCACAGAAATAGAAGCCATGTTTCCCCTCGTCCTCTCTCTTACAGCGGCAGCCATGAGCCCGGGGTCAAAGGGCAGTGAGACCGAAGTTACAGCGGCAGTACATCATCCCGCTAGAGTCGTGCCAGCTGTCTGTGATTGGATCGTAGCGCTGGACCGTATTCAGGTACGAGGAGCCCGAGTGACCGCCCACCACATACAGGTAGTTATCCACCACAGCAGACCCGACTCCTGCACACACGGAGAACATCAACTACATGAAACTCGCATTTACTTAAATCACATCCTGCCGTCAATTATCATGTTTTATAATAACCATGTCAAGGTTCTGTTCACCTGTGCGGGGCTCGTTCATCGGCCGACACGTCGTCCACTGGTTCTGATGCGGGTCGAATCGCTCGATGCTGGACAAATGAGAAACGCCGTTGTGCCCCCCCACCACAAAAATGAAGCCCAGCATCACACCCACTCCAAAGTTGATGCGTTTATCACCCATGGACGCAACCATTTCCCATGAGTCTTTGCTTGGATCGTATCTCTCCACACTGTTCGTGAACACAAGAGCTGTTAAACATCAAACTTATGTGACTTTGAACATGTTTAGAGTCTGCTCTACATATGACTCCGTCTTTTATCATCCATCGGAACATCTGATGAATCTCAGAATCGTGTTGTATGTTGTTCAGCTATATGCTGAATCAAGGATTTGTTCAAACTGACGCTCGACTCGCAGCAAACCATTCAAACTCACATTCATTTAAGGATGACAGATGAGCTGGAATCGTCTGCGTGAAATAGTGAAATGACAGAGAAAACATGACAGCGGCTCCCCAGAACGCTCTTCATGTGTTTTAAGACTTGATTCAAGAGACACATTCTCTCAAGAGAGCCACTGGGATCATAGAAACACAACACTGACACTCGTTAAAGAACACTAAACAAATCAACACACAAACTACACTAAACTTGAACGCACAAACCACACAATTCCCAGAATGCATCAGCTAAGAAATTAACATCGGTACCTGTTCATATGCGCAGGGCCGTAGCCGCCGATGGCGTAAATCATCCCGTCGAGCACAGCCGTGGCGAAACAGCTGCGTGATTTGGTCATGGGCGCCACAGGCTGCCACTCCTTGACTTTGGGCACGTATCTCTCCACAGACTGAAGGTAATACTGACCGTCATATCCACCCAGAGCGTACAGGTCCCCGGCCAGCACCACCACACCCAGAGTGCTCCTGCATTCAGCCATCCGCTCCACGCTGGACCACGTGTTACTGTCAGGGTCCCACCTCTCCACGCTGCTCTCGTGTCGCCGGTAGCTGATGCCCTGACGCATGTGTGTGGCGATACCGCCCACCACGTAAACCTTCTGCTCCAGAACCGCCACTCCAAACTCATAACGTGGAACCGTAAGAGGAGCCAGACCGATCCACGAGTCCGTCTGTGGGAAGTACATCTCCATACTGACACACACAACACACAAACTTTAGTGTTTTCACCCCTACAGGCATCATATGCAATCAAATTAAAGCAAATACTGTGAACATCCCTAGTGAAAGTCCCACACAGTCAAAACTTTCACCTTTCCAGGGTAGCGAAGAGGCCGGCTTTTCCTCCCACCGCCAGCAGGACTTTAGGTGCGCAGCGCGGCCGCGTGGACAGCACGGTCTGGTAAGAGAGGCGGTGCTCGGGCAGAAAGTGATATTTGAGGGCTTCGTTGAGCAGGTGTTTGCAGGCGTGATCGTCACGGATCAGGTGATTGGCCTCGTAGAGTCGTGTCAGGAACTTCACACTCAGCAGCGGCAGTCGCACGCAGTGCAGGAGCTGCGCCAGATACTGCTGCCGCTCGGCCGGGTCGTATTTGATCCACGACTCCAGCGCGTAGAAGACCGTCTCCTCCGTCACCACGTTCAGGCAGTCGTTCGACACGATCTCGTCCAGTTCGGCCCGAGTCAGTTCAAAGAACTCCTCCGTCTGACACACCTCCTCGAAGTTCTGACAGATGAATTTAGTGGCTGCCAGACAGAGATCGTGACAGCCGTAGGTTTCTGCGAAGCGTGAAATGCCGATGCAGTTCCCCGCGTCCAGCTGACTCTCCAGAAAGCTGCAACACTCTTTCAGCACCAGTTTAACCTGCAGAAGATTCGCAGCGGGTAGCAAAGACTCCACCGTCTCCTGTGATATAAACACGGTTCCCGTGTACGCGTACTCCACGATGGCCTTGATGAAGAAACACACAAAACAACACGTGAAGACAACTTCTTACATTCTTATGAGTGCGTTTCACTGCAAGCTAGAAAGATTTAAAACAGCTGCTGCGTGTACTAAGGATCAGACGAGTGTGTATATCCACATTTCATCACAAAATCAGAAGACGACAAGCTATTGTTGTATTTTTACGCTATTACTTCCATGACAAACGCATCACCCCGCAAACTCCCGTTTTCATAATATGCAAAAATTTTAATTTTCATGTGTTTTGGATATTTAACTTTGAATGTAAATCACACCTAATGATGACGAGCACAATACTCACAATACTCAGTTTCGTGTGATTTTTGTATTTATCTCAGCATAATGTAGATGCTTAATACATTAATGGACCTAAAAACAGGCTTAAGGTCAATGCACACTGAGTCCGCAAGTTAAAAAATAAATACGACCTCACGTTGTGTCAATCATATTTACACACTGCTTCGTTATTTTCGTCCATCATAAAAAGATTCGGACTGGGTTAGAATTTCTGCGTGTTTCGCATCCGTAGCAAACATTTTGAGAGGCGTTCTGACAATTCAGAGACACCGTACAAAGTCCAAACCGAGCGGCAAACATGAAAAACGTACACGAAGATTTCTGACTGTATGTGCAAAGACCTTTAATGTTAACACAAAATTCTGGGATGAAATGGGACCCGGAATCATCTGAAATAGGTTGAAAGGAAATGAAAGAGTACTGTTGATGTTTTATTAAACACAAGCTCATCACCTTAAGAGCGGCTTCATCCACGCACTGAAACTCCACCTCTGAGGTCTCTTTCTCCGACAGGTTTCCCGTGAACATGGCTTTGAAATACGGGCTGATACTGGCCAACACCACTTTGTGGGCGTGAATCTTGGCATCGCCCACTCGCAGTACGATGTCACAGAGCTCATGGTCCTGTCGCAGGAGCTGAAGACCCTGCAGGAGCTGCTCGGAGTGTGGACGCGTCAGACTGGCAAACAAATACGACTTTGCCGGCTGGTCCATCTAACAAACACAAAAGTGAAGTTTCACGTTATCTCACTACGTGAAGACAACTTCTTACATACATACTTATGAGTTCGAGTGAAGTCAAATGATTTCCTCAGGTCTGACGAACACATCCTTCCACCCCAAACTAACACAACTGGTTAAAACAAACAGGTCAATGGTATGGTCACTAACTGAAACACGAAACAGTATTAAACCTCCCAAACATGACACACAGCTTTGAATTGACAGGAGCACAAACTATTGACACATTTAGATCTGTCGTGATTATGAAATGTGGCGATTAATTGACTCTAAAATCATTGCGATTATGGTGATTAATTGTCTGTTTTAAGGCTTTGACAATTATGGATTAATTACGTAAGGGATAATCCACAGCTCTGCTTCGCGTCGGCTGGTTCTTGGCCTCCACATCGTGCATTAAAACCCTTTAACGCACGGCTAGCCGTGGATTATTCCACTTATACACTGGTTATTTGCCAAGTTAAAGCTGTTATTGATGTTTACAGTGTAGCTTTAGATCAAACCGGTGAAAATGACAGTTCGTCAGTTCATTTGAATGTTATCAGACTGACCGGAGCTACCCGTGCGTTACAGGGTTTTAATGCACATCCTCCAGCCAATCAGAATCCAGTATTCTAACAGACCATGCTATAAAATTAATTTAGTCAATAAATAAAATATAAATACATAAAAAAATGCAAATAACTAGAAACATTCCCTATAAAGTGACGTTAACAGAAAATAAAAAAGGGAGATACGAGGATGATGTCGTCTTGCAGTGTAAATTCAGAAAATCGCTTTAATAAACTCAAAAGCACAAAAAATGCAATTCTAATACAACTCAAATGATGAGAAAAGTCATTAGAACGTAACAGTGGGTGCAGATCAAGGACGGTGGATGTAAAACGCTGCAGATCACCGTTTTCTAAAGATTTACACTCATTGCGGTTATCTGAAGTAATTACATTATGTCAAATAATTGCGATTAGATGATCATTTCTCCTTCACAACTCCTTCCTGCTGGAACATTCTTCCCAATGCGATCCGGTCAACCACATCTCTCACAACCTTCAAAAACTACTTCGAACACACCTCATCGGCGAATACTTGACATACAAATGAAAAATAAAAACACGTACACTAACCCTCTTCTCTCAACAGGTAGTTGACAACTAGTAACTTTGTATTAGCACCTGATGTACTGTTGCTCTTTAATGACATATCGCTTATTGCTCCCTGAACTCTTTGGATAAAAGCGTCTGCTAAATGACTCAATGTAAATGTGACTGATTCTGTGCTTGGTAGCACATTTAACCCAGAGAAGTCTGTCCTAGAATGACAGAAAATGAAGAGATGTACATGCTGACCTTTTTTGGCCCATACAGCTTTTTCATTTTTAACAGGACAGTGGGAGAGAGAGAGAGAGAGAGAGAGGAAGTTATGGGATGATGGACTACAAGCTGGGACGGGGGTCTCTCAAAATGTGCCCCCCGAGTTTATAAGCATCATTTGAAGCGGCTCTAGACCAATTTTCTCAACCAAATCAATTCGAAGAGAAAAAACGACCTACGATGGCTGACAATGCTGTCTAGATGGGGAGCTCACTAGGTTTTGCTCTATAGGGAACACAGACTCTCAGTGGAGCAGCAGATGAACATGGAGAAGTGCATCTCAACTGAGGCTTTTATTTAACAAACATTCAAGTATCAGGTCACAACATGAATGTTTTGTAAAGACTAGAACAACTTTCATAACACTAGTCCTATTCAGACTGCCTAAACTGATGTATGGGATTGTGATGGACGTCAGAAGAAGATCTATAGGTTTGGAGACAGAGATGCTCGACGGGATTCGGTTCAATGGGCTGTTAGAACCATATCTATCTATCTATCTATCTATCTATCTATCTATCTATCTATCTATCTATCTATCTATCTATCTATCTATCTATCTATCTATCTATCTATCTATCTATCTATCTATCTATCTGTGGCTGAACGACAGAAATCACATGAGATATCTTCACTGACAACATTAGAGACGCCACACGCGTTCATCAGCCACTGACACACATTAAAATCACCTTCATCACAGAGTGATGTGAATCATGAATAATGTTCATGAAGCGAGCTAGCGTTAGCATCCATATGTAACGTTAGAGCTCCGTGCAGCACAACGCGCTGTCAAACTCTGATCTATACTGTCCTCGCATTTACTGCAGCCACGGAACATGCAGAAATAACATGTTCGTGAAGTGTTTACCTGTTTTTGTGAGGGATCTCTGACAGTTTGAAGCTCAAAGCGGCGGCGGCTGTCAGGAAAACAAACACAAATCAGCGCATGCGTCACTTCCGGAAAACCAGTCAGCGGAGAAAAAAATCCGCAAACGTCCCGAAATAAACACGAGCGACTTTACCGCCATACGACACCTATACTGACTATACTATAACATTACATTACAATATGACTCTTTAACACAAAAACAACGACATCTTTCTGTCGGCATGTCTATCTGTTTGTCTGTCTGCATATCTGTATATCTCTGTCTGTCTGGCTTTATGTCTGTCTGTCTATCTCTCTATCTTTCTATTTGTCTGTATGTATGTCTGTCTGTCTTTCTCTGTCTGTCTAACGTTAACATACTAGGTTGAGCTTTACAGTATGTTATATCGATATGATCAGAATTACTCTTTCACGTACAGTATTAACAAGTTGCATTTTACTGTAATGGATATTTTAGTTTCTAAAAATGGGAAATTTAACATTTTAGTTTGTCATTTTGTAAGCTAATTTCCATGACATTTAGGTTTAAAAATACTACAAATCAACAAAAAAACGTCACGTCATATGGGCAATTCCGTGAAAATGTCAACCAAGAAAGAAATGAACGATTTTACCAACGGTTTTTTTCAATGGTAACAGCACAGATATTGCTGTAAAATGTGATGGACGTGAGATGTAAAGTTTTCTTTTACTGCTTGTCGGGTAAGAGCCGTTTTCAGGATTGTCACATCCATGACGCAACATATTCCTCAATGGACACATGAAAATAAAGTAAGTCTTTAATGTTCTATAAAGTGGCATCCCTTCTCCATTCATTGGGTATTATTGCTTCAGGATTGTGCATTTTATCTCACAGAAATCATACAATGTTTGTCGTCTCCCAAAAACCGCATCATTTTTTTGTCACATCCATAACGCATGTTTATTTCCCTTTTTTTAAATAAAAAATGTGTTAATATACTGACCTTTTTTGATGTTTAGACTGTATCAACAAGGGTTTAGGAGAATATAAACAGATGGTTTCATATATTTGTAACAAATTCATTCTCTGAGCATTTCTATGTCACGTCCATAACTCAAAATGTCACGTCCGCAACGTTGGAATTGCCCATGTATGACACACTAGTGTATGATATATGTTAAAGCATTTGAATTTATGTTGTGGGTCAGGGACTCTACACTTGAAAACTACGCTTCACACATTACCCTGCGCCTTGGAGCCGGCTGAGAGGTCAGAGGTCACGTCGTCATGGCAGCGGCTGGTTTGTGACATCAGCGCCATTTTGGTTGAGTGTTGCGATGGAAGCAGCGAGAAAACCAAAATCAGACCGAATAACAGCCCAAATCAGACCCAAATCATACCGTTTGACATCAGACTCACAAAATCACAGCGAATCAGAACAAGATTCGGACACAATCTGGAGCGAAATCATCTGGATTCGTTGTTTTCGTCAATAACAGGTTTGATTCTCACTCGAGCACACAAACACTTAAATGTTTTATTACAGTTTCGAGATGTCCGTGTTTATGCTTTTTGTTTATTGTTATAGTGTGTATGAATCATCGTGTTTCAAATAAAAACGTCGATGAAAATACACATACATGAAGTGAAAATCTAAAGCAAACATCAGTCGTGATAAAATGACGATAACGGCGTTAAATCTTTACACTTAATAAATGTTTGACAAGATGTGGAGTGAGTGAATATCGCGCTACAGGTGATTTCTCTGTCAGATTCAGAGTCTCTGCTTCTCCATGAATTACAGTCGAATTTATTTACACTATTCATAGAAATGATAATGTATAGTGAATTAACCTTAAAAAAAGGCACACAGCACTCGAAGAGTTTGTTTCCAAAATGAGATGACTCCGTTTTTAAGTTTGTTCTAAAATCAAGTTTTTATTGTGTTAATTAGCTGTTATTTGTGAGTTATTTTGGCTTAAATCAAAACAAACCAACTGCAGTTTGATTGATATTCATGGGAATGCACAATAAAAAAACATGACATTTGAAAAATGTGGAATTTAGGAAATGGGAAATTTTCAATGTCATTGTTTAATCACCATCAAGTTGTTCCAAACCTGTTTACATGTCTTTGTTCCGATGAACACAAGAGAAAGATATTTGGACGAATGTTTGCAATTTTCAGTTCTGAGACATCATCCACGGCCATATTAGGAAGAATACAAATATTGTATTTTATTTTGTTCTGTTGATCACAAAGTGAGATATTTTGAAGAAACAAATAGTGCTGTGGCACCTTTGACTATGAATGATGTCCCGGAAACGGAAAATGACGAACATTCTTCCAAATATCTTTCTGCGTGTTCATCAGAACAAAGTAATTTATACAGGTATGAAATTTCACACGGGTGAATAAATTATGACTTTTGGGTGAACTGTCCCTTTAAATGGCACATTCACTTCACTCCTTTTATGGCATTTCCTTTGATACACAGACAGACAGGACGCGATTCATAGAGATAAACAGTCTTTATGAAAATCAACCATAGCTTTAGTATAAACATAGTTACTATAATTGATCCACGGTAACCACAAGTGAGTAATGTTCTTTCTACAGTAACCTACTGTAATGGGATTTGTAGTAAGACTGTGGTTACACAAATAGAAATGTGTCTGCCAAGAACTGTAATAAAACCGTGGTTCATTTTCCTAAGGGCATTCGTTGATCTTGTGTGTGCGTGTGTACATTCATGCAGTGTGTACATTACAGTTCATATAAAACATTTGTGTGTTCTTCTGTAGGCGTGGAGCTGCTGCACATGTTCACATCACAAACACAGTCCCATCATGTGACGCCTCTACATCCCTCACCATCATGACACAAGTCTGGCTCTGACTGGATTCTGAGCGGCATCACCATCGTCCATGATGATTTATGGATTAATACCTCAGGAGTTACACCAGCACCTCCTGGACCACCAGAACTACCAGAACCGGACCAATGGGGTGGAGAAGTTGAAGAACGTTCTCCTGGAGCTGGATCTCAACCAGGTGACCTCCGGCAGCATCGCAGAGTTCATCCAGTTTCTACGGAAACTTCTGGACGACAACAACTTTAAGGTGTTGTACGGCACCTTGCAGATCATCAACCTGCTGATCGAGAAACTGCAGTACAGCGTGGACAAATATTACAAGGAGATCATTTCCGTCACGCTGAAAACTCTGGGCGATTCTCGTAACGTCACCCGACACGAGTACATGAATGTTTTCAGGCAGCTGATGAGAATGGTGGGGCCGCAGAGAGTGCTGGACCTCGTGGTGGGTCAGCTCAGGCACAAGAACTCCAGGGTTCGAGAGGATGTTCTTAACATCATCATCGCCGCCCTGCTCACGCATCCCCGCAAAGACTTTAACATCCCCGCTCTGTGCTTGGAAGCGGCTCCGACCCTCGGCGACAGCAAGAAGAAGGTGCGTCATGCAGCCGTGGAGCTTTTCGCAGTGTTGGATTATTGTCTGGACACTGGCAAGAAACAGCCACTCATGAAAGCCATCGACAGGGCGGAGCTGACGGGAGAGGCCGACGGGCTCATGGCAGCCGTGCAGGCGCGCAGAGCTCGACACGTCCTGCCCCGGCTGTCTCCAGACGGGATGGTGGAGTACGCTCTTGTCCTGCCCAAACCCGGACAGAGACGTTCACCTCAGGTGGGCTCCGGTGCCGATCTGGACTGGGTACTGAACGGAGGCCGAGCTCACAGCTCGCGCGGTCTTCAAAGCGGCAGGGACTCGGATCAGATGTCCGGCAGTCAGGGGTCCCTCACGGATGACGTCGCTCATCAGAGGCGGATTGTTAGTGCGGGCAAAAATAAACTGCCGTGGGAGAAATCCGCTCTCTCCTCTTCTGGAGACCAGCAGGCCTGCGACACGTCTAACGGAAAGTCACCGGATCAGGTGAGTGATGACATCGGCATCTTCACGTTGCAGGGATCAACAAAAGTCTTTCTTGGAAAAGTCTTATTACAGAGATGTCTTGTATCAGAACACGGCCCAAGAGAACATGTCATTGCTGTTTCAGGAGATCTCATGGAGTTCTCAGCACAGTCTCAGATGTTCCTCCTAGAACTGCTCTGGAGAGATAAAATGAGACTGAAATGTTGAGTCTGGAGGAGTGACATGAATGTAGATGTAGAGGTGAAATAATCTGGATTTGAGTCGATTTGATAAGAAATGTTTGAGTTCATATTGAGATCTTCAATAATATTTGCAGACTTGAAATATCTAATCAGACAGTAATATCAGACTTGATTGTTGTGTGCGAAGCAGCTCAAGGTTTCTGATATTGTCATCCGTGTTCAGATGGAGAGATGTCTCTTTGTGTTCTTCATCCAGCAGAAATGAGTGAGAGAGATATTGTATGGTTGTGCTGTTGCTCATTTTGATCTCACTGGTATTTCTCTTCACAGGTGAGCAGTGAAGAGCTGAGAACCAATCAGCACACAGCTGACAAATCCAGTAAGAGCACAGACACTCAATCTGTCCTCCCTGCACTCATACTGCTCACTCCGCACAACTCAATGGAGAAGTTTTAAAGTCCCCATGAACCGGAAGTTTTACTTCCGTATTTTGACACATTTCTGAGCGAAAAGGAATTTCTAAGGAGAAAATTAGTGGGCGTGGCTTGTGTTTTTCACTGCGAATTGATTGGATGTGTTAAAAAAGCTGTTGCATTGATTTTGAAATTAAGCTGGCAGCAGACCGACAGTTGAAGGGGAGGAGTTAACGGATGCTCCGCCCAATCCGTCTAATTTACGTCATTTGAGATGGATAGTCATTTCAGTGCAGAAGTACATTTTCAGATTTTAACTGAAGATTATGAGGGGACATGAATTTAAAAATAAAATGTCCCACATTGATAAACTATTTACAATAAACTGCAATATTCAATGAAAAATATAAGAATTGTCATTTTGTATTTCACTGGGACTTTAAATTCTGATTGTTAATATGGATTTTCTTGTCTCTATAGGAACATGGAGTTGTGGGCGTGGTCTCTTCTGTGTGTTAAACGTGTGATGTAAACATTACTCTTCTGTCATCTGTTGGGTTTCAGGTTCATCAGAACTTTTGCAGTTTCGCTCTCCGGCCAGCACGAAACACTCTTTGGGACGACATCGCCGCAGTGGAAGTTTAGACTCGGATCCAGAGATTTTCAAAACAGCCAATCTTTGTTATTCTGAGAAAGGTGACCAGCAAAACTCTCACGTGATTTCTAGGCTTAGGGAATTCTTCTGTTTGTCTTAGGAGTGTTTCACATTTGACCTGTCGCAGGTTTGTCCAAGACGAGTCGATTCACGTCTGGTAGCCCGAGTGTGGCGCGAACGTTCTCACCCCCCTCCAACTCAACACCTCCAGGGACCTTCCTTCTGCCCTCGTACCCTCTGACCCCAGTGACAGGAAGTTTACTCGCCCCGACCTTACCCCGCAGAAATCACACCGAGTCCTCGCTCTCCGCCTCCAACACCTGGCCGAACAAACGTGAGATCAGCCCTCGTCTCTGGAGGGACGTCACGGGTCAGTACACGTTTTCTGCGCTGTTGTTTTGACGTTTCACGTAATGACGGAGTAAATTTGTTTGTAAACTCCTCTCTGATGATGTCACAGGTGACGTGAGCTCCAGTAAGCGGTCTCCGCTGCCTCCTCGTACCGCTCGGGCTTCATCCGGCCATCGGAGACCCTCCGTGCCCTCCTCATCTCCAGCATCAGACAGAAACCTGCATTTGGACCTGTCTCTCAGCAGAGCAGGAGAACCCGATAAGGAGGCACTGGACAGGGAGGAGGTGAGGAGGAGGGCGACATCCCTGCAGTCCTGCTGCACATCTGACTTTCCGTCTAATGTCGGTCTGTGTTTATCTCGCAGATGCTGAACTCTCTGCGCTCGCTGAGGAACAGTGCTGCTAAGAAACGGGCGGCGGTCAGTCCGTCAGACCGGGATCTCGACAGTCCTGACTCAGCTGTAAAACTGGAGCTAGTTCCCGACTCTCCAGATCGGACGTCCCCGTCCATAGCCAGTCCTCTGAGTGAGAGTGGCTTGAGCAGTCTCTGCTCACCTCCCACACCCATCGGCATCAAGAGCAGGTCACACATGCTCAAACATTCATCTGTTCTCATAAGATAGAACTGACATTGAAATTAACTTCTCACATGTGTGAAATCTCTTTCATGTAGCCCTGTGAACTCAAAAGCACATATGATGAGTGTGTCGTCAGGGAGACACGTGAGAGTGGCTGCAGGGGACGCTCAAGGTACATGCAGATTTCACACGAACACAACTCCAGACATACAAGTGTGTGCCACAGCTGTGTGTGTGTGTACAGGTGTGACGGAGCAGGATAAATGCGTCTCTGATGTAAACGTCAGTATCATGGGTCAGAGACTCATTTACTCAAACAGACTATCAGATCCAGATGAAGAGATGACATCATCACCCCGGATAAGAGGGGCTGGGCGCGAGCAGCTCCGCCTCCTCAGACCTTCTAAAGGTGACCAGCTCACGCACGGATCCGTTGCTGAACTGTTTAAGGAGACATCGCATTCTTCACATCTTAAAAATAAATGAAACCATCATGTCAAAGCTCAATGAGAGCAAAAGAAACAATCACATCTAAATGAGTAGACACCAGTACATGTGCTGATGGATCTTGTCCTCATGTCTGAGATCAGTGCACTTCTGGATGTTTTCGAGGGGTGTATGTTCTGTGGTTTTGGGTTCTCATGAATCTCAGATGATATCGGCTGTGTTCTTTTGTTCTCAGGATCTCAGCAGCAGGTGTCCAAGTTACGCAGCGCTCATGAGATGTCAGAGGGAGTGATTGGACGAGGTTGCTTTGATTTCTCATATCAATGTTAAAAACTGCAGATGTCATGTTTGATCTTCGTGTTTGGGTTTTTGCAGGAGTTTTTGGATCTGTTGTTCTGTCCGGTCGTCTCGGTGTGACAGCGTCTCCTGAGCAGGGCGACTCCGTTAACAAACGCCCCCGCGAGCCTCCGTCAGGGGTGTACGGCCACGCGTTCATCGCCGGTCGCGTGGACTCTGATGACAGCACAGAGCCTGAGGAGGTGCTCATTTATTCAAACTAAGTCTAAAGTTTATTATTAACAATCTGATTTTTGATAGTTTGATGAATGATGATACACTTGTGTGTGTGTGACAGGAGATGATCAAACTCTCAAAGTTCACTCGTGAGAAGATGCGACAGCGTTGTCTTGAGCAGCAGGAAGCCAATGAGCCAAAGGGGCGCCGTCTGGCGCATGCACACACTTATGATGTTGACTGTGTGAAAGGTGAAAAGGTCAACACCGGTGATCCTCATCTCTGCTCATCGTGTGTTGTCTTCTGACATGTTTCTGTATTTGCAGACGTGAGGTTGAACGCTTCCGAGTCACTCTCAGGTGAACCTCCCAACAACTCAACTAAAAATCCTGTCAAAAGTTTAAGCCCCGCCCATCAGCCAACCCCTCCGACCGGCCAACCTAATAGAAAAGCAGCGCCCCGACTCAGACGGACGTCTAGTCTGACCCGGACCCAAACCCGTCCTTCAGCGTCACACAGCTCTGGTGAGATTTACTTGAATGATTAAACATTCGAATCCAAATCACATGTTTGAAATGACATCATGTGACGTTTCATGGATTATCTCTCTGTCACTGAAGAATGTTTTTTTTTTTTCAGATGAGCTGATTCCTGAGACTCCTAAAAAAGAGGGTCAGGATCAGACAGTCCTGCGACCTTTCTCTAAACCAGAGCTGTCTCTCACTCAGAGCTTCAGACTGCTCACCTCAGATGACTGGTGAGACATCATCAGTACTGATCCAAGCTTCAGTCTGTAGATGTTGATTCAGTATTTACTCAGAAACCCAAAGGAAGATTCACATTTCTTTTCCAAATAAAGATAATAAGTGTACATACTGTTCAATATGTTTGTGTAGGGAGAAGAAGATCGAGGGATTGAACATGGTGCGTAGTTTGGCTCTGTATCACCCTGATGTTCTCATGAGCAGAACTCATGATGTTTGTCTTGCACTCATTCAGGAGGTGAGTCGCTGAATCATGTGCACATCCATTGATTCATTCACACATGTACTGAATCATGTTCACATGCACTGAATCATTTACACATCCATTGATTCATTCACACATCCATTGAATCATCTTTCCTGTAGCTCTGTGGTTAGAGCATGGCACTACCAATGCCAATGTTGTGGGTTCAATCCCAGGGGATCGCACATACTTAGAATCAAATGTATAGGACAATGCAATGTAAGTTGCTTTGAATAAAAGCGTCTGCCAAATGCATAAATGTAAATGTACACATCCATTGATTCATTCATACAGCCTTTGAATCGTGTACACATCCATTGAATCATGTACACATCCATTGCATCGTTTACAAATCTATTGATTCATTCACACATCCATTGATACGTGTACATATCCATTGATCATTCACACATCCATTGATTCATTCACACATCCATTGCATCATCTAGAAATCTATTGATTCATTCACACATCCATTGATTCATTCACACATCCATTGCATCGTTTACAAATCTATTGATTCATCCACACATCCATTGATTCATTCACACATTCATTGATTCATGTACACATCCGTTGATCATTCACACATCCATTGATCATTCACACATCCATTGATTCATTCACACATCCATTGATTCATTAACACATCCATTGTTTCATTTAGCTTGTTTCACTCCCACTGTAATGTACCGTAGCGTACAGTGTCAGCTCCAGCACACTGTTTTTCAGGTTCGTAACCTGCGCTCCGGAGTGTCCCGTGTTGCCGTGGTGACGCTGAGCGAGATGTTCGCTGCTCTGCAGAAGGGAATGGACCAGGAGCTTGAGGGGACGGTCAGAGCTCTGCTTCATAAAGCCGGAGAAACCAACACATTCATCAGACAGGATGTGGACAAAGCACTGGACAGTATGGTGCAGAACTGCACGGCCACCCGCAGCATGAACGCACTGCTCGTCGGAGGACTCGGGTCAGAAAACAAGCTTTGGCATTCATTACGAGTTTGGTGTAGTTAAGGACGGGTTCTTGACATGGTGATGTTAATACATTTTTGATTGTTTTTCTGGTGTTTGTTTGATCAAAAGTCACTTGAACTCAATGGTTCGGAAGTGCACCGCTCAGCATTTGTGTTCTCTGGTGGAGAAGGTGGGAGCCGCCCGCTTGCTGTCTGGAGCTAAAGATCTGACCGACCGCCTCCTGCCTGCCGTCTCCAAGCTCTCTCAGGATTCATCTCAAGAGGCCAGGTCAGTCATGGGTCAAAGGTCATTTCATCAGATGCCCTGACACTGTCCACCCTTCATACACATCACGATAATGTTTCTGTCAGGTACTTGGGTCGGAGGGTGCTTCTGCTTTTATCTTCTCACCGCGACTTTGATCAAATGCTGGAGAAGTTCGTCCCTGCTAAAGATCTGCCCACCATCAGAGACACCGTCTTCACTCTCAAGACTAAGGTACATTCTCTCATTACAGTTCTCGTGATCTGAAATACTTTTCCAGTGTTCCCATCAAGCTGATCTCAGATAGTGATTACGCTCGTATACATGTGTGTGTGTTTCAGGGCTTGGGCGAGATGCCTCAGGACGCTCCGTCAGCGCGGGGCAGGCGTTCCCTCCCGGGCACCTCGTCCCTCACACCTCTGGTGTCTAACAGGTGGGTGTCTCTTCAGCACAGGATCCGATCTGTGTTGGTGTGACGATGACATGTGTGGTCTTGTGTTCAGCAGAGACTCCGGTCAGTTCATCATCAGTAAAGCAGCCGTTCACAGCCTTGCAGACAGAAGCGAATACATCAAACAGATAAAAACGCTGCTGAACTCGAAGGATTTCAGAGAGAGAATCAAAGCCATCGATCAGCTGGAGGTGGACTGCGAAGAGAACCCTTCACTGGTCATCGGCAGCATGTTCCCGGTGAGAGAACGTCTCTGTCAGATGCTGTACATCACGTGACTGTTTGTCCTCTGCAGATGATGTTCTGAGGTGCGGATGACTGTGTGCTTGATCCACTGCAGGTGTTTGATGCTCTGAAGGCGCGTCTGCAGGAGTCCAACAGTAAAGTGAACCTGAGGGTGCTGGAGGCCTTGCAGAACATTATCCGTTTGCTCAACGACAACCTCACACAAGTGCTCAATATTCTCATTCCGGCCATTGTGGACAATCACCTGAACTCCAAAAACAATGCCATCTACACGGCAGCGCTGGGGGCCGTCCAGGCGCTCGTCGATAACATCGGTGCGTCTAACTTTTCAACAACAAAAAATGGTGTTACATGACTTCTTTGTTGATTTGTTATATGAACGCTTTATATGTTTAGACAACAGTCTGCTCCTCCAACCCTTCTGCTCAAAGGCCCAGTATGTAAGCGGGAAAGCAAAGCTGGATCTTATTGAGAAAGTGGCAGGTGAGTCCAAGAATTCAAGAACTGGATTTCAATGAGACCAGGAGCAGTGTGATGATGAATTGATCTGTGATTCTGTGCTGTTCAGAGCTGGTGATGGAGCTGTATCCACGCAAACCTCAGCTGGTGGAGCAGAAAGTTCTTCCTCTCTTCTGGCACCTGCTCAGTTGCGCCGGTAACAGCGGAGCACCTCACGGTCGCGGCAGCAGCGTCCGCACAGCCACCGCTAAACTGGGTGAAGCGTTGCACGGGCACATGGGCCGAACTCTGGTGGAATGTGCCGCATCACAGAGCGCAAACGTTCAATGTGACTTCAATGAGCTCCTGAGGACCTTCTCTACCAGACGCACCAATTCTACTTGAATAGAAATATAACATTCCTGCATTTTCCACAGTGCCTGGATTTTGTCGTTTTCTTTTAAGAGAGAGTCCCTCTAAATAAAAACATTTAACTGACCATAACACAATTATTAGAACAAGAACACTATTCAAACCAAATATATACTTGATGAAATGTTGTTCATTCGCACGATCTGATGGTATCAGCACAGCGGGTTGACTTTTGCACTTTTAGGATCACCGTAACGCTTTCCTGCTAACTGTTGTCATGGTGACTGGATCTTCGTATGACTGCTGTTTCTCTGTAAGGGGCGATTCACATTTTGCGACTTATGCGCGCGCAAATTCGTTATTTTAAATGTCACGCGGCAAATAGAGAGCGACGCGCCCATTTTAATAGCGCGAAATGTGAATCGGGTTTAAGACGGCAGCACTGCACAATAGTTGTTGTTTTGTAAACTTTGCTGTGTAACATTTCTAAAATATGTGTTCGTTATCAAACCGTGTGTGTGCAAGATTTACAGAATACTTTTGTACTGTATATTAGCTCAGTATTAGCTGGATGTCTACTGTATGTTGTTGCAGTACATTCTATCTTCTATTTTGACATATTTGTAATGACTTAATAATGAAGTGATTATGGTCTGTTCTAAGTGAGACCCATCCTAGTTTTATTTTTGCATGGGTGGGGTTTAGGAAGGGACACGCAGCAACAATATTTGTCTAGGGTGTATTTTCAAACAGACAAGAGTCGTTTATCAGCTTTGGATGTGAATGTGAAGCTTTATATAATAACGATGCAGTCATGTCCAGCTGTAGGTGTCAGTGTAGTGCCAGCAAAAACAAAAGCCTTTATGAGATTTCACTATAAATTATATATAATAAAGTGTACTATTTCTGTAAACGCTTGTGCTGTCATTCTTACGACTTTAACAAAGAGATTAAAACTGTAACGATCTGATCATGCTCCACACATGTACATCTTAATGATACAGATCATATGTGGGATTATATGATTATACATACAACGTGTTAGGTTGGTTCATTCACTACATGGTTGAGTGCATAGTGTATTGTGTATAGTGCATAGTGTATAGTCTATAGTGTATTGTGCATAGTGTATAGTGCATAGTGTGTAGTCTATAGTGCATAGTGTGTAGTCTATTGTGTATAGTGCATACTGTGCTAGGGTTTAATGGACTAGTTTGATGCACTTATGTATTTTGTTGCCTATGTTGTTATAATTGCTTCCAATGTTTCCTCATCTGTAAGTCGCTTTGGATAAAGTGTGTAGCGTCTGCTAAATGACTAAATGTAAATGTAAATGCATAGTGTATAGTGTACGTCATTTGTGACACAGCTGCGCAGCGAACACTGCGCAGCCACAGTTACAACATCCGGGTAACCTTTAGCGTCCTTAGATACCTCGCGCTAGTAAACAGAAGGATGAAAAACAGCTCGCGTGACGTTGACAGGGTAAGAAATTCATTAAGCAATTCACTTCGTTTTAACTGTTTGAGCGTCACCATGCCAACGAAACGTAAAGGCCGATCACGTGCAATGCTTTAAGTCATATTTTCTACGTTTTACTTGCGTTATGATGAGAGATGACGGTACAGATGTGCAGTTGCGGGTGGAGATGATATGGATGTAACCGAGGGTCGTCTGGAGGTGCTTTCTCGGGTCAGTGACGAGTGTCCAGAATCCCTGCAGGTACACACACGTGACACGCATTACACACAAACATCCCATATTTACCATCACTAATGATTCATCACTATAGGATCCAGAGAACATTGGATGTCCATCAGAGAATCTGCCCTTTGATCAGGGTTAGTAATGCTTCATTTTATTATCAATATCATCTTATGATCCGTGAAGTGCTTAAAGGGGAAGTTCACCCCAAAATCTACTTTGTGTTATTTTTATTCGCCCACATGACGTTAAACATGTTTAGAGAACTTTGGGCGTCTTCGGAGCACAAATGAAGATATTTAGGTGTCGTCCGAGAGATTTCAAGGCCTCCTCATAGACATCATGGTGTCAGTTGTTGTCAAGGTCCAGAAAGGCACTAAAGATGGTTACATTGGTCCATCCGCTCATAGTGGATCACTTTTTCTCTTTTTCAAGAGAACTTGTACTCGCGCCACACACTGACAACACAGAGGAGAATATATCCATTAAAGTCGTATTTTGGTTTGTTTTCCGCACATAAAGCATTCTCACGCTTCAAAACAATTGATCTGATCCACTATGAGCGGATGGACCAATGTAACCATCTTTAGTGCCTTTCTGGACCTTGACAACAACTGACACCATGATGTCTATGAGGAGGTCTGGAAATCTCTCGGACGACACCTAAATATCTTCATTTGTGCTCCGAAGACGCCCGAAGTTCTCTAAACATGTTTAAGCAGATAATAAAGCACATACATGACTTTCCCCCGTACTGTTAAACACTGTGGTGATGAAAGAAAGAACAGTAACTCTGTCTCTTAAAACAAAACGCTTGTAAATGTTGTAGTCGCTGCATCTGAGGATTACATGGACATCACCAAAGGCAGCCTGGATGATATATCTCGACCGGCCAGCGGTGAACGTTCTCACGCTGGGAGTCGAGAGTCTTTCTCTGAGATCAGGAGAGGCCACAGATCTCTCCAGGTCCTCAGCCCCGATGTCAAGGATACTACGGTGAAGTTATATAATGTACATTTTTGTAAAACATTTAAAACCCAGATGGCAGTAGGCGTTAATGACATAAATCATAACGCAGGCTCAGGAGAACACGCGTGACGTCAGCGATTGTGCAGAACACGGCTCTGATCAAGGTAAATGAGAGATCTGATTGCTTCTGCAAGGCTGAACGGTCGGCAGTATTATTGACTTGGACGGTAGAGTAAAATACGTAAGAACATAGGTCTTCTTTTGTTTTTCACAAGATGAAGATGAGGAAGATCCAGAGTTGAGAAAAGCCATCAAGAAAATGAAGAAGCTGGACCAGATTCTGGCTCTCAAGGTGTCAGCGGAGAGAGAAGTGAAGCGGAAAGGCAGGGAACTTCATCTCGGCCTCTGGCAGGAGCTTCAGGTGGGTTTTTGCGCTCGAACACATCAGTAATGGATGCAAACGTCTCATCCTTTTGTAATATAGCCATGCTTTATAGGCTGTCAGAATGAGTCCCGAGAGCAGCGATGAGATGGACAACACCAGACGCTTTCTCGCACTGACCCCTGACAGCTGTAAGTGTGATTGAAGAGGAAAGCTGCAGTCATTCGGCATGAACGCTCATAGGAATCTCTCAAACATTGGCTGTCACGTGTGCTTTGAATCGCGTGACACAAATCAAACATGCGTGATGTAGACGTGAAGCTTGAGTTCATGTTTTTTCTTGTGTGTGAAGATGAACGATTCACCTTTATTCTCTCAGCTCAGGATGAGGAAGTGGATTTTGTGCCTGTCTTTGGGACTGAAGTCCTCGAAGATTTGAACCCGAGAAGTCAGAAGGAAGGTGAAGTGAAGGGAATTAAAAAACACAAACTGTATTACGCATGAAGTAACTGAAACGATGATTTGATTCTGAAGCACCTTTTTCATTTCTTGTTAATAATCTAAGAGGTTATCATGTACAAGGTGCACAATGTAATAAAGCATATATTGTGGTAGTATATTAGAAATGTGTGTTTAGAAAATCAGAAAATCTATTTGTCAAGACAGGATTGTTTTTTTACATTAAGAGGTCAAATTTATTTTTACTTTCTGTAATTTTACTCATTGCATGTCGTTGTTTTAACACTAGAGGGAGTCATGCTCACATAAATAATCGTTCTAAAGCTCATGAGATCAGTGATGTAATAAATGCAGAGCTCCTTTATCACTGAATTACACCTTTTATCATTCATCGCATCAGTTTACTGTGTTTGTTGACTCAGAAATCACATGTGACGTGCCTGAAGTGGGTGAGCAGGTGATGGAAGATCAGTCTCCAGACAGCAGACGGCACAGAGCTGCTCACGGAAAGCGCAGGCAAGATTTTGTCAAGAAAAATATCGAGGTATGTGGAGGTCACGTCAGGCCAATTTGAGCCGTATGACTGAACACGTGCAGAAGCTTTACATTTACATTTAGTCATTTAGCAGACGCTTCTATCCAAAGTGACTTACAAATGAAGTGAACGATGGAAGAACATAAGGACAACAAGTGCTGTAAAACAGGTCTCATATAGCCCACCACAGTATACAGAGCAAAGTATTTTATATAGGGCAGTTGTCTTTCCCGTCTTTATTCTGTATATCTTTTAGGGTGACTTTTACCATCTGTCTAGGGACTGCAGGTGAAAACTTGCCTTTTGGCTAACTCTGGCATATTGACAGAAATGTTTTTTTAATATGCATTGTCCCTGTAATAAATAAATAAATGTATTCGATCTACTTTATTTTATTTTATTTTAAACAGCCAGGCTTTAGTTCATGTTACAGCCTTGAAAAATGATTCGATACCAATATCTCTCGTCCATGTCAGGTGGTAATGGGAAAGGGGAGATTTGCTTTCCAGAACATATGTGTTCGCCAGGATGATGAAATACTGTAAATGTCTAGCGATATACATTGTGTATTAGTAAACACCGCATACATTAACTCCTTACTTTCTATTTTTGTCTTGTATTCCTATACAAATATTTAAATCAGCTGTAATATTTACTTGAGAGTAGAAATGACCTAAGATTGTATTATTTTATGAAAAATTATCCAAATCAAGGTAGTTTGTGCTTAAAACAGGCATGATATATGTGCTGCTTACCTTATGAGAAAAATAAGCCGAATTAAGTTCTTAAACCTGATTTATTTGTCCAACCCAATCGACAGATATTTATTCTTCTTTTAAGCATAACTAATTTGTATTCTTTTTCCCAAAACAAGACTCCTTTTGCTTTTTGAGGAAGTCTATCTTGGTTAAAGATTTTTTGAGAAGTTGATAGGAAAAAGATATGATGTCATGTATAAAGAATGGTTGGATGTGATGTGTACTCAGAAATCTGATCTGGGTATATGTTACATTTTCCTTTCCTTGTTTCTTTGGCACAAAGATGAAATGTTTGTGTGATTGACAGGTGGACTTTAGGCCCGGAGCTAATGGATGCTGTGTGTGCGTGTGTTCAGTTGGCAGGTGTTGCAGGCACGACGGTGCACCTGACGCAACACGAGAGAGAGAGACTCGAGGAACTTCTCAAAGATCTAGAGGAAGATCAGAACCATACAGATGCATGGAGTCACACCCCAAAGGTAGATGTAAAGAGAAATAACAGGATTGCAGTTACAGTCAGTTGAAATGATAGAATTTGCATTTATTGAATTGCACACCGAGTATCAAATGTGTTTCTATTTGTTGTACATATAACTATCTAGACAAAATACATTTTGCCCATGTAATACACACACTGTGAGCCGCGGGAACATCGAGTCACTTTGTAGTACACATTCTTCTTAAAGAGACATAATGTGCAGTCGAATGTGATTTTGGCTTTAAACGGGAGCTTGACTAAGTCTTCTGTTTCTGTCCAGAAAATCAGTTCTGATAGCTGAAGAAAGATCACTTTGTGTTATCATGATTTACTTTAGTCATGCTTTGGATTAATCTAATTTAATTCTCGCACATACGCAGTGTTGGTAAAGTTACTCTGAACAATAATGAATTACTAGTTACACATTCAATAGTGTAATGAGATTACTGTACAAAGTAAGTATTGAATGACTTCTTACTAATGATTTTCTATATCCTACATCAATCTTGAGTAGTGAAGTGATTCAATAGACATGAAACGACTCTTTGAATTCATTCAAATAAACAATAACTTCATAAAGTATTCTTATTAACTGAACAAAGTATACAAATGTGAGGAAGATACATTAAAGCAAACATTTTTAAATTAGACTTATAATTTTGATGTCATTTTTTGAATATATTACACAGTATTTAGCTCAATTACATCAGAAGTAACTGTAATGAAGTTACAGAGGTAATCCCATACTTTACGTTTTCAAGAGAAAAATGAATTAAATTATAGTAACTAATTACTTAGTATCTAGTTACACCCAACACTGCACATATGTACAGTAGTTATGAAATATATGGCTGTAAAAAAGCAAATGCAGTTATTAAATGCTGAATATTCACACCAAATGTCCCTGTGAACCGGAAGTTGCGATCGTTTCTGAGTGAAAGGACTAAGAATGAATGCATAAGAAAAATAGGGGGCGTGGCTTTCATCTTCCTCTGCGATTTGATGTATAAAAACAGCCGTTGCATTTTAAAATGGAACTGGCAGCACATTGAGAGTCGAAGGGGAGGAGCTAACGGATGCTCCGCCCAAGCCGTCTAACATACGTCATTTAAAATGGATACTCATTACAGGAAGCAAGTGCATTTTCATATTCATATTTTAATTTAAGATTATGAGGGCACACGATTTTGAAAAAGAGAATCAGCCACATTGATAAACTATTTACAATAAACGCTGCAATATTTTATGAAAAAATTGGCATTGTCATTTTTAATTTCACTGGGACTTTAAGCTTTGTTAAATTTTAAAGGAGTTTGATTGGCATTCAATGTTTTCTCTTTCAACGGCTGTAAATGAATCACTTTAAAAGGTGTTCTGATATCGTTCTTCTCTATTGTTATTGTTATATTTGTCTTTGTATTCTCTTAAAATGGGGACAGACTGTAAAATCGTATCTTTATAATAATAAATAACAGACTTTTTATTGTGAATTAACTGTTTGTCGTTTGAACATCCATCTTAGTTAAGGAACTAAACAACCTTACACTGACTAAACTAAAAAATGTAAAAATGGTTTGTCAAAAAAAAAATTATTTCCTTTATTTATTAGAAAGTATTAATAGTCGGGTAAAAATGTTTCCTCAGTTTTGCCATCTCTCAGAGTCACAGCATGTTATTGTGAACTATCCAAACCTGCAGTTTTTTCCATCGCACTTTCCTACATTATAATCCCGTCTCGTTGTTCTGTGAGGTCACCGTAATTACACCCAGACTTCTGATCGGCCTTCCGTTTCGGCTGTGAGATCTGCACACGGGAAGCGGGCCAAAGCTTACCTCACCCCTGCCGTACCCCTGCGCTCAGCGCCGCTCGGCCTGATGGGAGGTTTGCTCACTGGGAAACAGAAATAGATTAGTCAAGCTTAAGTTATTTGGTTCTTTGGACGGAGCGGCTGAGAGCAGCAATCAGAATATTGTCTGAAGTCCAAAAGTGCAAATACCAGGTGCAGGAAACCCGCTGGACTTGATTTACACGAGATGGCTTCTGAAAGAGACAAAAAGGACACAGATGTTGTTTAATTGTTAGATACTGAATGCGCACATATTTATTGAACTACAACCCATTTGAATGTTGACATTGACGAGACGTTTTGTTTCTCAGGCCATCTCGTCTCAGTGTGTTGTGTCCGGTGAAGGTTTCACTCCCGAACCTTCTGAACTCAACAGTCTCCTCCATATAGACTCCAGACTGCAGCTGCTACTTCCTGTGAAGGACTTCCTGTCTGCGAGGAGCCCGCCGGCCGACCTCAGCTCTTCACCGGTCTGTACTGATCTTTTTGGACTCGACTCCAGTTTATCTCTCCGTTCAGCTCACGGCGGCCACCAGGTCTCCTGCTCTGTAAAAAAGGCCCAAGAATGATAACTACCCATAAGGACAAATCACAATTTTGGAATAATTCTCATAGACATCGGTGAGATTAAATGGAGAGCATTTGCTCCTTCATCTCAGATGTCTCCTGAGAAAACACCCAGAATTCTCTGAGTGGTCTTCAGAGGGGAAATGTATTTTTCTCAGGAGATCTGATGGAGTTCTCAGTTGTTTCATTTGGGTCTCAGATGTTTCAAAGCCTTAGAAATAAAAACAGAAACACTACATATGAATGTAGTTTTGTAGAGATCAAATAATGTGGATTTGAGTCAGTTTGATGAGAGTTCATATTGAGACATCTCAAACTCTAAAGACAGACACATGTGAGACTTCTGACTTGAGCAAATGTTTCCATTTGCGTTCCCTTTGATCTCCTTCATGTTTGAGAGAAATGATCGAGATCTTATGGAGATCTCATCTGTGCTTAAATTGTTTGATATTCCAGAACACGATGCACTCGGCGTGGAATCATGCTGAAGGAACTTCATTATACAAACCACATTGTAAAAACCGCCAGACTTACAAATATGATGTGATGTTTCTCAGATTATAGCAGCACATGAGTTTATGAGCACTGCAGATGCTCTTCAAAGATCCACAGGGACTTGGAGACGCTGTGTTTGTGTTTGTTTGTGAATGTCAACACTGGTAGCCTCTTTAACGTTTTAGCTTAATTATAAACATCTGAAACGCAGCGCATTATATCCACAAGACACATGTTAAACGTTAAAGTTTGTCTGTGTGTGTTTTGGTGCGCTGAAGACAAGCCCGTAATTCCTGGAGGAGAATGTTGGATGGTTCATGCCACCCTTTCCCCAGTTCCAGTCTTATTTTCATATTGGTTTATTATTATATTAAAAGGCATTTCGCGGTTTTCCAAGAGAGAAAGTTTCCATCTCTCCAGTATAACGTGTATCGTGGATGAATCGAATCAATGAAAAGAGCAGAGATTGAGACCAGATGAGAAATGTAGGTCAGAGATGATGGTCAGTGACGTCTCAGCCACCGGTGTAGAGTTCAGAACACAAGTTTGGACGGTTGATTTGTGGAATTCTTGATTCGGTTCGATCTGAGTTGTTTTTCTTTGCACAGAGAATTGACTTTTGTTCTGCTGGATGTTGTTGTTTTTTATGTTGTTCAGTGAATGGATGCAAAAAGTTTGAACAGTATTTTTGGTTTGTGCTGAAAAATGATTCACATGTTTAAGAGAACGATTCCACGCTGCCCAGACTCACGTTTCTTTGCATATTAAAGTTTCTCTCACATGGAAAATGTTGTGGTTTTGATCTGCTGACACGCACGAATCCAGACGAGCCTCAGGTTTATTGTCAAATACTACAGGAATGTCTCAATGACTCTGTCTACAAGTGCACTCAGTCCTGATCTGATGTGTTTGTGAATCAGTCCTGATCTGATGTGTCTGTGAATCAGTCCTGATCTGATGTGTCTGTGAATCAGCCCTGATCTGATGTGTCTGTGACTCAGTCCTGATCTGATGTGTCTGTGACTCAGTCCTGATCTGATGTGTCTGTGACTCGGTCCTGATCTGATGTGTCTGTGAATCAGCCCTGATCTGATGTGTCTGTGAATCAGCCCTGATCTGATGTGTCTGTGACTCAGTCCTGATCTGATGTGTCTGTGACTCAGTCCTGATCTGATGTGTCTGTGACTCGGTCCTGATCTGATGTGTCTGTGAATCAGTCCTGATCTGATGTGTCTGTGAATCGGTCCTGATCTGATGTGTCTGTGACTCGGTCCTGATCTGATGTGTCTGTGAATCAGTCCTGATCTGATGTGTCTGTGACTCAGTCCTGATCTGATGTGTCTGTGAATCAGTCCTGATCTGATGTGTCTGTGAATCAGTCCTGATCTGATGTGTCTGTGAATCAGTCCTGATCTGATGTGTCTGTGAATCAGTCCTGATCTGATGTGTCTGTGACTCAGTCCTGATCTGATGTGTCTGTGACTCAGTCCTGATCTGATGTGTCTGTGACTCAGTCCTGATCTGATGTGTCTGTGACTCAGTCCTGATCTGATGTGTCTGTGAATCAGCCCTGATCTGATGTGTCTGTGACTCAGTCCTGATCTGATGTGTCTGTGAATCAGTCCTGATCTGATGTGTCTGTGACTCAGTCCTGATCTGATGTGTCTGTGACTCAGTCCTGATCTGATGTGTCTGTGACTCAGTCCTGATCTGATGTGTCTGTGAATCAGTCCTGATCTGATGTGTCTGTGAATCAGTCCTGATCTGATGTGTCTGTGAATCGGTCCTGATCTGATGTGTCTGTGACTCGGTCCTGATCTGATGTGTCTGTGAATCAGCCCTGATCTGATGTGTCTGTGACTCAGTCCTGATCTGATGTGTCTGTGAATCGGTCCTGATCTGATGTGTCTGTGAATCAGTCCTGATCTGATGTGTCTGTGACTCAGTCCTGATCTGATGTGTTTGTGAATCGGTCTGATGTGTCTGTAATCTGATGTGTTTGTGAATCGGTCCTGATCTGATGTGTCTGTGACTCGGTCCTGATCTGATGTGTCTGTGAATCAGCCCTGATCTGATGTGTCTGTGACTCAGTCCTGATCTGATGTGTTTGTGAATCGGTCCTGATCTGATGTGTTTGTGAATCGGTCTGTGAATCAGTCCTGATCTGATGTGTCTGTGACTCAGTCCTGATCTGATGTGTCTGTGACTCAGTCCTGATCTGATGTGTCTGTGACTCAGTCCTGATCTGATGTGTCTGTGACTCAGTCCTGATCTGATGTGTCTGTGACTCAGTCCTGATCTGATGTGTCTGTGACTCAGTCCTGATCTGATGTGTCTGTGAATCAGTCCTGATCTGATGTGTCTGTGAATCAGTCCTGATCTGATGTGTCTGTGAATCAGTCCTGATCTGATGTGTCTGTGAATCAGTCCTGATCTGATGTGTCTGTGAATCAGTCCTGATCTGATGTGTCTGTGACTCAGTCCTGATCTGATGTGTATGTGAGTCAGTCCTGATCTGATGTGTATGTGAGTCAGTCCTGATCTGATGTGTCTGTGACTCAGTCCTGATCTGATGTGTCTGTGAATCAGTCCTGATCTGATGTGTCTGTGAATCAGCCCTGATCTGATGTGTCTGTGAATCAGCCCTGATCTGATGTGTCTGTGAATCAGTCCTGATCTGATGTGTCTGTGAATCAGTCCTGATCTGATGTGTCTGTGACTCAGTCCTGATCTGATGTGTCTGTGAATCAGTCCTGATCTGATGTGTCTGTGAATCAGTCCTGATCTGATGTGTCTGTGAATCAGTCCTGATCTGATGTGTCTGTGAATCAGTCCTGATCTGATGTGTCTGTGAATCAGTCCTGATCTGATGTGTCTGTGAATCAGTCCTGATCTGATGTGTCTGTGACTCAGTCCTGATCTGATGTGTCTGTGAATCAGTCCTGATCTGATGTGTCTGTGAATCAGTCCTGATCTGATGTGTCTGTGAATCAGTCCTGATCTGATGTGTCTGTGAATCAGTCCTGATCTGATGTGTCTGTGACTCAGTCCTGATCTGATGTGTATGTGAGTCAGTCCTGATCTGATGTGTCTGTGACTCAGTCCTGATCTGATGTGTCTGTGACCTATCTATCAGTCCTGATCATCCTATCTGATGTGTCTGTGAATCAGTCCTGATCTGATGTGTCTGTGAATCAGCCATCTACCGTCCTGATCTGATGTGTCTGTGAATCAGTCCTGATCTGATGTGTCTGTGAATCAGTCCTGATCTGATGTGTCTGTGACTCAGTCCTGATCTGATGTGTCTGTGAATCAGTCCTGATCTGATGTGTCTGTGAATCAGTCCTGATCTGATGTGTCTGTGAATCAGCCTGATCTGATGTGTCTGTGACTCAGTCCTGATCTGATGTGTTTGTGAATCAGTCCTGATCTGATGTGTCTGTGAATCAGTCCTGATCTGATGTGTCTGTGAATCAGTCCTGATCTGATGTGTCTGTGACTCAGTCCTGATCTGATGTGTCTGTGAATCAGTCCTGATCTGATGTGTTTGTGAATCAGTCCTGATCTGATGTGTCTGTGAATCAGTCCTGATCTGATGTGTCTGTGAATCAGTCCTGATCTGATGTGTTTGTGAATCAGTCCTGATCTGATGTGTCTGTGAATCAGTCCTGATCTGATGTGTCTGTGACTCAGTCCTGATCTGATGTGTCTGTGAATCAGTCCTGATCTGATGTGTTTGTGAATCAGTCCTGATCTGATGTGTCTGTGAATCAGTCCTGATCTGATGTGTCTGTGAATCAGTCCTGATCTGATGTGTTTGTGAATCAGTCCTGATCTGATGTGTCTGTGAATCAGTCCTGATCTGATGTGTCTGTGACTCAGTCCTGATCTGATGTGTCTGTGACTCAGTCCTGATCTGATGTGTCTGTGAATCAGTCCTGATCTGATGTGTTTGTGAATCAGTCCTGTTCTGATGTGTCTGTGAATCAGTCCTGATCTGATGTGTCTGTGACTCAGTCCTGATCTGATGTGTCTGTGACTCAGTCCTGATCTGATGTGTCTGTGAATCAGTCCTGATCTGATGTGTCTGTGACTCAGTCCTGATCTGATGTGTCTGTGAATCAGTCCTGATCTGATGTGTCTGTGACTCAGTCCTGATCTGATGTGTCTGTGAATCAGTCCTGATCTGATGTGTCTGTGAATCAGTCCTGATCTGATGTGTCTGTGAATCAGTCCTGATCTGATGTGTTTGTGAATCAGTCCTGATCTGATGTGTCTGTGAATCAGTCCTGATCTGATGTGTCTGTGAATCAGTCCTGATCTGATGTGTCTGTGACTCAGTCCTGATCTGATGTGTCTGTGAATCAGTCCGGATCTGATGTGTCTGTGACTCAGTCCTGATCTGATGTGTCTGTGAATCAGTCCTGATCTGATGTGTCTGTTACTCAGCCCTGATCTGATGTGTCTGTGAATCAGTCCTGATCTGATGTGTCTGTGAATCAGTCCTGATCTGATGATGCAGTAGAGCTGTGCTGCTGGTGGGGCTGCTCAGGGTAGCTCTGGCTCTTTTCCTGACTCCACGTGGCGTTGACTGAACGTCCAGCTCTTGTTCAGACTCAATGTGACTCATATGGCCTGTTTTTCTGAGAGAGGCGCCAGATTTCAAGCAGCACGTTACACAGGCTTCTGCTTAGGGACCGTATGTGAAATACAGCCGTCTCTTTCCTCACATCTGAAGGATTATATGTTATACTGACATTAGTTTTGTAGAGAAATAAACTGTATATTGTAACTGTGTATGGATTTCTGTTCAGAATGAAAGGATTAAATAAAGGCAGTAAATGTCCAGCACCAGATTGTGCCGAGCTGTTTGTGGAGTTTCTTCTTGACTCATGATAGACGTCTAGTGCTACTTCTGGTGCTGATATATCACAGCACACATAACAAAATGTTCTTTAAAAAGTTTTTTCCAGGTAGTAGTAATCAAATAAAACTTCTTCCTTGTTTTCTCAGCTGACATCCTTCTAAGTGCTTTTGAACTTTCAACATCTCTGAAGTCTCACACAAGCTCTCTGCTGTGTTTCTAGATGAGACTTCCAAGTTTGGATGAGATGAAGATGGGAGACAGAGGAGAAAGAGTCCTGTTGGACGTGAGAGAGACACGAGAACAAGAGAGACGTCTGCGAGAAATCCAACAGCAGCTGCAGGACCTGGATGAGACCGAGCCGAGCAATGTGAGTTCAGACGGAGTGTCAGAGGTAATATAAACAGGAACTGAGTTTCCTGATTTTAAGCATGAGTGATTTTTATTTGGTTTTCTAAGCAGGTTTGTGTTTTGTTTGCCTCGTTCAGAATAAATGATTGATAAGTTACTCTCGGCTCTACTGAGCTATGACATCATTTGTGTTATTCCATCTGCATCGCTCTGTGTTTCTGAGAACTGATTTTCTGGAAGCACAAAGAGTAACACATGCTGTTTGATTTGTGTTTCTGTCCGTCTTCATGCTGTGCCAGACTCCGCTTTTACCGCGCTGCCGTTCAGCCATTAGCTGTATGTGGACGTCAGTAATTCTTCTCTTCATTCAGTTGATAGACGTATCTGTCATCCTCATGTTAATATCCCATCTGAATGCTTGATCTTTGTTTTCAGAACGTATTCGTAAATGATGTGGGGGTAAGATATGTTCCGAATTTGATCCAGTTCAGATTTTATGGGAAACATAACAGCTATGACATGCTGAAGCATCCACAGACAGAACATTTATTTTTACCAGCAGCTTTCCGAGTCTGATCTGTTAATTTCATTACCTCTGAAAGAAACTGATGCACACCAAACAAACCAAATATCTCTCGCTTGCGTGATTCACATGAGTGAGACGCGGCCTGTTACATCTTTACTGAAAGCAGGTGTTTGTCTTCTTCGATAAAAAATGAAGCGCTCACAGTGTGCGGACTCCTCTGTTTCTTCTGTACGTGTTTTTGATATGAGAGGGACGTTCTTGTGTCAGAAGTGTTTAGTCTGAAACGCTGGAGTTTGTGTTCGTGGAGATGGTTGATATAGTGATTCATCTTTAAAAAGCTTTCATATTCATCCGAGTAACATTTCACATAACATTATATTTTTCAACGTAATAAATGGGGGCGTAATGATTTGTCAGCTCACGATTTAATATGATACACAATACTAGGTTTACACCTACGATTGCATCGCAAAATTAGTACAAAAAAAACATTTTAAATAGATTTTTTCCCACTACATTAACTATTTTTGATAACGCGTTATCTTGTTAAAGAATTGACGATATTGGAGGTTTAATTCAACCATTTTCATGTCAACTAAAAAACTGAAAAGATCTGTCACTGAAGAGTAACATTTTAACATAAAAATATGATTTTGTTTATGAATAAATATATTGCCGCAGTCTACGATACATACAGTATCTTAATTGCTTTACGATACATATCTTATTATTTTTGTATTGCGATATACCCCTAGTTATAAATCATGCACTGTTAAACATAAACAAACATTCACAACATTGGCCAAGCATATGTGTACTCTCTTATTTACTTGTTTAAAGTCGACATGAAATAAAAAATGATCATTCTAGTTGTTTCACACCGTGGTGAAGTATTTATTATAAATGATTACTCTCTGCACATCATTTGTTTCATTCATTAATTTGCACTTTTTTTCTTTAATTGAAAATGTTGAGCTCCTCCCCCTCTGGAAACGTCCTCTCTTCACTTCTGGTCATGAGGTATGGCACGAGGGCGGGGCTTCAATGACTGACAGATCGCAAACTGGCCTTTCGCCTTTTAACGATCCAATCAGTTGTCTGTGGATGAAATCAAGTCCCGCCCTACATTTCTTTCTCATTTCAGAGGTTGTTTCACTCGGGGAAGTCACACTTGATTTTGGAAGTGTACTCAAAATTGACATCAAATCTACTTCAAAATATGTATATTTCAAGTATAAAAATTAGTACCTACATAGGAACACAGTGGTACATCTAAAGTGCAAAAATAATGTATAAACAGTAAACTTGGTGTGAATGATGTTCACGTTACGTTTAAATGTGATGTTAAGTAAAAACTACGACACTTGGAGTATACTTTAATTTGTACTAAATTTAGTCACAAATAGTATTTACTATATATTAGTGGACGTAGAAGTATACTTCTAGTATATTGATATTACTTCACTTACTACATAAAGTATGCCTTTAAGTGTGCGTAATGAATTCAATTGAGTTCTGACTGATATCTGGCTCAGTAAGTACAGTAAGTTATTGTATTTAAAAGAGAAACGCTGCTTTCCTTTGTGTTCCACAGAGGTTTGGATTATTATGAGGATGAGTAAGTGATGACTGAGCTTTCAGAGTTGGCGAAGGGTTTGAAAATGAAAGCCGTGTGTGAGTGTTAGTGGTAACTGATAGCTCAGAGTTTTGCTCTGTTAGTCAGCGGTGAGTCGTAATGATGTTGGTCATGTCATCTGAACTTGACTCTTAACCCAACCCCCAGCGCTCCTCACACCCCGAGGGAAGCCATTCGACCCGACACCGCTGTCAGTACCCCGGTATAGATAATAGATGTCTTTGGTGGTGTCAGAAGAGTTTGAGAAATGTTCACTACTGTTTGAAGTCACTAGATAAACCTGACGGGGTATGAGGCTTATGATGATGACATTTCTCAAAGATTTAATGACTTTGGTTTTTTCATCAAGTTACATACAGTATAAAACCGAGTTGCTAAAGTTTTTTTATTGTTAATTTATTAAAAAGCTTTAATATTTAGTTGAATGTTCATTTTAGTTACAGTTTTAGTAGGGCTGTGTGATATTTAAAAAAAAGAGATAGCATGCTAAATAATGCGATATGGAATACGATATTTCTTTTTGTAAAAGTTTGTAAAAATAAATCTTTAAAACTGAAAATGATATAACCAACATACATGTATTACATTATTTCCACAGTATTGAACCATCTTCCACACAAGTCTCTCTGCTATTTGCATCAACCAAAAACGTATAAACAAGATGTGCAAGATGTGAACACAGGTCGGAAGCAGACACATCAGATCAGGACTGAGTCACAAACACATCCATTCGGTTAAAAATGTTCTGTTAGTTGCATTTTGTTCAACTATTGTTTAGTGGACACACAAAGTTATTTTGGAGCAGCTTTGGATCAGCATTGTTAAGTCATTCAAAGTGGTCTATACGTAACTCTTACATGTTTTTCATAATTGTATTTATTGCAAAAAAGAATTGATATATTTTTTTTGCGGTATTTCGGTATATTGTGCAGCCCTAAACCTAAGCCATATTTTTTTCATGCGGTTAATAATTCGTTTTATTAACAAGTATTTATTTGTTTTTAAGTTTGTCTTAAAAACAAATCTTTTGAAATCTTTTGTCGTGTTGTTAATGATAATAACTCTGCATCATTTTTCACATCTAAGAACGCATGATGTTCTCATTAAAGCCTCTCGTTGAACTGAATGAACTTTATTCCCTTATGCCCGTGAACACTCCCGTGGTCTTTAGTTTCCAGATTCCAAATCACTTGTCTGCTTTTGCTCTGGTTTCTGTTGGCCACAAGCAGACCGTCCATTGGTCGGATACACTGAAGTTTGTGATGGGAATTGTGCTAACAAGTTGATTTATTGTCGGGAAATACCACAGCCAGATCTGTTATCAACGTCTTAAGTGTAAAAAAATAATTGAACTACACAGTGATTTCATCACGCTGAGCTCATGCCAGATATCACCACAAATAAATGATTATTTTAAAATGATCAAAGTTATAATTTTTGGGAAATCTATTTTGTCCCAGACCAACTGAGAAATAAAATGTTCCTCTGGGTGAAAGAACTTATGATAGTTTGACTTTGTGAGATGAACAATGAACATTTTCAGATGTATAACAGTTGATAACTGTTGGTTGATCTCTTTTCACAGCCGATTCATTTGTCTGATGATCAGATTAATGATCTTCTGCTCAAGTGTGAGGACGAAATGGTGCAGTCATCTTCAGCTCTTTCATCAGGACTGAACTCAGTTCTGGACTTTCACGACACATCTCCGCTAGTGTTTTCTCCACCGCCGTCCAGCTCGAATCTATCCGACGTGCTGCCAGGAGCTGAGACTGACAACCAGATTCCTTCCGACTGACCACAGAGAAAACATCTTCAATCTTCTGTTTTATATCTTTGCATTAGTTCATAGTCTTGGCTTCTGTCCTTTAAAGTTGCACAACATTTTTAAGACGGTCTGTTTGTGATTTTTCCCTGAGCTGTGCGCCAGTGTCATTATCAGAATCAGACTTGTGAATCAGATTCAAACCTCCAAACGCTGAAACAGTACGCAAGAACAAAATAAAATGTTCCTTTTTAAAATGAAACCAGCATGTGTTTTCCTTTATTGCCATGAACTTTACCAAAAAAATGCTTTAAAGATCTGAACAGACATATGACCCCTGCTTCTATCTGTCGGGTTTCCAGGAAAGGTTAGTTGGAAACAGGTTCGGCCTCGGTTGTGTTGTGTTGTGTTTGGAAACAACCAAATAAAGTCACATTGACAAACAACTTAGTATGAAATCACTCATGAGTCATGACTACACTTTACTAATGTTCATATTTGACCTCACCTATTAAACTTAAGCGTAAATTAAACTGCAAATTTGTGATAAAAATACTTGGTTTCTTAAGTGTGCCACTGGTTGGAGAGATCGTCTATTTTCTACGGTTTTATATGAACAAAGACTTGGTTTCATTTAGAGATGAGAGTATTGAAGAAGATAGCTGGTGTTTTTCTTATTATTATTTGGGCCAGAAAGTCATTATCTGAAACCCAACCAGAACCCATTAAAACCCCACATTAAAAAAACATTCAGACCACCTTAGCAACTGCACACATATGGACGCGTTACCGCGACTCCGGCATTTCACACATTCTTGACCTTGAAGATGACCGGTGTGTTTACTGACCATAGTAAAAAGAACCATAGATTGCGCTTGACCAAATGAGTCATTCCAAATAATTCCCGATATTGATCACATTTACCTTTATTTTAACAATAGACATTCACCCTCAAACCCAAACACCTGACAGAAACATTGACTTTTGTTTTGTGAATGACATGAACTTGAATGAATGATAATTTTATATTAAAAGACCGTATATTGAGTATAAATGTCACAGCTTGTGATTTCGATTCCAGATGTTTTAATGTGACCATTTTGGGATTTTGGTCAGTTATTTATTGTTCATACGACACATGGTTTTAATGAGTAAAACAACATTGATCTGTGGAAAACCGAAGGATGTTTAATAATAAAAGAACAATAAACAATAGAAAAAATTACCAACACATTCTCATATCAGTGTGCAAACAGTTTATACAAACACTTTCTATGTCAGGTTACGTTTCCTTATAAATTATTTAAATAGCATATATGTACACATGACATTTAAAATAGATTAGAAACAAATTTACTAATAACTTATTTTTAAAAAGGCATCATTCATTCATTCATTCATTAGGCACGCATTTCTATAAACGACTTTCTATTCATGTTGTATTGGGGCATCGCTTCCAAAATTGTGTTTTGTATTATTTACAGTATGAATTGCTTTACTACATACAGTAGACAAAACAGAACTGAATTATTAATGGAAAAATATATTTTTTGATGTTGTTGATTTCAATTGTACAACTGTGAGGTAATATTTGTGTTATCATCATCATGTATTGTTGTTCATTTTCATCAATCCGCTGAGACCGAAGAAAACTTCAGTTCCAGTTTTGTTTGTTTCGAAAGTGTCTTTATCATCCAGTCTCTCTCTCTCTCTGTGATATCACAACCTTCTTTATCCTCCGTGCCTCAAATCTCTTAGCACTGTAGGTCCATCTAGCCCTGAGAAATAGCAACATCAACGCCGGATGATAAAAGTAACACGTAACTTGAATCAATGAGTCCTGAAGGTCTCGATGTGTCAAAGAAAAAGATCCACACATTCACATAACGTCAAACAAACTGTCCACCCTGTGCGTCACTCCACAACAGCTTCTCCGGTGGCAAGACACCCACCCGAATAAAGGAGACGCTTCAGTTCATGAGGACTCCTTCCTTCATAGTCCACAGCAGATCCGAGGTTTCGTTAAAAAAAAGAATTACCCACCCAATGATAAGAAACGAGAACCTGATATGATTTAGTTCTCACTGAGAGCCGAGGAGATACATGAGATGAATAAATTAAGATCTACAGGCTCCTGTCATTCTCATTTAGACAATTAGATGTTTTCCAGCTCTACGTTTGGTTTCTTGATCCCACCACAAAAGTTTTATAAGACAGACGGACGATAATTGACAACCAGCAGATCTTCAAGGAAAACTGTTATACATCTGCAAAGATAGATAAACACTTATGAGCACATTGTGTTGGACAAACATGAGTTTTTACGAACAATAACAAAAGTATTTTACCTTTGCATTCATATTTGAGGTCTGAGAAGTAAACCATCTCTTGAGAGAAGACAAAGAGGCCGAGTCTTCCACCCGCATAAGTTTTGTCGTAGATGCTTCCTGAATCAGCCATGATTCTATTACCCTCGTACATAATAACCCTAAAAGCAAACAGAGAACATGGTGAGCAAAACTGTTTTTCAGTTTTTTTATATTGAATCAATGTCGAGAAAAAACAATAAAACGTTATATCAACATCACATCAATAATAACTGGTAAGGGTTTGTCTATATTGATCACATTTACCTAATGAGTCCAGATTTGGGTCTATGGATCAGTTGCCATCTGTAGGCACTGTAATCCTTCCAGCCAATTTTCTTGGGGTCATGCCACAGGGTACGCACCTGAAATCCAAGCATAAGTAAGCTAGACGTTCAAATTTGCATTAAACTAATTGTCACGTATTAACAGCTTGAAAACTGGGCATACCTGTCCCTGAGTGTCTCCAGTATGCCACAAGGCGTTCCTGAGATGCTCGCCGGGTCCTGTGGTTGAGTTCACTACTTTAATGGACAGTCCGGAGTAACCCTGTGCTTTGGTGGGTGTATGGGACCAATAGGTTTGTGTGATCTGTTTCCACATCACCACGTAAAACCGAGAACTGGATTGGTATCCGAACACAAAGCCGGCGTAGTCGTCATCGCGGTCAGTGTTGATGAAGAACGTGCCACTGAAGTCCACAGCGTTGAACTCATCATAACCTGATGGACAAGCAAAACAAAGCTTAGATTCTGTGATCACAACCTTCTGTTGTTGAAAATATTGATGTCTTGGAACACTTACCAACAGCAATGCCAGGATCACAGTTAACCGTCTGCAGAAGTTCTTTACCCTGGTGACGGACGACCCAGTTGGGATCGATCTGGGAAGTTCCAGTGGGGTCTAGAGGAACCATCTGGAACCTGCGGAAGTCTGTCTCACTGATGGCATAGTTTTCTGGGCAAACGTCGTAAATGTCAAGCACGTTATCTTGGTCGAAGTCGCCCTTGCAAGCGTCGCCTCGGCCATCACCTGGGCAAGGCCAAAGGAGAAAAACGTTTAGTTTGTGAAAGCCAAAAAAAGAAAAGAAGCTAAATTTGTGCAAGTGCTTCTGTCTTACCATCAGAATCGAGCTGGTCTGGGTTTTTGACAAGTCGGCAGTTGTCTTTGTCGTCGGGTATGCCATCGTTGTCATCGTCATGATCGCAGGCATCTCCTTTGCCGTCTTTATCGTGGTCGACCTGGTTGGCATTGGAGATGTATGGGCAGTTGTCCAGGTTGTTCTGATGACCGTCGTCATCAATGTCCTGGTTGCTGTCACACTTGTCTCCAATGTTGTCAGAGTCCGAGTCAACTTGGTCAGGGTTGTTCTCCAATGGACAGTTGTCACAATGGTCACCAACTCCATCCCAGTCACTGTCTCTCTGGTCAATGTTGTACACATACGGGCAGTTGTCCTTCTCATTCAGAATACCTGGACAATTAATTGAAATGGCATTAGCACATTCATTCAAGGGCTCCAAGATATCAATGTTATCTTCAGCCCATTCTGAAAGGTTTGAGTTTCTTACCATCGCCATCAATGTCAATGGCACAAGCATCTCCCTCGCCGTTGTTGTCGGTGTCCGTCTGTTCTGGATTACTGTCATAGGGGCAGTTGTCACATCGATCACCGACTTGATCGTGATCGTTGTCGTACTGTCTTGGGTTAAAGATGAATGGGCAGTTGTCCTGTTTCAGAACGAAAAGAATCAGTCAGTGATGAAACGATTGGCTAAATATAAAGAACATCTGCAGTCATTTTTTACCCTGCAGACAGACTTTATAAATTGTGCACCATAGCGAGCCGAGCACTAAACCAAATGAATGTTGGAAGTTATAAGTCACGGATGTGACGGTTTGGAACACAGCTGTGCAGGAACGCATCGTTTGGCTGAAAGATGATGACTGTTTATTTGCCCAGTCTAAATTTCTCCCAATGTACAATCTGTATTATGGATGTACAACTAAGAAATCCAGAACCACTGGACTGAAGCCATTAAAGACAGTTTATTTTTTTTCTACTGGCAAAGCCATTTTCTTTTTTAGTCATGCTCTTTTCCAAACAATCATCACAGAAGAAGAGTGTGTTTTCAACCTACCCCATCATCAGAGATCCCATCATTATCATCATCAGAGTCACAAGCGTCGCCAGTTCCGTCCTTGTCATAGTCTTCTTGGCCAGAGTTTGGAAGATCAGGACAGTTGTCCTTGAATATAACATGTTGAAATGAAGAATTTAGAACTTCAATTACACAACATGGCATCAATATGACAATATACTTATATAATGAAGAAAACAGTTGTCTACCTTCTTGCAGTGGTAAGTTGCATTTTCCACACAGGGGAGGTCAGTGTTCGGCCAGCCGTCCAGGTCTGTGTCCTCTCCGCAGATGTGACCGTTTCCAGCATAGCCTGGTTTACATTCACAACGATACAAGATGTCGGAGAAGATGCCCAGATAGATGCAGTTAGCTTTCTTATTGCAGGTGTGTGTTCCATCCTCGCATGGGTTTCTTGGCGTGCAGACCTGAGGAAGATTTGATTTATGTTATACTTAAGCAAAGGACATTTGGCTACTCCTATAGAATTCCCAAGAACCTTCCTAGAAGATGCTCTAACCTGTTTATTGGCAATGGCTTGCTCCGCTCCCTTTCCGAATGGCTGCTGTCCGGAATAGCGTGGTGGGCAGGGCAGGCAGTTGTATCCTGGTTCGGTGTTCTCACACTGATGGACTCCATTGAGCACAAAACAGGCATCTGGAACTTCTTTGCACTGCAGATATGACAAATAATGAAGACCATCCAACATCTCTATTGAGAATTTGTTCATCAGTCTTGCGTGACACTCTTACCTCATCGATGTCTTGGCAGTTGATTCCATCCCCGGTGTATCCGACTGGACAATCCCCACACTTCCACGAGCCATCGGGGAAGCTGGTGCAATTGGCGCCAGCGAAGCATGGGTTGGACAGACATCCATCTGTTGATGAGAAGCATAGAATTGACATGTGGCTATACATTTAGACACAGAAGTTGAGGAACAATATACAGGTCAACATGTCAGACCGTTAAAACTTTTTTTTTAATTGCTTACCAACGGGACATGATTGGGAATTGCACAAACGGCTTCCTTTGGAGTCTCCCAGACAGTCTTTTCCATCGTATTTTGGAGCAGGGCTGTTACAGAGACGATGTCTGCGCTGTAGTCCTCCACCGCATGTGACAGTACAAGAGTCCCATAGTGACCAAGGTCCCCAACCTCCATTCACTGTGACACAGAGATAATAGAAGATCGGGTGTTTTGACATATGCCAAGCTTGGTTATAGGATGCAAGTAGATGCATGTATTCACGCCAAAATACCTGGGCATGGAGACATCTGGCATGACTCAGTCTGTCTGCCTTCTCCCTGGCAGTCTCTTCCACCCATCTGAGGCGTAGGAGAGTTGCAGAGGCGGATTCTTGTGATGACGCCGTCTCCACACGTTACGGAACAGGACGACCACGGAGACCAGTGGCTCCAGCCTCCATCCTGTTTGACTGCATGTAGACCATCAGTTAGACATATGCGAGCTGATGGGAACGTAAAATGTGCAGTTGACTTGTTGACTTACAGCGTTTGTCACACTCCTGCTTGAAACAGTCTCTGGTCTGGACAGAGGTACCATCGCAGTTGCTGTTGATGCGGTCGCAGGAACGTCCACGCTGTTGAATGCCCCGGCCGCACGTCACCGAGCAATGTGTCCATTCAGACCAGGGTGACCAGCCGTCTTCTGCGCCGTCGTTCACTAGAGGAAGGACATAGGAGACAAAATTGTCAAATGATGGATACTCCTCATGTGCTCACTTTTGATTTGACACTTGCTTTGGTTGGAAACTGAAATAAAAAAATTCGGTCTGTTTTGTTTTATTTTAAAAGAGCTTTACTCACTTGTTCCACAGCGTGGGCAGCATTCACCATCTGGGACAGTTGCGTTTGCACAAGGCATCAGAGGGCAAGAGATCTCACGGCAAACCGTGGCAGAGTTCTGCGAAATATAATCATGAAAATGACTTTAAAGTCAAGCTACACGATAAAATTTAATAAAAATCTCTCTGCTGGCTTTATGTTTGCCAATAAAATGAGCTCTGATTTGGGCTGGAAACCCTGTGGTGGTGTAAATTCTGACCATATATCAGTCGGGACCAATAAAGTCTTTCGTTGTGGTTAACATAAGGGTGGAGAATACAAAAGTGAGTCAGTGGCCACACACCCCACGTCTGAGCTTAAAATGTACCATGTGTGTTGAGAAGGAAAGTGTTTAGGACCTAGAAATTTGAAAAGCTGATTTGTCCTACTATTCCTCCACTAGAATACTCTCACCGGATGAGATTCATTTGGGACACTTCACTCACTTTAATATAAGTTAGTATGTCTGGGGTGCATTTGTACCTGACACGTGCAGTGTGTGCAGCTGTCCATCGTCCACTCATTCTGATCTCTGTAAACAATGCCATTGTGCAGACAAACTCCACTGTGGATTTTAATTTGGGTCTTGATTAAGTTGTTATCTGCTGTCTGGAATGAGAGAATAAGAAATGCTGTCAGGTTCGCAGCTAATAATGTTAAGCATGCACAAATTGAAGAAACAATATCAGAGTCAGATAGGCCGACTCAATTTCATGCTCACCACTTGGCGGAGATCATTTGACAGCTGCTTCACCACCACACCGAGTCCCTTGAGCTCCTTAAACATGCTGGTCAGATCCTCGCAGGAGAAACCACAGATGTCCTGTAAATCTGAAGAACAAATTTATTCAGACTTTAACTCCACGAGTCTGTGACGAAATGGAGATCATCATCTGAAACACTTGAAGATGAGCTCACCCTTAGATTTGTGTCCAGTGTAGTCTGTGCGAATGGCCGGACTGGATCCATTTACAGGGTTCCCTAAGGTTATGACATCGGTGATGAAGACCGCTGTATCAACACACACACATTGAGCAGGTTTAGACTTATTTAAAATTGATCAGTTGAAAGTTTGAATATACCTGTTTCAATATAAAGGCGTAAATGCTTGATACTAGTTTTGTAGAATATAGATAGTTTGTATGAATATTACACTTAAAGGGTTGAGAATAAGTAACATACACATTCAAAATTCATTTATTTTGTAGCCTGTCACAATTTCTAAATGTGGGTAGCAAACAATAAAAGAACGAACTGGTTGTCCAACATTTGACTGGTATGTTGTACATTTATTGTGTCATGATATATTGAATTCTCAAGCTTGCAAAAATATATAAATACTCACAGTGCTCGCAGCCTTTGTTGCGTAAAATTGCGTCCAGCGTCGTGCCAAAAACAAATCTCACGTTCTGGAGAACCCCCTGACATTATGGGAAAAAATCATACAAATCGGTTTTAAAAAATGGAGCAAAATTTACAACATCTACTATTACACCGGGCGGGAAATGAATCTAAATCAAAACCATTCGTGAGCATTCGGCGCGTCTTTACGCGCTCCCAAACGGAACATATTACCATGCGTAAAACCCCAATAATCTCTAATCTCCAACTCCACGACACACAAGATCCGAAATCAAGTTTCTCACCATAAAGCGATCCGTTTTGGCCGCTCCTTTCCCGATCCTCAGTTTGGAGATGTCCGCGACCTCCTGGGTCAGAATCTGTTGGATCGGAACATCCAGCTCTTGAATGTTGATCTCCTCGCAGCCCACGTGAACCTGAGCTCGGTCCTCCTGAACAAACACTGTGATGTTCTTCCAGTGTCCGTTCGCCACATCCACATCTTCAATCGACACCACCTGCTGTCCGCTCGCGCTTGCGTACACCACATCTACAGTGTTGGCTTTTCCATTAGAGATGATTTCGAACACGGATCCGGAACCGTCCGTCCTCTCCACGGAGATCAGAGTGCCCCTGGTGTGCTTGGCTTGCTTGAGGTTGGCGCTGAAGATGAAGCCGCGCTCCGTCTGGATGGAGAACAGCAGGTCCCTGAAGGAGTGCTCGGGCACTGAGGGAATCAGGTTCGGGTTCAGGATCTTGTAAGCAGGGCTGTTTGCGTCGGGTCCTTTCACTAAACTCACTCCGTGATGCTTCTTATGGACATTGGCGAGCTCGAAGAGATCATAAACCGTGTTATCATCCATCATTTCTGTGGAAGTGAAAGAAATGCATCTGTGAGTGCTGGGAATGGAAATGTGAGATGCGCCAAACAAGAAACAGCATGGCTGACAGCAGACGTTACTATATTGTATAAAGTTGAATACATTCAAATAAAATTAAAATGAACTAAAGGTTTTTCTACTCACCAGCCTGTCTAGTGCAGTCTGAACTCCACAACACGACACATAAAAGCAGGGCTCTCAAATACATCATTTACCCTGTAACACACACAAACACCACGTGTTTTAACATTTTCATAATTCATTTTTCTCTGTAATGTTTTGCTCGTTAGTTTCTGTAAAGCTGCTTTGTAACAAAATGCAAACTTGTGTACATTTATACATCTGGAATGAAATGCACACACACACAACTCATCTAAACACTGTTACAGAACACTCACCTGAAGAGAGACGCTAAAACACCGAGCTATTCTTCCCTCTGTATGCGGTTTGTTCTGTTGTGCGCCCACGAGAGTCAAACTCTTTTAAAGCGCTTTCACACATTCTTCAGATGAGCTCTCGACCAATCAGCGCTCAGAATGACTCTCATATCCAACATCGGAAAAAAAGAGCACATTCCACAGCAAAATTTCCATCAGCCAGCAAACTGCTTCATACACACACACACATGTTGGGTTTCAGAGCTATTTGGGGACTTTTTATAGACAAAGCTTTTGTAATAAAAATATATATATATTCTATTCCCTGACTAAACATTTTTGCATTTATACATTTGAAAAAAAGATTTATGAGCTGTTTTTCTCCTGGGGACCAAAAATGTGCCCAAAAGATCAAAAAGACTTATAATCAAAATTATAATAGTTACTGGTATTTTCTTAAAAATAAAGAGGAGATGTTTCGATTATAATCATTAAAATGATTGCAAATCAATCGAGTGATGATCCATATTACACTATTAAATATTGATATAATGTTCGATAATACAGTATATCACTGTGAAGAATGTCTGTGGAAATTACAGTATTACTGGCAGCAGTTTACCGGTAATTTACTGTAGATTAACATTTATGTAATTTACGCAACAGTTTTTCCAAAGATAAATGATCATTAAACCCCAACATGTCTTTATCCTTACAGAAAAAACGTACATAGCAGCCTCATGCAAAGCATTCTGGGAACCAAAATTAGAAAAAAATTTGATGTGGATAGCTGGTTCCCAGAATGCTTTGCATGAGGCTGTAACTTTATCATTGTTTTCTGTAACGATAAAGATATCTCCAAACCAAATGTTGCCAATAAATAAGAAAAATTTAAATCTACAGTAAGTTACTGGCAAGTAGCTGCATAACTACAGTAAAGATTTTTAGGGTTCCAACATAAATGATTTGAAATGAAAATAATTTTTCATTCTTCACAGATATTTGAAATAAGGGAAATGTAAACCAGTGAAACTAAACCCAATGAAGTACAAAATCTGCATTTCCATTCATCCATCAGGATCTTGTTTTTAATGAATTCTTGTCTGATGTCATTACGTTTGGTTTATGATAGAAATTCCAATGGCATTCCGAGAGGAGTTTCTAGACGTCTTAGATTTTTTGGACACAATGTGTTTATAAATAAAACGTATTCCTCAACCAGAAAGCATTTCAGTAATGACACAGATTAAACCGAGCATAACATCCAGTTTGAAAGATGATTTGGTGGCTTTAGTTACTAATGGATGTGTGTGTGTATGTGTGTGTTTGTGTGAACACACAGGAAAGTAATCAGATGTTATAGTGATGTGATCACTGCATATAAAGCTTGTAGCGAGAGGTGTGGGTTCGCTGACGTGCGGAGGCGGCTGTAACACAACCACTCAGTGTTTCCATCCCATTCTCTCCTGATACACAGAGACCTCGCTGGAAAACCTCTGTTTAATATCAGCTCACCTTAAACACAAACATCCGAAAGATCTCTTGCCAATGAGTCCAGATGATAAAACATGTAGTTCCAAATGCTCAAAACGTTTTGCAGCAGCCCCTCACAACACATTAGGACTTAAAGGAATAGTTCACCCCAAAATGACATTCTGTCATCATTCAGTTATGCTCCCTCATGTGGTTCTAAACCTGTATGTGACTCTTTCTTCAGTGGAACACAAAATAAGATATTTAGAGAAATTTCTTGGCGGTTCAGTGTTGTTTGGTTACACGCATTCTTTTAAAGAAGACAGAAAGTCCTAAAGGTGTGAAAGGACATGAGAATGAAGAGTAAATGACCATTTTTGGTCTCTAAAAATGGCCGAATGTCATCAGATACAAAATATCAAGGCATAAAAAGTGCCATTCAAAGAAATGTACACATTTTAACCAAACATTTGTGTATGAGAAAACTTAGATTGTTTAATAGATTGAAATATTGCTTTTGACTTGTCCCACCAAAATTCCCCCCCAAAAAAAAATTTCCCCCAAACCCCCCCTTCCCCCCCCCAAAATTTTCCCCCCCCCCCCCCCAAAAAAAAACAAAAAGGCGGGAATCTCCCACATTTTTCCGACCTACTCGCCTGAACATGAAACTAATGAAAACCTTCAAAACTGTTTTGAAAACAAAAAAACTTGTCTGAGTGATGTATGATATCGCGTGGTTGCTACGGAGACAAGCATCATTTGATGTGCCCTACTCTCATCGTTTAACCATCTTACATAAAAACCCATTTGGATCCGTCACCGAACAGCTCTCTGAATGGCACCTATAGCAACAACATTGTGTTAGCAACACTTTAAACACACAGTTAGCGCTCTTCGTGTTTACCTGCGTGATTACATCTCATCTGTCAACCTGCATTCACAGACTTGCGTCACTGAAGAACACAATGAAGAAGATCTTTCAAAACTCTTGTCACACCTCTTAGATGAGTGTAAACATGAGAGATATGATCGTTTGCTTCCCCTCGGGCCTGAAACTTTCCAATAAATGATGAGTAAGAGCTTATACATGGAGTTCTGTTTGGATCTGATCCCGTTTCTGCCCTGGGCAGCATTTTCATGCTCCAACAAAGGCACGGATTCAGATTTCGGAGAACTTTCACCGGAAGCATTATATATCAAGAACTCAAATCTTTCCAAAATCCTGATTTCACAATGTCGAATTGAGGTATATAGGATGCAATTTTGTTGGACTCTCAGGTATTCCCAAACTGAATAAACAGAGTTTACATTTGGAAGTGGCTTTTAAGAGGCAATCTAAACACTTCATATGATATCATGGCAACCACTTTTATTTGTCCAGAAAACATCTCATGGGGAAGAGTTTTGTCCTTCACAGATTTGTTCGTGCTATACATGTCTTTTAAACAACAATGACAGTATACTTTCAGTCCAGTAAATATTCTTAAAATGTCACTTAACATAGTGACAAACGTCCTATTTGTTTTGTGTACTTGTATCTTAAGTATTAAAAGTACAGTATACTTGGCTCAGTTCTGTTTAAGCTTTTCGATTAATTAAATAACATACATGCAGTCATTCTGTGAATTTCCTTAAAATCTACTTTGAATAGTATACTACTTAAAGGTATATTTCGAGTTGAAAAATGGATACTTAAATAGTAACACAGTAGATGTCATGATCATGACAGAACCTCATGTTTAATGTGGAGAGAGGGAATTATTGTTGATTTGGCTTGCCATAGGCTCTCTCCGGTCTCGTCTCTGTTCCCATCCTCTCGTTTCCTTGTTATTGCTTGTTCATTAGTTCATGCCTCAGACATGTCCCCATCTTGATGTTTCCTTTATTTAATGCCAACGTGTCTAGTGTCTTGTGTCGGATCATTGTATGTGTGTCAGATGTTGCACTTGTCTCCTGCCTACTCTAGTCTAGTCTAGTCTTTGAACTTTACTTTAGTATACTTAATGAAATGAAATGAACTTGAAATATACATACATTATTCAAAATAAAAGTGCTTTACGATGTCATAGAAGAACCTTTTTTGTCTAAATGGCTCCATAAGGAACCTTCAACATCCGAAGAACATCTTTCTGCATTACAAAAGATTCTTTGCGGCGAAAAAAGGTTCTTTAGATTATAAAAATGTAGGAAAGAGATGGTTCTTTAAAGAACCTCGGACTATATAGCTCTTTGTACCAAATATGGTTCTTCTATGGCGTCATTTTGAAGAAGCTTCTAAGCACCTTTATTTTTAAGACTGTTTTATACACTTTAAGTTAGCTTCTCTTTTTCAACAACTAAACAAATCGATGTGAATTTTGGGAACTTTATGAATGAAATGCTACCGGCGCTGACGTGATGCTTCGCTCACTCTCAAAAGAATGTTTCTGCGAGTTTGGGGGTTTTATTCTCTGGGTTAAAGAAGAGAGAAAGCACACGGTTGACCTTAAATACCTCTGGAGGTTCTCATAGGACATATGTTGAACTTCCAGGAAGGAAACATGGTGAAGAAGATGATGCTAAGAGACGGAATGTTTACTCTGCGTTTCAAACAGCAGCATGTGATGGAGACCGAAGATCAGATGAGTTCAGCTGTCTGAGAAATAAAAGCTTTCTGAAAGAGAGATGGATGTTAATGGAGCTGATGTCAGTGTTTGATAATGTTGGATCTGCTTCCACATCTACATTCTGATAAACACACATCTCTGCTGGACTGAGTGAATTCAATCTATTTTTACGCACATGTCTTAAAACTAAAGGAGAACACAAAACAACATTTGACTTTAAACTTGATTTGTTTCATAAAAATAACAAACAAGTGCTACATTTCTCTGGCGTGCTGGATCATTCATTTCTGGTTTAAATGTGGCATGAGATGATTCAGGAACTATTGAATGATAAAATCACACTCGAGCGAAGATGTTCAGGAATAACTTTCACACTTCCTTAAAGTTCTAATGTTGCATTTCCATTTATGGTCTGTGATGAGGATGAGAGGAGGAAAAACTCGCTGTCACATTCAACAGGAAACATCTGTGAGATTTACATCACCTACATTACTGACGCTGTTTGACAAATTCAAGCTGCTGGATAAAAAAAATCGCTATTATATAAAAATAGAGAAAGGAATGAAAACAAACTGTATACGAGACCGAGGCCACAGGTCATGGAGATTACTTACAGTCTTTTAGATCTTTAAGGGCTTTTACAGACGTCTGTCTCCAGACTACTCCCTTCCTCCTGTGGATGAACAGCAGCAGAACTTGTGATGGTCTTTCCCCGATTCAAAATAAGATGATGGAGATAAACCCAATGGAAAAGTGATTGACAGCATGATGGATTTATGAACGGAGCTTCAATTACAGCAGATTTAGATGATATTCACACATTTTTTTTTTATTGAATTGAGCATTATTTATTTATCAGTAGTGATGACTTTCACATTTACATGTTTAGAAAGAATAAAGTTTTTAGTTTAAATTTGCTTTATTATAATGGTCTTGAAGCTGCTTTGAAGCAATGCACATTGTAAGCGCTGTGTAAATAAAATTCAATTGAATTTGCTGAAAAAGTTATATTTTCAATTCTGGAGACCCAGGGATATTAACCACGGTTTTAATATAGTAAGTGTATGACCGTGTTTTTTGGCAGATCGATTACCATTTGTTTTACTGTAGTTTTACTGCAAATACAATGATTAATGGTTATTGAGCACTGTAAAAAACCATGAAAAACATGAAAAAAAGTTTTTTGGCAGCTGGGGCGAAGGAAAAAGCCCATAAAATATATATTGTATCACGTAAATGTACATGTTTTTTATGTTATTCTTGTAAATGTGCAGTATTTTTCTATAATTTGACAGTTTTTTATGTATCTTACCGTAAAAAAATACAGTAAAAAAACTAGAAAATACAGTAAAATAACAGGTGTTTACATCATACATGAAAACTCTGCATTAAAAAAGAGGGTGAAATTCTGTAAGATTACAGTTTTGTTTATAGGTATTAGCACCTGATGTACTGTTGCTCTTTTATGACATATCGCTTATTGCTCCCTGAACTCTTTGTAAGTCACTTCGGATAAAATCGGCTAAAAAATAACACAAAAATTCTATAAAATTATTTTTTTTATTTTACAGTGTAAGATCAAACTAAATGTGTGGGTTTTATGGTTATGTAGCGATATATGGTTTATGATTCACATCCATCACATATGTGAGATGTTTCCTGGATGAACAACGTCTGATTTAAAAAAGTCAATGTTCAAACTTGGCTTCTCTACCATTAAAACGTACGTCAGTTAAAAATCCAATAAAACTGTGATGCAAGGATTGCTTGGAACATTTAACTTTTACACAGAATGATCTGATTTATTGGATTTCTGGGTCAAAAGCACAGACACGTTCAATCCTATTTAAACTGGATTCTGTCCAATTCTGAGCCACATGAGTCTCTAAATCGACATTTACATTCATGCATGTGGCGGATGCCTACAGTGCATTCAATCTATACATTATATCAGTAGGCAAAGTGTGTTCTCTGGGAATCAAAGCCATGATGACCTTTGACCTGGAGTGGTGTTATTATGAAGTGTGCAGGTTCAGTTTAGTTCTTCTGGAAAGATTTGAATGAGTCAAGCGAAAAAAATAAACACAAAACAAAATAAAGAAAAATATAATCAAACACCAAACTGCAGTTATCTACATTTACATTTACATTTACATTTAGTCATTTAGCAGACGCTTTTATCCAAAGCGACTTACAGATGAGGAAACAGTGGAAGCAATTATAACAACATAGGCAACAAAAACATAAGTGCATCAAACTAGTCCATAAAGCCTAGCACAGTATAAAAAGCTAAGAATAGTGAGGTTAGTAATTATTTTTTTTTTTTTTTTTAAAGAAGGAAAGGGAAGAGAATTAGGAAAAATCAATCAGCAAGTGTTGACGGAAGAGATGCGTTTTTAGGCGTTTTTAAAGATGGCAACCGAGTCTGCTGATCTTGTAGCAGCTGGAGATCATTCCACCAAGTGGAACAGATCCAGAGAAGGTACGGGAGAGTGACTTTTTTCCTTTTTGGGATGGTACCACTAGTCTTGTTCCTTTGCACCCATATCTGGCGGAACAAATCTGCATTAGCGAGTGGAATACGATGGTGCAGACCGGTGTTGGTCTTGTAGGCCAGGAGCAAAGCTTTGAACTCTATGCGGGCGGCAACAGGGAGCCAGTGAACCTGATGAAGAGCGGAGTTACATGCGCTCTCTTCGGTTCATTGAAGACCACTCTTGCCGCCGCATTCTGGATCATCTGGAGAGGTTTGATTGTGCAAGCAGGAAGTCCAGCCAGTAGGCATGCAATAATCCAGTTTGGAAGGACAAGAGCCTGGACTAGGACTTGCGTAATGCTCCATAGGAAAGTCTAATCCTAAGTTGTAAGAGAATCACAGGACCGGGCGGTGCTGGCAACATGACTTGTGAGGTTAAGCCGATCATCGATTACCACTCCCAGGTTTCTGGCTGTGCTGGACGGTGAATCGTTGATGAGCCTAGTTGAATGGTAAGGTTGTGGTGAATCTTTGGGTTGGCCGGGATCACAAGCAGTTCCGTTTTTGCAAGGTTTAGCTGCAGATGATGATCCTTCATCCAAAGCGAGATGTCACTCAGGCATGCCGCAATGCGAGCAGCGACCGTCGGATCGTCCGGTTGAAATGACAAGTAGAGTTGTGTGTCGTCGGCATAGCAGTGATAGGAGAAGCCGTGCTTCTGAATGACCGAGCCGAGGGATGTCATGTAAATGGAGAAGAGTAGCGGTCCAAGCACTGAGCCCTGTGGCACCCCCGTGTTGAGCTGTTGGGACGCGGAACCTCATCTCTCCAGGATACTCTGAATGACCTACCCGAGAGGTAGGACTCAAACCATTGCAACGCCATTCCAGAGACACCCAAGCACTGAGGGAAGCCAGGAGGATGTGATGATTGACAGTGTCAAAGGCAGCAGACAGATCCAGAGGATGAGCACAGATGACATGGATGCTGCTTTTGCCAGTCTCAGGGCTTCGATGACTGAGAGCAGTGCAGTCTCTGTGGAATGACCGGTCTTGAACCCAGACTGATTGCTGTCCAGGAGGTTGTTTTGCATGAGAAAGGAGGAGAGCTGATTGAACACAACTCGCTCCAGGGCTTTGGCGATGAAGGGAAGAAGGGAGACAGGCCTGTAGTTTTCTAGAAGTGCAGGGTCCAGGTGGGTTTCTTTAGAAGCGGTGTGATGCGGGCCTCTTTGAACGCTGTGGGAAATGTCCCAGTGGTGAGCGAGGAGTTGATGATGTGGGTCAGAGCAGGCACAACCGTTGGAGAGATGGCCTGGAGGAGATGGGTGGGGATGGGATCCAGTGGGCAGGTGGTAGGGTGGTTGGAGCCAATGACCTTTGAGACATCAGCTTCAGACAGAGGAGAAAAGGCGGGGAGCACACACTTTTCAGGGATGTGGGCCGGTTCGACAGATGGTGGCGTAGAGAACTGGCTGCTGATGGCAGTAGTTTTCTTTACGAAGAACGATGCAAAATCAGCAGCTGTTAACTCCGATGAAGGTGCAGGAGCAGGCGGACAGAGGAGAGCAGAGAAGGTTTTGAAGAGCGTTCGAGAGTCCGGAGAGTTGCCGATCCTCGAGTGGTAGTAATCTGTTTTTGCAGAGGTGACATCTACAGAGAAAGAAGAGAGAAGAGATTGGTAGAGAGAGAGGTCGGCAGGGTCTTTTGACTTGCGCCATTTTCTCTCAGCTGACCGGAGGCTGGCGCGATGCTCACGCAGGACATCCGATAACCAGGGAGCCGACGGGGATGGACGGGCTGGTCCAGATGCGAGGGGGCATAGGTTGTCCAAGCAGGATGAAAGCGTGGAACACAGGGTGTCTGTGGCATTGTCTGTATCTAAAAGAGAGAGCTCATCAGAGGGGGGAGTGCAGAGAAGACAGCAGAGGAAAAACAGGAGGGAGGGAGAGACCGCAGGTTGCGCCGGAAGGTGACCATCGGTAAGACATCTGCGATATCCGGAGCAGTGAGGTCGAGGTCAAGGGTGACGAAGAAGTGATCAGACGTGTGCAGCGGGGTGACCTGAGAGTGATGAGTGGAGCAGTACCTTGTGAAGATCAGATCTAGATGGTTTCCAGACTTGTGGGTTGCTGATGTGGAAACCTGCTCGAGGAGAAATGATGCGGTCAGGTTGACGAAGTCAGCCGCCTGTGGCTTTCCAATGTGGATGTTGAAGTCACCTAGTACCACCAAGGGAGTACCATCCTCAGGGAAGGATGAAAGAAGCACATCCAGCTCCTCCAAGAAATGTCCAAGCTGACCTGGGGGACGATAGATAACTACAAAATGACTTTTAACAGGGTGGGTGATAGTAACAGCATGAAACTCGAAGGAGGTGTTGTCACACATGGGTGTTAGCTGATTGAATTTCCAGTCTTTGGGGATGAGTAGACCGGTGCCTCCACCCCTTCCTGTGATGCGAGGGCTGTGGGAGAAAGTGTGGTTATGGGAGAGGGCAGCGGGAGTGGCAGAGTCCTCTGGTTTGATCCACGTTTCTGTAAGTGCTACAATGGAAAGACCAGAATGTTTAACAAAAGCTGTAATGAAATCAGCTTTGTTCACAGCAGATTGGCAGTTCCACAATCCTATTGGGAAAGTAGAAGGGGCAGTTGCTAGCAGTGATACATTGTGAAGGTTATTAGCATTGCGTCGCCTTCGGCATGCGGCAGATGATTTACGTGTTGTGATCACAGAAAGGATTTTAAAACACATATTTAAGAGAAGCAGAAAGAAAATAGGGAGAAACATTAAAGATAACAATAAAGGAATAAGTGTTAGTGCAAACAGAGTAAGACAAAAAGTGCAGGTGCTTGATACAAAACAGAAAAATAATAATACAAAAGAAGTGCAATACTCAAGTGCCCTGTCGGTGTCCCGGGCTCGGTGGAGTCGCGCGCAGGTAGAGTCGATGTCTTTACTCTCTTCAGTCTTCACGCGATGAGGGCTGCACGCGACCGCTGCCGCGGTGGGTAGACGCTTTTTAAATACCTGTCTAATTACTTTAATCTGTCCTCTGTGTGCGGTTGTTGTCTCGGTTGATCCTTATTGTTGTTGTTATTATGGCACTATTGCAACATATTCCAGGAAGCCAAGAAGACCAATGAACTGTAAAACAAACCTGGACATTAATACAGTACGGATGTATCTGAAATACAATGTTTAAATTCAACTATTGTCTCTCTGATTAGTGAAAACAGTGACGCAGCTGTTTGCAGGTTCTAGATATCATTTCGCAGTCTCCTGACTCATTCCCTCATTAAAGTTACAATACATTCCTTTTTGGGATCAAATATCTGCGTTTAAGTTAATAAAATCAGTTTTTGCATAAAGACGGTCTCCTTACTTTACCCTGAATGAAAAGCATTTGATTACGCTTTAAGTAATTTAGCTATCAACTACGAAGTGTTTGACCACAGAAAGTACACAAAGCAGCCTGCAATTGTATGTTTCAAACAGAGGTGGCGATAGAGATGCAAACGTTACAGATTGCAGGTTTGTTCATTTACTGTTCCGAAATATTCCCCCATTTAACAAGTTCCTGTTATTGCATATAACGTAAAAAAACATGAGACATCTGGTCACTCACTAGCAAAACATTTGAATTCAGAATCCATTTCCAGTTTCTCCATTTCTTATTTGATATTAATATCTGTTACTGTAGATCAGTTATTGTCTATAACACTTCAAAAATGAAATAAATGAAGTTTGAGATTGTTTTTTAACAACATATTTGGTTGCGTATTCGCTAATCAACCTCCATTCAGTCTGTGTCCCACGTGTACGTTTCGTCTGGAGGGGAAAAGACATAATTCTTTTTTAAAGGTTTGGCTCATGACCTGAACAGTGGAATAAAATTCACGACCCGAGTGTCTTGTTAAAAAATAAAGGATCGCTGGAAACACAAGAAACTCCATCCAACGTCCACCAAGTTTACTGGAACAACGTATGGAATGCTCCAAATTTAACTCTTTCTTGACAAATCTTTGGATAACCACCCAGCACCTGGTGTATTTTTAACTCAACTCTCTGTGTTCATGCAGTTACGGTAAAGCTGGGCTGTATGTGCGTGTCGAGCCCGAGGGAGTCGTAGATCAGACGCTCGCCGTGGACTCTTCGTTTACTGGATGAACCGTTAGGAATGTCCTCAAACGCGCAACGCGTCAAACGACGTCATTTTCCAAACGTTGAACAGCCTGTGCATCTGTTTGACAGACGCTGCTGCACATGTCTATCTCAAAGCAGTCTGCTGGAAACTATGTTCAGTTACCAAACCTGTTACTGATAAATCTGTTATCTGGTCAAGCTGTGGCCTGTTAACGCAGAGATTTGATCAAATAGAACGTCCAAAATCTTCTAAATTTGAATGTCATTTCTATAAACGTCTTTCCACTAACAATTATAATAGAAGTCGCTGCCGTTTACACATGAAGGCAACATGACCACACTCTTCAAACATAAAGGCGATTCACGATGCCATAGAACAACCTTTTTTGTCTAAATGGTTCCATAAAGAACCTTTAATATATTAGATATATTTCTTAAGAGGTTCCTTGTGGTGAATAAGGTTAAAAAAGTAAGAAAGAGATGGTTCTTTAAAGAAACTTTGACTTATAGTTCTTTGTACCAAAAATGTTTCTTCTATGGCCTTGCTGTGAAGGACCTTTAAAGCACCTTTATTTTGAAGAGTCAAGTGAAACCTCATAAAGGTTCCTCCTCATAAATACGACTTGTAATTACCATATTGTAATATACTTTAAAACAGTTTGCCTGTAACTTCCTGTAGATTTACATTTATGTAATTGACTGGCAACAGTTTGTTCAAAGATTAATGAATATTTTATTTAATACAACAGTTTTTTCAAATATTAATGAATATTTTATTTAATACTTTGCAGAAACAAACTATAAAATAACAGCCTCATGCAAAGCATTCTGGGAACCAAAGTTAGAAAGAAAACAGAGCTTTGCATGAGGCTGTTATTTTATAGTTTGTTTCTGCAAAGTATTAAATAAAATATTCATTTATCTTTGAACAAACTGTTGCCAATAAAATAAAAGTTACTGGCAAACTGCTGCATAACTACAGCAAAACCGTTTACAGTGTGCTGAAAATACAGTTATCATTACCTACTAGGAACCATTTTTTATGCTTTTAAACTGTATGATAAAAAATGAAAGCTGACTTGATAGATGAACATTTTGATTGGTTGTGAGGGAACGTTTGCACTCAAGTGAGCGACATTCGGGTCTGAGGAATAAAAAGCAGAGAAACAGTTGTGTTTGCGTTCCTCTGGCACGCCAATGAGTTCCTCTGCGACTTTAGGATTTCCGGAATGCTGTTCCAACAGGAGACATTATGTTGTTCTGACGGGATCAACCGCAGCCACGACCTCCTGCTGAGATTTACATGAACATCACAGACCCGAGCGTGAATATACAGTAAAACTGAACCAGCGGTGACTTTTTCTACACTGAACAAATATTTTCCTTGATAAAAGCATGTACCAAATGCGTTAATGTACATACGAAAGACACAGATTACAGATTATTGATTCATAAGGATTGACAGGTGAAAAGTATTTTTAAAACATAAGATCACTTTCAGATATATAAATTAGATCAACTCGCATTACAAAAACTCACCTTTATCAGAAATGAGTCATGTCTTACACACTGACAGTCACAGGTGTTTCTTTTCCTCAGGGTGATGACCTTTAACCCTCTTGACAAAAAGTCTACAATTCACTATATATAAAGGACGCGTGTCGGTTCTGTTAACAAAAACCCTTTTTATAAAAAACACTGATTTACGCATGAACCCATTTTTCAATCTTTATTTCTACTAATAATGTGCACTGAAATAAAATCAAATATTGACCTACACATTATAGGGGAAAACTTAACTACAGGAAGCGTTGCCTAACAAATAAACTGAAATAAGTTTAAAACACTACAACTATAATTATGAACAAAAACTCAAATAAAAATGTATTCATATTATAAAGCAATATAAAAATGAAACAAATTCATTTTTAAATGACAAAAGCCTGCACTGAAATTGCAAAAACTTTAACTAAAATTAAATAAAAAACATACAAATATAAGCTTATTTTAAATATTAATCAAACTATTATAACTATGCTACAGAACACAACAGAAGATATTTGGAAGAAGGTTAAAAACCAAACATGATTGACTTCCGTCGTCTGAACTCAAAACCACGAGACGTTTCTCTCTCGTGTTCCACTAAATGATGACAGAATTTGTCTTTTTAGGGGGAAATATTCTTTTCAATAATTGTTTAAACACACAACCAACAGCGGTGAAATTCCAGACAGCAGTGACAGAAGAACATCAGAACCATGTGGAGAAAGCCTCTGGGTTTGGAGGATCAATGTCACATGTGAAACGTCTCAGAGACGTCAGACGTGAGGACACATCTCACCAGACGTCTGTAGGATCAGCATGAGTTTTCACATCAGTCCTGTATATCAGAAGAACAATATGTGAGGAATGTAAGAGTCCAACATTCATCTCTAATACTCAACAGAACAGCCTGAACTTTCTCTGAGCTTAAAAGGAACATTGTGCATTTATTTGGAGGTGTTTTGATAGTTAGTATAAGACAAAACAGAAACACAACAACAGGAACATTACTTCATCTCTAATGTGTTTGTTGTATGTGAAAAGACAAAGAGTTTTCTAAGATAAATATTTACAAAGTCATCAAAGACTAAAATTCATTTAATTTACACTGCAGTTCATCGTCATTTACGTTTGGTTCATATAACATAAAACAGACCAACAAAATCAACACAAAGCCGTCTGAATCTTAAAGTACTTCAGTCTGCATGTCTTCGTATAAATTCTGCGTTTCAAAACAGCGCACCCGAAGAACTTCCTTCCTTCCTGTGATTTCTTACTTTAACCTCCATTTATACACCAAAAGAATTTATGAGTTTCTCCAGAGACGATCACATTTCCACCCAGAGCTGAGAGAAAGAGAGAGACTCCCAGAGAAAAAGATTCGTTCACTTTACTTTTGCACTACATACTATTTAATACAATTTCTGGCAAAACTTTACATTACGGTACCATTTATAAAGCAAATGATTAATAAGTTATTTACAAGTTTTAACTGCATGTATAAAAAGAGGGATTCTAGCGAAATACCTGCCAAATAGTGAGCCATGTTTAACTCACGTGTTATAAATGCTTAATAAATGTATTTAGTCATTTTTAACTGTAAAGCAGATTTGTTATTATCTTGATGTTGTTTGTAATATTGTTTTTCCTATACCTGCTCACTATTTGGCAGGTATTTCGTTAGTCATGAATGCTCATGCCGCGGTCAGACTTGACTTTGAGCAGGTGAAGGTCTTTCGGACGGTGGTAAGAAAATGAGCGAGCGCAATTCCTCCATTTTTCACATTTCTGTACCGAGAGGTCACGCTGTGACGTTTTGATCTTCTATTGATCTCATGAACTCATGTGAAGCGATTTCGCAGGTCAGAGTTCAACAAACTTGAACTTTGCTACATAGCGAAATATCGTTGGACGAGCTTGCGTTTCCGGTCTGTCGCATTCGCATGCGTGTGAATGGAAGTCAATGGAGGGAAAACGTGGCATTTGGGTGGAAACATGAATCAAGTTTCACTGAACTGCTGAGATTCTTCGACAGTATGATTTACATGAATGCTCTTTGAATCTGTGCGTTGTGATAAACAGAGAATCAAAAATAACTTGACTTACAAACATAACTTGATCGAGATAAATCCAGAATTTCTCATGTGACATCAGTCCTTATAGAATCTCCCTCTTCTGATCTCTCAACACGCGGGACATTACAGTAAAAGAAAATTAAATAAAGAGACTGAAATATAGGTAGAAGAGTAACCTCAAGAGAAAACAAACAGCAGGAACTTTAGCGTTAACATGAAATGTGATTTGAAGACAAGAAAGTTTAATGGTTTTCTATAAATAAATGCTATTTTATTTCAGACTACTCTCAGCTCAGCGTTGGATCAAAACGGGACAAACCCAGCCACGAGGTTAAATGAAATAAAATGTTTATGTTTGACCCAACAATGGGTTAAATCAACCCAGCAATTTGGCTTATAACAACCCAGGATAGGTTAAATAGAACACAAAACCCAGGAGCTTAAACCACCGCACCTCACATCTGTCATCAGCACGTGTTACATACATTACCCACATCAACCCAACAGTCCTCTGAGTTTAAGGAGTAACATTGGACACAGTCCACTGCATCAGTAGACCCGCTGCGCTGCCCCCCTGCTCGACATAATGACTATCACACATGATCATTCAGCAGAGATTTTCCACATGTTAAGAGAGCACATCTGACCCTGGCGATTATGCGTAACATTAGTGCTTCCTCATGCGAGTATACGAGCGATTTCCTTCTGCTTGATCACTTACTGCCGCTTGTGTTTGTGGTGCTGGAGAGATCTGCTGATACATGTTTGATTCAAAACCGTCTGTTTTCAATCCGGACCAGGCTGCTCGATGGGTTTTCTATATTGTGATGCTGCATCAGCTCTTATGAAATGGTCAAATACGTCTGTCTGCATGCATGCATGTCAACAGCCTGACAGAAAATCACGCCGGAAACCATTTAGCCTGATTTAAGACACTAAAGATGTTCTGTGTTGAGAAAGAAACAGCAGATCTAAATTTTGATTAAACAATAAAAATAACCTCATCAGTTGCAAACAGCAGTTGTTAACCACAGACCAGCACCTCAACACCCTCATAAAAAGCTCAAACAGGTAGACCAGAAGAGAAAAGCACAAACCAGCAGATAGACCAGAAGAAAAAAGCACAAACCAGCAGATAGACCAGCACAGAAAAGCACAAACCAGCAGATAGACCAGAAGAGAAAAGCACAAACCAGCAGATAGACCAGAAGAGAAAAGCACAAACCAGCAGATAGACCAGAAGAGAAAAGCACAAACCAGCAGATAGACCGGAAGAGAAAAGCACAAACCAGCAGATAGACCAGCAGAGAAAATCCCAAACCAGCAGATAGACCAGAAGAGAAAAGCACAAACCAGCAGAAAGACCAGAAGAGAAAAGCACAAACCAGCAGATAGACCAGAAGAGAAAAGCACAAACCAGCAGAAAGACCAGAAGAGAAAATCCCAAACCAGCAGATAGACCAGAAGATAAAAGCACAAACCAGCAGATAGACCAGCAGAGAAAAGCACAAACCAGCAGATAGACCAGCAGAGAAAATCCCAAACCAGCAGATATACCAGAAGAGAAAATCCCAAACCAGCAGATAGACCAGAAGAGAAAATCCCAAACCAGCAGATAGACCAGAAGATAAAAGCACAAACCAGCAGATAGACCAGAAGAGAAAAGCACAAACCAGCAGATAGGCCAGCAGAGAAAATCCCAAACCAGCAGATAGACCAGAAGAGAAAAGCACAAACCAGCAGATTGACCAGAAGAGAAAAGCACAAACCAGCAGATAGACCAGAAGAGAAATGCACAAACCAGCAGAAAGACCAGAAGAGAAAAGCACAAACCAGCAGATAGACCAGAAGAGAAAAGCACAAACCAGCAGAAAGACCAGCAGAGAAAAGCACAAACCAGCAGAAAGACCAGAAGAGAAAATCCCAAACCAGCAGATAGACCAGAAGATAAAAGCACAAACCAGCAGATAGACCAGAAGAGAAAAGCACAAACCAGCAGATAGGCCAGCAGAGAAAATCCCAAACCAGCAGATAGACCAGACGAGAAAAGCACAAACCAGCAGATAGACCAGAAGAGAAATGCACAAACCAGCAGATAGACCAGAAGAGAAAAGCACAAACCAGCAGATAGACCAGAAGAGAAAAGCACAAACCAGCAGATAGACCAGAAGAGAAAACCCAAACCAGCACAAGACCAGCCCCCAGATAGACCAGAAGAGAAAAGCACAAACCAGCAGATAGACCAGAAGAGAAAAGCACAAACCAGCAGATAGACCAGAAGAGAAAATCCCAAACCAGCAGATAGACCAGAAGAGAAAAGCACAAACCAGCAGATAGACCAGAAGAGAAAAGCACAAACCAGCAGATAGACCAGAAGAGAAAAGCACAAACCAGCAGATAGACCAGAAGAGAAAAGCACAAACCAGCAGATAGACCAGAAGAGAAAAGCACAAACCAGCAGATAGACCAGAAGAGAAAAGCACAAACCAGCAGATAGACCAGAAGAGAAAAGCACAAACCAGCAGATAGACCAGAAGAGAAAAGCACAAACCAGCAGATAGACCAGAAGAGAAAAGCACAAACCAGCAGATAGACCAGAAGAGAAAAGCACAAACCAGCAGATAGACCAGAAGAGAAAAGCACAAACCAGCAGAACCGAGAAAAGCCCAAACCAGCAGAAAGACCAGAAGAGAAAAGCCAGAAACCAGAAGAGAAAAGCACAAACCAGCAGATAGACCAGAAGAGAAAAGCACAAACCAGCAGAAAGACCAGAAGAGAAAAGCAAACCAAACCAGCAGAAAGACCAGAAGAGAAAAGCACAAACCAGCAGATAGACCAGAGAGACCAGAAGAGAAAAGCACAAACCAGCAGAAAGACCAGAAGAGAAAAGCCCAACCAGCAGAAAGACCAGAAGAGAAAAGCACAAACCAGCAGATAGACCAGAGGAGAAAAGCACAAACCAGCAGAAAGACCAGAAGAGAAAAGCCCAAACCAAAAGACCAGAAGAGAAAAGCACAAACCAGCAGATAGACCAGAAGAGAAAAGCACAAACCAGCAGATAGACCAGAGGAGAAAAGCACAAACCAGCAGAAAGACCAGAAGAGAAAAGCCCAAACCAGCAGAAAGACCAGAAGAGAAAAGCACAAACCAGCAGATAGACCAGAAGAGAAAAGCACAAACCAGCAGAAAGACCAGAAGAGAAAAGCCCAAACCAGCAGAAAGACCAGAAGAGAAAAGCACAAACCAGCAGATAGACCAGAAGAGAAAAGCACAAACCAGCAGATAGACCAGAGGAGAAAAGCACAAACCAGCAGAAAGACCAGAAGAGAAAAGCCCAAACCAGCAGAAAGACCAGAAGAGAAAAGCACAAACCAGCAGATAGACCAGAAGAGAAAAGCACAAACCAGCAGAAAGACCAGAAGAGAAAAGCCCAAACCAGCAGAAAGACCAGAAGAGAAAAGCACAAACCAGCAGATAGACCAGAAGAGAAAAGCACAAACCAGCAGATAGACCAGAGGAGAAAAGCACAAACCAGCAGAAAGACCAGAAGAGAAAAGCCCAAACCAGCAGAAAGACCAGAAGAGAAAAGCACAAACCAGCAGATAGACCAGAAGAGAAAAGCACAAACCAGCAGATAGACCAGAGGAGAAAAGCACAAACCAGCAGAAAGACCAGAAGAGAAAAGCCCAAACCAGCAGAAAGACCAGAAGAGAAAAGCCCAAACCAGCAGATAGACCAGAAGAGAAAAGCCCAAACCAGCAGAAAGACCAGAAGAGAAAAGCCCAAACCAGCAGAAAGACCAGAAGAGAAAAGCACAAACCAGCAGATAGACCAGAAGAGAAAAGCACAAACCAGCAGATAGACCAGAAGAGAAAAGCACAAACCAGCAGAGGACGTCATGTCAACAGAGGATGTCATGTTTTGGACGCTGCTTCTGTCTTTTATGATGTTTTTGTGAGAGCCGCACATCCTTCAGGTCTGTCGTCCTGCTTGGCTCCGTTCACACTTTTCCATCCCAACTTCAACAGGAACGTCTGAATAAACCGAAATGACTTTCAGGTCTGTTCATTGTTTAGCTGCACGGTGCTCCAGCTAAATCACAAACGTGTGGAAATGGAAATGTTGAGAGTGAAAATAATATTTCAAGAATTGAAGGAAAAGTGGCTGGTATAGAGATTAACAACAGCTCAAGTGACGCAGCTTTGAAGAACTTTCACAGTTTGGATCAGTGTTGCAACGGCACCACAGTCTCTGTCATGCTGGTAAAAACAGAGTACAGAAGGTAAACATCATTTGTAAACACGTCATTTGTGAATATTATACGAGGTGGATCATTTGCACGATTTATTTTGAACATATTAGTACAATGTGCTATCCCATCAGTTTAGGGGCGGGGCTTCGTGATTGCTTAGTGTGTTTGTATACTTCACAATGCACATTTACACAAATCACCCACAAACGTGTTTTATGATGAGTTTGTGTTTTATTTCAGGAAATAATATCCAATAGACTTTCTGATAACGCCGAAGTGAGTTTGACCAACAACCAATTTGATCTTTTAGGCAAGGCAAGTTTATTTGTATAGCACATTTCATACACAATGGCAATTCAAAGTGCTTTACATAGAAGAAATAAAAAATATCCATTTGATAAAACAGTGAAGAAATAAGACAAATAAAAGTACATTCATAAAATAACATAGTTTAGAAGAAATAAGAAAAATAAAAATTAACCAGTTAAGAATAAAAATAAAATAAAATAAAGTTTAGAATAGATAAAAAAATAAAATAAAGTACAGCACAAACAGTGGGACGGTCAGAGGCACAGTGGCACATTAATCAAATGCAAAGTTAAACAGATGTGTTTTGAGTCTGGATTTGAATGTGACTACTGTGGGAGCACATCTGATCTCTTCTGGAAGCTGGTTCCAGCTGCGGCTATCATAATAGATAAATGCAGACTCTCCTTGCTTGGAGAGAACCCTTGGTATTTCCAGCTGATGTGATCCTAATGACCTGAGTGTTCTTTTGGGTCTGTATTCAATGAGCATATCTGCAATGTATTGAGGTCCTAGGCCATTGAACGATTTATATACCAGTAATAAAACTTTAAAATCTATCCTATATGTAACTGGTAGCCAGTGTAAAGACCTGAGGACTGGTGTGATATGATCATATTTTCTGGTTCTGCCGCAGCGTTCTGCATGAGCTGCATCTGTCTTATGGTCTTTTTGGGGAGTCCATTACAATCATCCACCCTGCTGGTGATGAAAGCATGCACTAGTTTCTCTAAGTCTTGACTGGAAACAAAGCATCTAATTCTTGCAATATTTTTCAGATGATAGTATGCTGATTTAGTTATTGCTTTGACATGACTACTGAAGCTAAGGTCTGACTCTAGAGACACACCGAGATTCCTGACTTGATTTTTTGTTGTTTGACCTTTAGAGTGAAGGTACGCGTTCACCTTGAGAACTTCATCTTTATTTCCAAACGCAATGACTTCAGTTTTGTCTTTGTTTAACTGAATAAAGTTTTGGCACATCCAACTATTTATTTCATCAATGCATTTGAGCAGGGAGTCAATGGGGCTGTAATCGTTAGGCGATATGGCTAGGTATATCTGTGTGTCGTCTGCATAGCTGTGGTAAGCAATTTGGTTATTTCTCATTATTTGGCTCATTGGGAGCATGTACAGGTTGAATAGGAGAGGCGCAAGAATTGAGCCTTGGGGGACTCCGCATGTCATGGATGTCCACTCAGACTTATGGTCACCTATACTCACATAATAACCTCTTGCTTCTAGGTATGACCTGAACCATTTTAGGACTATCCCAGAAAGCCCCACCCAGTTTTCCAGCCTGTCTATAAGTATGTTGTGATCGACCGTGTCAAATGCAGCACTGAGGTCGAGTAGGACCAGCACGGATAATTTGCCTGAATCAGTACTTAAGCGAATGTCGTTTACTATCTTAATGAGCGCTGTCTCTGTGCTGTGATGTGGGCGGAACCCAGATTGAAAATTGTCAAAGTATCCGTTTGAGCTTAAGAATTTGTTCAGCTGGTTGAAGACAACTTTTTCAATTATCTTACCTATGAAGGGAAGATTTGAGATCGGTCTATAGTTGTTAAATATGGTCTTATCCAGATTGCTCTTTTTCAGGAGGGGTTTGACAACAGCAGTTTTCAGGGAGTTTGGGAAACTTCCAGAGAGAAGCTAGGCATTTACCACATCTAGGAGATCTGCTTCTAAACAGTTTAACACACTTTTGAAAAAAGATGTGGGAAGTGGGTCAAGGGCGCAGGTTTATGTTTTATGGTGTTGAACGGTTTCTTCCAAATTTTGACCATCAATTTCTTCAAAATCAGACATTCTAATTACTTTCTCAGGTTGTGGTGTGATCTGCCTGACCCCAGCGCTACTCAAGGATGTGCTGATCACCTTTCTAATATTATTGATTTTATCAGAGAAGAAAGATGCAAACTCACTGCACTTGCTGTCTGAGAGCATTTCACTGGGAATCTGGGTTGGGGGGTTCGTCAGTCTGTCTACAGTAGCGAAAAGAGTCCGGGTGTTGTTTAAGTTGCTGTTTATAATATTTGAGAAGAAAGTCTGCCTAGCTTTGCCTAGTTCCATATTGAAAGCATGGCTGGTGTCTTTGTAGATGTTATAATGGACTACAAGTTTTGTCTTCCGCCACAAGCGCTCTGCTTTTCTGCATTGTCTTTTCATATTTTGCACCGCTGTTGAGTTTCTCCAAGGTGCTTTTTGTCTACCTCTCTTCCTGACTTTCACAGGGGCAATATCATCAATTACACTTTTAACCTTCGAGTTAAAAGAATCAAGGAGAGAATCAACAGAGTCAGCAGATATGCTTGGTGTTAAAGATATGGCCTTCATAAATAAATAGTAAATAGTACACTAGCTTGTACACAATGGCCAGAAATTGAGAAATGACAGTTATTACATATCAGGGTGTTTAAAACACATTTCTATTTTATAGATCAGTGTCATCTGAAAAACTCAAAGGAGATATAAAATAAATAAACATTACCAAAAAATGGCAAAATCCAATTCTTCATGTTAGATTCTGAGATTACCCATAATTATTTGCTATTCCGTACATTGAGAAACTGTAAACACTGGCTGAAAAACATTACATTACAATCTCTCTATATTTACTACATTACTTTTTTGTCTTTTCTTACAGGTGTGTCTACAATAATTATTAAAATGTTTAGCACTCATATTTGTGCCTCTTGTTTTTCTCATTTTGATGACTTTGGTTTGGGAAAAAAAAAAACATCTGCTAAAATGTCTGTAAATGTGAAAGAAATACGAGTAGAGAACTGACACAACCTGTTCAATCATAATTCTGGAAACAATTTTCAAACAGATTTAATTTAAAACATGTTTTCACCTCAAAGAAAGAAATTGATTAAAAGTTATGATTATGAATACTCAACAGGGGATATCAAAATTTCATTTGTGAATTGAATGTAAACATGGATCTCTCTCTCTCTCTTGAACTGATATTGTTTCTTGACTCACCTTCACGTTGTTCCAGACCCACATGAATGCTGGTACAGTCATCAAAACCTGCCAACCAGAGCCGTTGAAAAACAGAGTTGCGACATTCGCATAGACGTACGATAATTCGTGTCATTGGAGGCTCTATATGCATTGAAGCCCATTCATTTCACTGTTTCCCAAACACATTCACTCTAAGTTGAATCTCTGTAAAACTGCTGTTTAATTAAAAGGATGTTTTTGAACCAAAACATGATTTTCATAAATAAAAATGTGGTTTCTGTGTGTCTGTATGTGCGGTTGTACTGATGATCATAGACGCATAAGAAACAGATGAATGCATGCATACTGTTAATATGTTGCACATTATGCATCATCCCTAGTCAAATTAAACGCACAAAACTGATTAATACGGTCTCTCAAACACTCATCAAATGAAGTGTTATTATAAATTGAATCAGCATAGTAATTAGTGCATATATTGTGTTGGTAATTAGTGAAATTTGTTGCAAATACAGCTGCTTCCACTTTCTCTCATGCTCACTGTGCATTCACACCAGATGCGAATGAAGCGTTAGAGCGACTGATTCACATGTTAAATCAACGCAAAGACGCGATGGACATTATGCAGTGCGAATGATGCGATTCACGCAAATTACACGGTGCAAATTGAGCGTTTGATATGCTCAACGCACAAGTTTTAAATGTTTAACTTTGGCTGAAAAACTATGAAAGCATTTCTATACGAATGTCTTAAAGCCGTCAGAACCGCAGCCTAAGATTGATGAGAGATTGTGACTGCGCCTCAATATAACACTTGTATTTTACACATAAAGGTTTTTCATGCTTTCACTTCATACAACCTCTTGTTGAAGCAAAACATTCCGTGGCAGGTAGCTAATCTCTAACATAACATGGAAACGTGAGAAGGTCGAGATAGTTTCCTGCATGAGCGGACCACACAAGTCTGATATCACCTCACATTCATCTGTTTCTCGTGTGCGTTCAGAAAGATGTTTCCAGTGTCAGAAATACTTCGGCGAGCCGCAGTTATGACAGCAGAATGTAAACACATGCCATAATCTAAATTCAGCTCTGTGTGCCGACCGCAGATTCTCTGTACATTTCATTCAACAGCTAGGCACCTTTAGTATGAGCTGTCGTGAACGAATTCGGCATCATGAACATAAAGACTGATCAAACACTTCCATTAGATGAATTTACTGCACATTTGCATTTCAATTCGATGGCTGAAATACTTTTTAGTGCAGTGTGTAATGATACGACAAAAGCAGTTTTAAAGGGATGTTTTAACACATTTAAAGGGATGGTTCACTCGGAATTCAAATACCTTCATCATTTATTCACCCTCATGTTATTTCAAACCTGTATGAGTTTTGTTCTCCATCACAACACAACAGAAGAATATTTTGAGGACATCGATAACCAAACAACACCGAACCCTATTTTATTCAATTGTTTGAACACAAAACACTGGAACATTTCTCAAAATATCTTACGAAGCAGGAGGTTTTAGATGACATGGGGTGCATAAATGATTACAGAATTAAAACATTTCGGTCGATGTTTTGGCACAAACTGCATGTTCTTACGGCGGCAGTGAAACGAGAGATATGAATTCCTGTCATTCTGATTTGGTGACAGTTCAAGGTTCCCAACAAATTTCCCCTAAATGTTGTGTAACTGGTGGCTGCGCAGCCCGTCTCTCATCACACTGACTCAGAATCAGACGTGCGGATGTTTGTGTCCATATAAGGCGTCGGGAGATGAACTCCAGAAATTCACACGCTAACAAACACACTTACATTTATCATTTAGAATCAAGCGCTCTTGACTTTTCAAACAACTTTCATCACAGCCACATGTGAAATCTACAGCATTTACATTTAGTTTTTACTGGCAAATCATTTCAAAGAACTTACTGGATGTCACCAAACACTTTGAGTCAAAACAAAAGCTATGAAGAATAATTTTGAGAGATATTCTGTTCTCTAGATGACTTTTCTTCAGTATGAGTCTAGCGTTACGGTATATACGTTTAGATGTCAAGACTGCTGAAGATATTTACCTTCAGACTGTCAGAAAAACGCAGATATCTCAGTTTTTTAAAGCTACTTCTTAATCCTGTTGTGAAATATATCGACAACATGCTCGGATTTCACTCAAGCTCTGAAAACACTCTCGTTCACGTCTAAACAAACTCTGCGGACTATTTATATCTTCATTTGTTAGCCTAAACAACGGTCAAATCATTCAACCACGCAGATCTGAGAGCAGGGATGACTGGAGACGGATGCTTCTGTTTTGGTAAAAACATGATGTCTTGAATCTGTTCACCAGTTTCCGAACCGTTTTAATGTGTTTACCAACACTCGCCTTGAACGTTCGCTTCAAAGCTAAAGCATGTTTTATAAGTGAAGAAATGCCTTTGAAGACAATGCTGGGGTTTCTCTGTAAGGTCCCATCCAGTCCTCTGATAAGCAAAGTCTTGCGCAATAACAGCCCTCCCGTCACCATGGAAACCGAACAACACAACAGTCCTGCCCGTCTCCATCGCCCACTTTTACGGTAACCATCTGAGACCCCACCAATTATTGTATGAAAACGCCCAAATCATGAGCATCCCTTGATCTTTGCAAGAGAATGGAGCTCGCGGTACTATATAAACTTTCAGAAGACTAAACTTCAAAAGATTAAGAACGAAAACCACCCTTATAATACTTTTCTTAATAGACGTTGCTTTCACAAACTATCTGTGCTCTTACTGTGGTTACCATAGTTTAAACATGGTATTTATACAACAATATTATTAGCGATCAATCATAGTTTGGGATGAAAACACTTTACGTTTTACTATAATAATATTATGGTCAATTTCTTATGGTCAAACTCTCTGTTCTATGCTATTAGACGCCATCTCAAATAAAAGCAGCTAAAACAACATCAACATTAAAAGCATCTGCAGGCCGCAGGCATGGAAAAGAGCCAAACCCAAAAAGTGAATTTTTGAAACTATTCGTATTACTCGGCTCTCTAGAATACTTGATTCTGATTGGTCAGTCACTTCTTCTGAGGTCCCCGTTACAACCGATAGCACACGACTCATACGGTTATATGTTTAATGTATCCGCTCTCTCTACTCATTTCCATTGTTAAAATTAGCTCATAAAATATTTCATAGTTGTGCAAGTTGGCCCGGACCACCCTGTTGGGATTCATTTTAGGATGACCTGGATGTTTTTTAACACACACACACACACACATTACTGGAAGTGATATTGGGATTTGATAAGATGTTTGGAAACAGATCTGTTCTGTTGAGTTTATGGGAGTAAATATGACTCACACATTGAACAGCTGCTGCAGTTCCTCGCTCATAATCTCCCACAATTCCTCAGAGGAGTTTAATGAACACTTCCTGATCTTCCTTTTATAGACAACCCGACCGATCGGAAACACCAGATAAAGATCTCCACTGCTGCTCACTTCTGTAGAAGGCCAATTGTGTCTTCCATCCGTTGGTTTCAGAGAAGAAATAAAACGTTAATGTCTGCAGTTTGTCAAGGTTCGATTTGCAAGTGCCAGCAGGTTATAAAGTATTGATACTGTAAACCGTCATCACATAAACTCACACTGTTAAAAAATGGCACTTTATGTAAACTGGAAAAACAGAAATATACTGTAAAATATTTTTCTCCTGTACAGTTATAAGGATATATATTCAATTGTTGTAACCATTTTTCTTGTAAATTTGTTGTCTTGTCTGTAATTGTATAGTTTTTTGCCGTATTTACAAAAATAAACTTTAAAAGAGAGAAATCTTGTAATTGGCTGGCAGCTGGGACACCAGAAATAAATCATAAAATAACGTATTTTCCCTGTAAAATCACATTACTTTCAAATTTGTTGCCTTTCTCTGTTTTAAAAAGTATTTAAAAAAATTAAAATGACATTGTACAGTAAACCTATCTGCTGAGAACAGTTGAATGAGATTTGACCTCATTTAATGAAAACATCGACATTAAGATTCTAACACAGTTTCCAGAGAAAACTCTTAACCTAATGACCCCAAACAGAAAGTTTTCTGAAGATGGAGATAAACATCAGACCACACAGTCGAGTTATTTACCCAACATACAGACTGAAAACATGTTGTGTGTATAAATGTGAGGAGTCTGTGTGCTGAACATCTGTCAGGTGTCTCCATTTATAAGAGATGTTGGAGTCAAATGTTTTTTTGGAGCATACAGATCTTTGGATCTCAGAGCGTTTGCTTAAATGTCTGAATTTAGTATATATACTATAAAAGTATAATATATAATAGTGCAAACATAATCATGTCTTTCACTAAAAAAAGACATTTTAGTTAATAAGAATGATTTTGAAATGGTGAGTGTACGTAGTGCACATAGTTTTGATTTATTTATATTCCCAAGGATACCTTTATGCTATTTCATAGTTTTGATATTCAATATTATTCTCAAATGTAAAAAATATTCATTAGTGATTCTAAACTGTGAATATATCTGATATAATATCATATGTTACAGCCGGTCAGACAGCATCATCAGATCCTCAGACATTCTCAATCGTCTTAATCCTTTTTAAATAAATAATCCCACATTCAAAATAAAAGAGTTGTCTAAAGTTGTTTCAAGTAGTTTTTAAGGTAAAAATGTAATAAACATTCACTCACTTCAGGTTCTGTGTTTGTCGTCCCTGATTCTGCCAGTTTTCAGCGAACAAGAAATCATCTCTTCAAACACACCTGAAAACTGCTCCCAAAATGCACATCCTTTTACAACACAACATTAAGACAAACCGTACAAAACTAACCAAAAACACACTGTGAAGTACAGCAAAATACATTGTTTTTGTCAATTGCACTAATACCCTGCATCACTTTTACACAAGATCATTGTCTATATATGTCTAATAGTAAATCTAAAAATGTTCATTGTATAAAGCAATACACACTCTTAAAAATAAAGGTGACTCACAGCGATGGCATAGAAGAACCATTTTGGTTCCTGAAGAACCAATCTAAAGCACTTTTTTTTTTCGCCACAAAGAACCGCAAAGGTTCTTCAGATGTTAAAGGTTCTTCAGATGTTAAAGGTTCTTCAGATGTTAAAGGTTCTTCTATGGCATCCAAGAACCCTTATTAAGAGTGTATACATGCTCAGTCCCTTAAAAAGCGTCTTAATTTTATTCAAACAAATATTTTCCATATCATTCCACACAAACTGGAAGTCGACAGTCATCTGTAACAAATGATGACAATCAACACAGTCTCAGTTATAAAAATAAAATATGATTAAATTATTAAATGTTTCTAACACCAATTTTATGAGTAAAACTAGACGTTAGCATTACTTAAAGTAGAAGCAAATGATTCTTGGCCAAATACAAAATTCACCCCCAGAATGTGAGATCATGGTCATGCGGTCGCTAAGGTGTATCGAGTGTGTTGCTATGCAGTTGCATGTCCCCTCTTCATTAAAACCCAGAGGAGTCACAGAATGAGCTCAGACTTGATCCGCAGAATAAACAGATTTTCCCACAGCTGGAGTCTGAACAGAATCCAAACCGGCCGAGAGGAAGATGAAACTAGAAATGAAGCAACAGTTCTCCGTGGCCTTTCGTCTCGGCTTGAGCTCACTGGAGACTAACACTGAGATCATGTGAGCTGCTCTTACCAATACACATCACTTGAATTAATAGGATAGTTCACCCGAAACGCCTCATTCTTTCAATCGTGTCAAAATATTTTCAAGAACGTTGATAACCAAACAACACTGTACTTCTTTGTGACGTTTTGTGTTCATACAACTGAAGTCAGAGACGTTTCTCAAAATATCTCCACTAACGAAAAGACTCACGTACATGTTTACAATCACACAAGGAGGAATAAATGATGACAGAACTGTTTTTGGGGTGAACTGTCCCTTTAAGCACTGACTTGCTGTAAGTAAAGAATTAAAAGTCGTATGAACGTTATAATCACAAACAAATGCGCCGCAGAAGAGAATAAATACAAAAATCACATACACATGAGACTGCCGTCAGCGCTCAAGCGTCGGTTTACAGGACAGAGCTGAAGGAAAAACGAGATAAACAACGACAAACGTTCATGTGTTCAATTTCGAGAGAACACACATCGTGCTCCGTTTCGTTATCAAAAGGAAACCTTTGTTAATTTTATCATGTGGATTAACCAAATGACGCCTTTAATCGGAGCAGACAGGTTTGTTTAACATTTCTCTGCGAGCGGCTTCTTATGGATTAACTGAGAAAATCTGTTTCTACGGTTTCAGTATAGATATAGCCTACAATACAGCACAAATAAGACTGAGATTTTTGGAAAAGTTGTTGTGTTGCCATCAGGGGACGCAGGTACATCTGAAATCCGTTCCTATTGTTCCTCAAGAGCCTCGGCCAGCGGGTCATAAAGAGACCTTTGTGCCGAACGCCGCATGAACCCAAACCGCCTTTGGCCACGACCTCGCAGAATGATAAATATCAGAGATGTGTGACAACCTTCTGATGACAAAGGAAACACAATATACACTTTACATACCATTACATTCGAATATGCGTTGTCTTGATCCTAGACAAAATGGCCTTTAGAGTTCATCCATCAGAGGCGCTCAGGCCGTGGCTCAGAAGAAACAGGTTTGATTTAACGCTCTTCTATTAGCTTGACGTTTGTAATGACGTTGTGGAGGGTAAATGATCCCGAAAGCTGAATTTCTCAAATTCACGTAGATACTAAACTTGTGTGGGTAATTCACACAGGGCGGACAACAGCCAGTGATGTTTTTGCTGCATCCACTCACAAAAATAAAGTTTTGATATATTTACGGTCGGAAATTGACAAAATATCTCCATGATCTTCACTTATTATCCTAATGATTTTGGACAATAAAGAATTCATTTCAATCAATCATTTTGAACCATACAGTGTATTCTTTGGCATTTAATGCTCCTGTGCTTCTAAACACTGGTTTTGTGGTCCAGGGTCACGTCCATCGATCTGCTTTAGTAGTTTTTGCACTATCCCTGTTGTTTTAACACAAACCGTGTGTCTCATCAAAATCAAGTTAATGCTTAAAGCAAAAAACATATCTGCCAATGGGAAAGGAAAAATAAACATTTAAAAGTTATTTTTCCTAATTTACTTGCTGAAGTATTTCTTGTTTTAAGAATAAACTCACTTATTAACATACATATTTTATTAGAAAACAAGAGTTAGGGTCAAAGAGACTTGGGTCTCAAGTAAATGCATCTTGACTATACATTGTACATACTAGCATAATATATGTTACCCTGTATAACAAAACCAGACATATGGATCAATGTTTCGAAATTGAGATTTTTACGTCACCTGAAAGCTGAATAAATAAGCTTTCCATTGATGATCAATATTTGGCTGAGATATGACTATTTAAAACTTTGGAATCTAAGTGTGTATAAAATACGGTCGCCTTTAAAGTCCTTAGCATAGTATATTATTTAAGTTTTTACATATTTACGGTAGGAATTTAACAAAATATCTCCATGGAACATGATCTTTACTTAATATACTAACGGTATATCATAAAAGAAAAATAGATCGGGGTTGCCCAATACAGTGTACTACTGTAAGACTGGTTTTGTGCTCCAGGGTCACGTCCATCAATCTGCTTTAATCGTTTTTGCTAGAACCAAATATCACTATCCCTGTTATTTTGTTCATGTGAAAATGGTAAACAAAACGAAACATTGACAAAAACCCACAAAGGACTTGAGTGGACAAGACGTGACTTCACACAACCAGATTCACAGAGAGTGTACAAAAGACAAAGCACAGCAAAAACCGTCTGGCTGGTTGTGGTGGTGTTTTTCTCTGTGAAGTCAGACATCTAATCACAGACGTCTGCTGAAAGAAGATCTACGTCCTCTCAGCTTGACTCTGTGTTTCTCTGACTTCCTGTGTGGAGTGATGAGCTCATTCTGCAGCACATCCACACCACGCGCTTCACTCCCTTCTGTTCTCTGGTGATGGTTTTAAACATGGAAAGCGTTCAGATTATAGTGTGCCGTTTACCTGAGCTTGTCCAGAGGAAAGCTGCTATCTGACCGTCTGCGAGTCAGTGCTTCCCCTGTAAGAGCCGTGTTGTTTTTGGGTTAGGAACATCAGATCCAGTGCTGGAGATCCGTTTCATCCGAAGCCAGATCAACATTCCTGCTTTGAGTTACAGGAAAGCAGATCAGATCAACTTCACAGACATCACTGTTCAGTGCCTCTTATCCCACTGTACAGTCATTTAAATGTGTCTGTGAGCGTTCGTGAGAAGAGAAAGAGCCCTTCTGTGAGTTTAACAGTAGCCGGATATCTAGAATTTCACAGAGCCGCCACGTGCATGATATCAAATCTAAACAAAACCTGAAATACTCTGAAGAGTAAATGTCCCTGGTGCACATGTTTCATTACTGTATATAACACTGAAGAAAATACGAAATGATTTTTCCTTTCGCCTGAGGTCTCTTAGGACACTTAAGACTTAACCAGCAGGTGTTTCATGGGGTCCCAAACTTTGGTAAAGAATGTCTGCTTAACACAATATATTTCTATTATTTCAATCTTGTTTGACATTTGTGGTTTAACCAAAAAGCTGATTTCGAAATGTTGACTTTTTCAAACGAAAATATGCTTGACCAACAAAGAATCATTTGCTTTGTATTTTTTGTACTGTTTTCCAGAACAAACATTGAAAAATTCATAAATCGAGATCAATTTACTTGAGAGAAAAATTCAAATATTAAACTCCCAGTGAAATAAAAAATTACAATTCATATTTTGCCATGAAATATTGCAGCATTTATTGTAAATACTGTAGTTTATCAAGTTTATCATTCTCTTTTTAATTTGCACCTCCTTCCTGTAAAGGTCTTTGCACATAAAGTCTGAAATTTTAGTACATGATTTTTGGTATTTGGCGCACGTTTTACTGTGTCTCTGAATTTTCAAAACGCCTCTCAAAATGCTTGCTACAGATGCGTAAAATGCAGAAAATCTAACCCAGTCGGACTTTTTTATGACAGTGTGTAAAAGTGATTGACACAACATGAGGTCGTATTTATTTTTTAACACGCAAAAATTGGATTACCTCAGGGATCGGTTCTAGGACCCTTGCTATTCTCCATATACAAGCTGCCCATTGGAAACATTATTAAAAAACATGGAATTAGCTTCCATTGCTATGCAGATGATACTCAGCTATATATCTCATGAAGACAAGATGATTCCTTCCAGCTATCCAAAAACAAGTGCAACATTGGTTGACTTGAAGTTTCCTTCTTTTAAATTCTAACAGAAATATTTCTTATCGGACCGAAGACACGTAAACATAATATTTCGGATTATAACCTGCAAATTGAAGGATGTACTGTTACCCCAACAAATACAGTAAAAGATCTAGGCGTTAAATTATTCCACCTTAGAAATAAAGACAACAGATCCAATCTTGCCAGGCTCCTTCACAGCGTCATTAAGCTACGCCATTGTTGTCATTTTGAATGTGGAAACCATATATGTTTCTATTGGAAAACAAGAGTAGATCTTGGGTCAAAGAGACTCAAGTAAATGCCTCTTGACTTAAGGATGTTTAAATATTATGGGAAAACAAGACAATATGTTAACCTTCCTTTACTTCTAAGGTTCACCGTCAACTACACACAAATCATAAGTATTCCAAATAGATGTGTAATAAGAGCGGACATTTCTATCCATTATTCCGGAAGATCGGGTCACTGGAACATCATAAGTGTTGTTTACAGGTCACAAGATTTCTCACAGGTGAGCTCGAGCAGTGCTGTGTGTACAGTGGACATGTCTGACAAATTACAATCCGCAAAATCAGTAAACGTGACCCTGTGAGAGGCCCCGGGTTAGTTCCCGAGTTAAAAACAGACGACTGCTCAAGGGTCAAAGGTCGATGCTGTGCACCTCTAAGTTGAAACAGAACTGCTCTGAGGTGATTTTCATGCCTTAACCAGTCTGATCTCACAGGCATTCATTTTACAGGCAACCGTTTTACAAGATGACTAATACAAATTCATTTGCATGATGTGAATTGTACAAAGAATATGTGATTGCAAATCTCTCAGACATGTTCCCATAAGGAATAGAGAACAGTAATGTGAATATACGTCTTCTGTTGATGTCCATGTTACTACGTCTCATCTATGGTCTGTGAAAGACCGAACAGATGAAGAGACACATGGAGGAGTTCATATCGAACACAAGAGCTGATGCTTTACAAGGGTAAAGACCCCCAGGTACCATCGGTAGATTTATTAAAGTTCATAGATTCTTGTTCAGAAATACATTTTCCAGAGACGAATACTTGTGAGGGACTGACCTTACTCACTGCTGTCTACATAGGGAGCTAGTGTTCTGTACTAAACTAAAAACCGATCAGAAAAAATGAGATTATAATGTTGCGAAATACTTTAATAAGCATCTAACATATAACAATCACAAACATATTGTCCATTTCAAATAAATCTACTTATTTTACATCTCTGCATTAAATTAAGTATACAGTTGTGACCAAAAGTGATGTGACACGTTTGGCCTTTATTAAAACATTTTTTTATAACATTTTATAACAAAAACTTTAAACACTTGATCAAAGTGAACTTGGACAGTTTAGATTTTTACATCATTTGAAACAATATTTGACAAACATATCATTATTTAAAACTCTAGAATCTAAGGGTGAAAAAAAAATCAAAATACTGAGAAAATCGCCTTGAAAGTTGTCGAAACGCATTGCATATTACTCACAAAAAGAAAGTTTTGATATATTTACGCCAGGACAAATCACCAAAATATCTTCACGAAACACGATCTTTACTTAATATCCTAATGTTTTTTGGCATAAAAGGAAAATCGATAATTTTGACCCATACTATGTATTGTTGGCTATTGCCACAACTATTCGCATTCTACTTAAGACTGGTTTCGTGATCAAGGGTTACATTTAGTCAAAAACAAGAGAGAACCGGCCAAATAATAAGAGCTAATACAAATCAATTCATGTTTTTCGATGCTTTTTTGTGTGTTTTCCTGATGTGCTGTAGTTTGCATGTTAAGGCGAATGATTTCGTCAAAAAAATACATTAACCATTTAGTGTTTCTCCAAACAACTGTAACCTGAGTTGTGCAAATATGCCCTCCGGAGTCCAGACATCACTTCTGTTCACTACCGTAAGTATTTATAGGCAGCATCTCTTTGTGTCTAACAACAAGCTCGTCACGATGCATTCTGGGATTGCCATATTGGTCAAGGATACATGTATTACTGCGTTGCAATTTGGTCAAAAGAAGTATCATGTCTATGCTTCCCATCTTCTGCATAAGAAGAATCTGTGGTCTACACTGAGTCTGGAAACAGAGCTGATCAGCTGAGAAATCAAATAAAAGACTGGATTTTAATTTGAAACGGGTTACAGTTTAACAGCCTCATGCATCACGAAGTCATGAGGGAATTTTCTTTTGGTTCAGTTCAATCACATGAACATGTTTACAATGCTCTCAGTCTTGTATTGTCATCTTTCCAACAACTTCTCGGAAAATCCAGATTCATTTACCATGATTCAAGAAGAAAGAGTCAATTAGTCTGAAAGGGTTTAAAAGAATCACACGTTCCCATAAGATCTTTAGAGAGGATTTGTTGCCTGAGATCTCAGATGTGGTGGATCCTATTTATGTTGATCTCCACTCACAAGTTTTTTCCAGAGACGTAGCGTTTGTTCGGTGTCCGTCAGAATGCATGAATCTTCAGAGCCACGCGTCCGGTCCATGCGTTTCCTTCACCAGCAAGATGTGATCGATCACCTTCCCATACTGCAGACATGAACGTGTAGTTAGACGGAGAGAAATGAACAGGTATGAAGTTCTTCAGTTCAAGAGTTTACCTGGTCATCAGACACCTGCTCCAGATAGAGATGTGTGGAGTTGAGCAGGTGCATCCGTGTGAAACCGTAATCTGTGCTTCTGAAAGCGCTCCAGTCGCGAGGTTTGGGAATGAAGCCGTCGTGTTTTTCTCTACAACCCTGAGGACAACAAAACGACATCAACTCTCAAATACATCACAAAACTCTTTTAAAACTATTCTCCGTCTGTGTCTAGGAAACTGAGATCTTAAAAATCGTTTGAAAATCTTTATCATCCAATAACACGTCAGAATAGATAAACTCCTTCAATGTTGTTTAAAAGCATCTCAGGGTGAAACGGCAAGAAGGTTCTTGAGAAAATGACAAAAGAACATTTCTGTAAATTCTAATGTTTTTTCATTTATTTTAAATCACAACATGATTCGCAGAATTTTTGTTTTGTTCACTTTTATTATAAAAGGTGGAAAAAACCTGTATGAAAAGTTTAAGTTAATTCAATTGAAGGAGTAAATTAGTTATTCATTTAATATCAATATTAATGAAAGATAAAGTAAAAGCTCACCCAAAAATAAAACTTCTTGTCATTTCCAACCTTTATGACATGTTAAAAAATGAGTTTTTTTGGTCTTGTATTTTATTTATTTATTTGTTGTTTTTATCTGAAAACGCATGTGTGGTTTTAATGTCTCTTTAAAAAGAACGTGTGACATGTTTTTTTAGACGTATATGTGTTAAAAATGTCCCTTTAAAATGAATGTGTGGTGAAACAGTGGTGCTATTGAAGCGATTATACTCACAGCAGAACCTGTGATTATATGCACCGGCGCTTTGGGATTCACATACGGTTCTTCAAAGCTTCCGTTATACACCTGTAATACAAACACAAACAGCTGTAATCTGAACGCATCACAACACAGCAGCACATTGCTGGTGCATCGCAGTCGATGTTTTGTGATTGACATACAGACCTTATAATCATACACGGGCCAGAGTCTTTCATACGTGTGCTCGTGTGCCCACAGCTCCAAATCAACTCCTGCAAACACATCAGATGGTATATTAACGTCATCCAGGTCTCACCTCACCTTTGTTTGTCTCGATTTACTGTTGTTAGACTGGTTAAGTCTGGTTCATCTGACCGACTTTTAAAAGATGATGTTTAGAGGTACAGTCTTAAAAATGAAGGTGATTCACAGCGATGCCATAGAAGAACCACTTTTGGTTCCACAAAGAATCATTCAGTCAGAGGTTCTTTAAAGAAACATCTCTTTCTTTTTTATCAACTGAAGAACCTTTTTTTTGCCACAAAGACCCTTTTGAGAAACAGTTAATGTTAAAGGATGTCAAGCATCTTTCTGAAGAGTGTAAATCAGAAATATTGATACAGATATCTCATTAACATATTACACTCATGATGCCATAGAAGAACCCTTTTTTTGTCTAAATAGTCCCATAAAGAACCTTTTTGTTTCACAAAAGGTTATTTGTGGTGAAAAAAGGTTCATGAGATTATAAGAAGGTAAGAAAGAGTTTCTTTACAGAACCTTTGACTAAATATTTCTTTGCGGAACCAAAAATGGTTATTTTATGGCATCACTGCGAAGAACCTTTTAAGCGTGTATGACCCGCTCATACCAAGGATGATCATTTTAGCGACATGATAAATATAAGAGCAAACTTTAAATATCAAATTATAACGGCTCACGCATATAAAATGCGAAACTTCAGCTGAACGAAAGTCTTTAAATGACAAAGCATGCGCAGGAGATCGTCTTCAATTGAAATATTTTTCTATTTAATTTTTATGATTCAATAAGTCAGCCGACTTTAATCCATCAGCTCAATATTCAATTTTAACATGCATGAAACAGGATCTGTCCTGTTGTTTTACAGAAAACGTTTACCGTATTTGTAGAACAAGTCCTCAAGTCCAGGGGCGATGGGCATTGTGTCATTGCGTCCACGGCGAACCTAAAACAGGACGAACGGTGAATGAGACATCGCACTAGATCTGCATTTCATATTACATCCCAACCAGATACATACGTAACTTTGGTAGCGTGTGCAGTCGTCCCCATCATCATCGGAGCAGTACATGGGTCTGTGTGCCATAGTGATGATCCACGGACGCTCGGCTCTCTGCTCGGGTCTGTTTGCTTCCTGAATAAATAAGAGCATGCAATGGACTTCATAATTCACAATCAAATCAATGTAAAGCCAAGTGAAACTTCATACCTCAAGGTCTTTCTTGAGCCACTCGTACTGTCTGAAGAGCAGATCCAGACCGTATTCCAGATAGAAATAAACTTCAGTGGAGAATGAGATGATGTGAGCGGGCCCGATGTTCCAACTACACAAACGCACGCACATCAACAATCATCATTTTCATCAAGTTGTTTGTAATCTCCCTCATGTTCACAGTTTTATCGTCAGAAATGCTCTTTGACTTCGAAGCAAAAGGTCAGCGGTTTCTCCAGCAGTACCCCATGTCAAGCTCCAATACATTATACATTATCTTTAGTTAAGATGCTATAAAATCATTTCATCACATATTTTATCACACACAAAAGTCAAATATATGTCAAGTTATATGAGTGTTTATACATATGCAAGTTATTGATAAATATGTTTGTACTCTTGTACCTGTACCAGAGGTTCTCTGTGTGTCCAGGCATACTGAACCGATACCTGTAGTGGGAGAAGTTACTGGAAAAATAAACATTACATAAGCCGTGTTATTGAATTACAAGCACATTCACAAACAAATGTTAAAAGATTGACAGCTATTGAGATGCTCATCATTTTCTCGAAAGGGTACAAATTGGATGTAGTTGTCATCAATTGAGCCATCGAAATCGTTTACAATCCTTACATTTCTGTCAGGTTCACAATCTTACACAGTACGACATGGAGTAAAATGCTTCTTACAACCATCCATATTAATAAAATAGTCCAAATTTACAAAAACGTTTCTTGATAAAAATAGGTGCAATAATATAAAATATAATTATTACTTAATATCATCTTTATTTACAATTATTTTTTACATTTAGTATTGCTAACAAACATCTTATATAATAGATTCTTACGTCTCTACAGTTAATTAATATGCATTTACTGTAAAGCTGCACTACAGAAATACATCTGAACTGAATTACAAATTGAATTGTGAGAGGTTTGGAAAGTAAGAGCACATTCTTGAATTACAACCACCACCAAATCCAGACATCATCCAGAGGTTAACATCTGGTCTTTGAACTTCCTCCTCAAACACTTGAAACAGAAGAACAATAACCTTTCTACATTTAATTTGGCTCGTAATAGGTTTTTTTTAAACTGCGCACACCCGCACGGAATCCAGAGTTAATTAAGGGGGCGCAGTACGCCAGGTCAAAGGTTAAGAGGATGGGAAGGTCAGAATCATTTTTTGTGTGTCGCGCTGATATGAATGAACTGAGGTCATGAGGTCAAATCTCTCTCCGCAGATTTGGTGACATTCTGAAAAACTTCAACGTATACGACCGGGGACGCGTTCCCATCACAGCGGAAGAAATGTGCTTTTTGAATTGATCTAATCCAAACACAGATTCATACATCCCCCTGGTGGTCAGCTGTAAAACAGCACACACCGTCTGATCATCTGATGCATTCACTCGTTCTAATGTTTATCAGATCGTGTTTGACATCCAGCTTTTAAAGTGAAAAGCTTCAGTCTGTTTGTTGAATCAGGTGGAAAACATCTTGACAGATTTACCATCACACAAGTTTGAGATCAACTGTACACCCCTACAGTGACAGCGAGACGCTTTTGATATAGATCACTGACTCTGTCGGTTCACTCTCATACACGGAACATAAAGATTTGTGAAAGATGCTGACAGGCACCTGTGACCCCGAATAAATCTGAGAAACTGCCTTCCAAAGTCTGACCCAGTTTTTCTGCGAATGCCCCGAAGTTAAGATCCTCACATCACAGCAGACGTCCAGCTGTCTGCATGTGGTTTATCTAAACATCAGTTAAAGCACCTGAATGAAAGCACCGAAGCATCTTCATCCTCTTCACGTTTCGTCCCGCAGGCGAAAAAAACATCACTGCACAATTTTCAACAAAGGCTGCCAGATATTCTTTCCATTAAAGGAGTAGTTCACTTTGGAAATGAAAATTCTGTCATCATTTACTTAAACTCTCTTTCTTCCGCAGAACACAAAAGAAGATATTTTGAAGAATGTTTTTAACGGTCCCCCCATTCACATGCATTGGTTACAATGAAAGTGAATGGAGGGCCGTGGTGTTCTGTTACCAACATTTTCCAAAATATCTTCTTTTGTGTTTTGCAGAAGAAAGAACATCATAGAGGTTTGACATGACAAGAGGACGTGTAAATGATGACGGAATTTATAATTTCAAAGGTGAACTACTCCTTTAAAATCACACGAATGGATGTAAAAGATAGAACTGTACGTCACTAAATGAATTTAAGATGTTGACGTGCTTAAAAGATAACATAAGTTGTGACTTTTACATTTTACCTAAATGCTTTTAGACACATTTAAAGTGAAACTAAAAATTTGCATTTATGTGGAAATCACTCGTGAGTAAATCCACACATTTGATTGAAAGGTTTTACAAAAATGATTGTAAATACTTTTTTTATGCTTTAGATCAAATTGTACAGTATATACAGTATGAACCCAGAGGAATGATGTTCATAGTGTATATAAAGCAAGAACACATCAGAACACACTTACTAGGCCCACTCGTGGTTACCCGGACATGTCATGTAGGGCACGTATGCAGCGATGGATTCGATCTGTTTCATGAACTCATCACCAATCCTGCCGTTGTCCTGACAACACACACACATGAAACGTGTGATCAAATGTATACTGTATAACCTAAAATGCACAGTAAGTCATTTAGCATAAAATGAACTGGGTACTGGGATGTTTTGTGGTCTGACTGTGTTAGTGTAGCTCTTACCTCATGCATGTCATAGGCAAAGTCCCCTGTAAAAAAAAACACATACAGTAATGCAATTTCACAACACATAAAAGAAAAACTAACCATGAAATTAAAGTGCCAGACATGGAAGTCTTTGATTTCTCACCGATGTGCAGAATAGCATCGTACATCCCGATCTGAGTTTCCTTCTGCAGTCGACTCAAAGATTGAGGGTTTTCATTGCCCATGTCACCGAACAGAGCAAATCTGGGGCTGAAACTCAAGCTTTCGTTCAGAGATTTGAGATAGAAGACGTCACTCCAGCCGTCGTCACTGCCACAGTGATACACTGAAAAACACACATAGTTATACACTGTGTCTTTAAACAAAACCAATTAAAAAACAGATAGTACTTTTGCAGATTACCATAAGCCGACCCTGGTATCAGGTCAGTCAGCGTGACCCGGTGAATGTATGTTGTCCTGTTTTCTGTCCCTCCATCAGTAAAGATGGTGTAGTTTCCCTTTGCCTTCTTCCTGAAGAGCGCATCACCCCACAGACTGTACTCTACAACACTCTCCGTCTGATTGGAGGTCGACCATGTGACCACCATAGAGCTTTTTACACCTGACCAAAAAAAACAACAACACGTTTTATTGCTTGCAGAATGGAATATACCGCCTTGAGAAATGTGACGAAGAATTCCCTGACTTCAAATATCCCCAATATTGCTGATTTGAGAGACAACCATTTGGTGATGTGTTTTCAATAACCATTTTAGGCCAAAACGCAGCTTATCTCGGCCAACTCAAGGAGTCTAACGTGGCAGCGTCTGATGAGGTCTTCCAACATGCAAACTTTAATACTTTACTCTACTTTAATACTTTGTGAAGTATCCCTTTAAATAACAGCACTATAAATGAATGAACCCAAAACATGAGTTTATCATCACTTGTTTCAACGCTGGATACAAGAAATTACACAACAAACAACACAAAATAACTGTGAACACAATCTGTTAACTAATAACGCTACTGCAAGTGTTGTTGGTTGCAAACGCATTTCATGCCAAAGAATTCCAAACATTAAACAAAAATGATTAGGGATGCACCGATATGTCAATTTTGGCGTATAATGATACCCGATCATTCTTGAACATTAGAAGCCGATAACCGATATATTGGCCGATATACAGAATAAAAATATTTTAATCATATATTATCTCTGTCAACTGAAATCATGTACCAAACCTACTTTACACTAGACTTTTAAACTTTTCTCGTATAATGTTTAATAAATAATAAACAAATTAAAGATGTTCTTTCAGAGCAAACCAGAAAGTTGTTCTCAAGAGCCACGTGTCTAACAGGTCTCAAGACAGAAAGCATTCAGACAGCAGTCCGATTCTACCAAAATGCTTTCTTCCTATAATGTACACATTCATAAATACTGAATCTACAACATCAACAATGATTTGCTAATATCAGTAAAGTGAAAGATCACGACAGAAAGACAGAACTGTGCTGGATTAGAACTGTGAGCGGCTGAAGAAGTTTAACCAGAGGAAATTATTTATGATTTAAGGTCTATAATATATCGGTCTAAATTGTATTATTGGTCGATACGATAACATAAAAAATGACCATTTATCGCCCGATACCGATATGGCCGATATCATGCATCCTTAAAAATAAAGGGTAACTCTGTCATGAGTTACTCACCCTCTAGTAATGTATTCATTTCTTTGTTAAGTTAAACACAAAGAGGGATCGTTTGCAATAATGTTAGCAACAGTTCTAAAGCACCATTGACCGACAATAATGTTTTAGTTCTGTTGAACACAAGGAAGATATTTTGAAGAATGTAGGAAAACAAACCGTTCTGGGGCACTCTTGACAACCATTTAAATTTGGCATTCAATGGCGCATCAGAACTGCTAACATTATTCCAAAATATCTCTTTGTGTTCAACCCAACAAAGAAATGTATACATGTCTGGAACAACAAGATGGCGGGTAATTCATGACAGACTTTAATGTCTCATTATTAAGCATATTATATTTACTTTTACAAAATTCCACTTTCTATATAAAAACCTGCAAATACGCACAACTGCAGACAGCTGTCAGATCTCACCTGGATATGAGATGTGCACCTGTTCAGGTTGAGTTCCGATCGGCGGCACAGAAGCAGCAGCTGCGCAGATCACAGCACACAAACACACGAGCGCGCGCGCCATGTCTCTCATCATGACCTTCTGTGTGATGAATGATGAAGATGATGATGATGCTGATGAAGATGATGATGATGCTGATGAAGATGATGATGATGATGATGATGATGATGATGATGATGAATCAGGACCGTCTCGTGATCTCCGCTGATGCTTTACTGCTCTGTCGCGTGATAAACACAAAAGATAGTTTGGTCCTTTGCTCTCACTGCATAAACAACACACAGAAACAAGTTGGTAAGGTTTAGAAACATGAGTTCATCAGGGGTGATGCGTTAATAAAGTTCTTTATAGTTGTAACTTTACCTCAGTGTCATCGGTTGAAGTGTGTTGTGTTGACTGCGGTTTTTTCATCATGAGGAAATAAAATCTGTTTAAGAAAATAAACAACTGTCAATGTTCACCGCACGTTACACGAGCATTTAAATACGCGACTATTTAAACCGAGCGACTGCTTAACAGACCTGTTGGTTTAATGTCGATAGATGTCAAATAATCAAGTTTATTGCGTCTGCCGGACTGTCACATGATCACCTGAAGCGAACTCACATGATTTGCTGATCACGTGACTGCAGTGCCCCACGTGTGCGCAGACGCGCTTCGCTAGATTGCGCAGATTAATCAGCGTATGACATCAAGTACCGCGAGAGCAGACCGCTCCGTTTGATAACGAATCTCTCTCGCGATACTTCCTTTAAGCTTGGAAAATAGCACATACATTTTATAACTAGGGACCAAGGAACCAGGTTAACAAGTAAAAGATAAAATGACGAACACACAAAACCTTTGAATTATTAACTGATTTTGAAAACCGAGTACAAATGAACAGTTTTCATAGCTTTCTATTTGCACAACTTTAGCAGAAGTTGAATTCGCAAATGCTTTAATGTAAACAGAGAAAAGACGCTTTTAGTGCCGCATGAAGTCTTGTTTTAAATATAACACAAAATACAGATTTAAAAAACAAACTGGCATACAATGTAAATTAAAAAACATTTAAAGGGGCGTTGGCACAGACAAATAAGACAACAACAACAAAATATCTAAATGTATAAAAGAAAAGAAACAAACAAAAAATAACAAATCTTTATTTTTAAATAACTAAGAAAAATAAAATTATTAAACGAAATGTCATAATACCTTTTATTTATCAAATAGATCTAATAAGATGCTTTTGAATCGTTGTTTGTGGTAGCATTGTTATGCATTGTCTTAAATAATAAGAAAACAGGGGGGGTAAAAACCCTACATTTGTGTATAATATTATTTGCTGGCAAAAGTAAATTGTTAATCAAAAATTTTGACCATCTTCTTCATAGCTTCCATCCTTAATATGAATAAAGGAAAGACTACACTAAACCGCCCCTTTTCTCCTTTAACCATAATTGGACGTTTTCCCAGAATGCACTATAATATTTGCAATTGAAGTAAATAGGCTTGTTTGAGATGAGCAAAATCTGCGCAGAACCGATCACCGGTGATCACCGCGAGCTGCATGCCGGTTAGAAAACTGTCCGTGTTACGTCCGCCTTGCTCTGATGTCATGCTGACGTGTGCCAAAAAACTCTCGAGACGGCGAGGTCGGATTGAGCAGTCGAGCGCAGTTGCTCTCCTCCGACTGCGCTACTCAAAAGCATGATGGGAAACGACTGACTGACGACACAGCTTCATGCTCATTGGCTGAGAATGTCAACTGATACATTTTCTCTTCATTCTAAGAATTAGATTACCCATCTATTTATTTATATTTACATGCAAACTAAACAAAAACAAAACACGCCTAGTGAAGTTAAGAATTGGGACATGCGTTTATTTTATATTTCTCTTCAATAGAATTCTTCCTTGTTGTAATTTTCACTTTATTCTATTGTGTTTGTGTGAATTAGTAAATCAATCCATTAAAAATATACATGCACACATACATATCTAAATGGACTGTTTAGTCATTATGCCTCATCTTTGTGTGCTTTCATCTGAGAAGTGTCTGGGTCTTAAAACAAGGGAAGAAATTCTGAAGAATGTTTGCTACAATACAACTTTGACTTACAGGTGGCAGAAACCTGCTTGTTATTAAATATGATAAACATTTGTTATGACCTCTGTCTCTCAAAAGCAACTTGCTTTTTACTTCATTTACCATTTGTTTATACAATCCTTGAAAATGTCTTACATGTGTAAGCTGTTTATTTGGACATTCAGTGATTATTATTGTAACCATCTTCATGTAAAAACAGTGGTATTTTTCGATTACATCCACTTCGTCTGCGATAAAAAAACGCGACCGCGATCTCCTCCATTGCTGACGTATGCAGGCGAAAAAACAGCGAGATTCACGAAGTGTCCGACTTCAAAGGTGTTTTCTATGAAATAAAATCACTGTCAAAAATAAATGTACGTAACTGAAAGAATTTGTGTGTAATATTATTTTATTCGTGCGTAATTTAAAAAATTGTATGTAATTCAATTTTTTGTGAGACTTTGATTTCAAAATCTTCGGCCACAACAGTTTACAAGTACGACAATTTGTTTTATTTGTTAGATTACAACTTCAAATTCTACGACTATGACATTTTACAGACACAACCGCAACTCCGTTACGTGCACGAAGTGCGAATTACGAACACGAAGCACTGTGTGCGAAGAGACTGTCAAAAATACGTCATCAGCTCACAGGCATTACTATCCGAAGGAAGATTGATCGATTCCACGACGTAGTGCGCATGCGCCCCCGCTTAAACAACTAGCGCCAAAATGACAGCTCAACAGCCAAGCGTCTCAAGTTTTAATTTTAATTCGGACACGATTAACAGTTACTTATTTCTAGTAACAGATAGGAGATATATTATAGAGACAGATTCGGTTACGTTTAGCTGCTCAAAGAATAGTTTAGCCCCCGACTCTAATAAAACAAACACAAACAAGCTTAATCAGGTTTTATTATGTCTCGCGAACCTACTGATTAACGCGCTGGTTTAGGAGGTCTTCACTGCATTCCTACTAGGGTGGCCATTTCCATAACACCAAAAAGGAGGACACTTTGCGGCATTTAGTGAGGCAAGAATAACTGCATATGGTGTACTCGCCAATACAATACAATTTTGTCTATCATATCTATGGTATCATGATACAGTGATTCTGAAATAGCCTACTCTATTCATTGCCAGACAATTTGATCAACAACATATCTTGATGAAGACCTGTGTAACAGAAGAGGCAAAAAAGTGTTTGTTCACAGTATTTGTATTTCTTCAAGACACTCCTGTATGACTGGTGATGCTTGACTGCATGATAGACTTTACAAAGCACTGCAGCGCAGGTTTTGTCATCCTAAGGAGATGTTGCATCTCGAAATTAAGACCTAAGGGAAGACGTACCAGCAGCTCGTCGGTTACCTTTATGTTTTTCAGTGCTGGCATGTCGGTCAATGGCGGCTTTCCCTTTACTACTAACGTCCACTTCACAGCGACATAGTGTGCAAAATCCATGGAAAGCATCTCTACTGCTTTATGATATGAATTCGTGGTCTTGTGTCCATTCCGGATTAAATGATGTTGGACGTTTCGGCATGTTAACGTTATGATGTGACGTAGCCTGTACGTGCCCCACCTACACGTCGTGAAGGCTTGTTTACGTTTTTAACCAATTATATATCAGATATTTATTTGACATCTCTTTCAGCCAATCATCTGTTTGACCGGAGATCTTACGGCGTCAGACGCGATGCTGCTGCGTCCCAATAAAGGTTTTACAGCGCGTTTTTTAAGGCCGATTCAGCGCAACTCCGCAAAGGAGGACAAATGAGTGTCCCGCTTGAGACTGCGCCGGACGCCAGACAGGGGGCTTAAAATCCAGACTGTCCGGCCAAAAGCCGGACGTATGGCCACCCTAATTACTATGCTTGCAGTAAAGCATGTTCGATAGCATTTGGTTGTCTGCTTCATGAATACATAACAGTGTCCGAATTAAAACTTGAGACGATGAGTGAGCGCTTTGGCTGTTGAGCTGTCATTTTGGCGCTAGTTGTTTAAGCGGGGGCGCATGCGCACTACGTCGTGGAATCGATCAATCTTCCTTCGGATAGTAATGCCTGTGAGCTGATGACGTATTTTTGACAGTCTCTTCGCACACAGTGCTTCGTGTTCGTAATTCGCACTTCGTGCACGTAACGGAGTTGCGGTTGTGTCTGTAAAATGTCATAGTCGTAGAATTTGAAGTTGTAATCTAACAAATAAAACAAATTGTCGTACTTGTAAACTGTTGTGGCCGCAGATTTTGAAATCAAAGTCTCACAAAAAGTTGAATTACATACAATTTTTAAAATTACGCATGAATAAAATAATATTACACACAAATTCTTTCAGTTACGTACATTTATTTTTGACAGTGATTTTATTTCATAGTTTTCTGACTCCTCCCCTTACTGCAGCCGCCTCCTCTCACCTGCATTACAGGCGCATCTCACACAAGCCTATTATGTTCTGTATTTTCTAGAAATAAATGACCAAAAATTACAAACATGTACACGAAGAGCACGTGTCCTGTGACGTCATCGCCGTGCGTCTGTCAAACTTTGACAACAGAGACGGTACGAACTTGCCGCAGATATCATGTGCTTTTATTTGAGTATGGAGCGCGTTTAAACGACAAATGAACACATCTACACGAAACGAATCCTCCTAAGAACATGCATATGAGTCATTGTTTACGTTTATGGGTTGTGTTGTTTGGGTTTCACGCGGCGATCTCTCACGACGTGACGAATGACGTAACGCACGAAGGTGATAAAGATGACGTGAGATCAGAGGACGTCAAGGTTCAGGTGTTGGGTCGAGCTGTGGTTCCTGGGGTCAGAACTCACGACTGGATCTCATCTGCTCGGGTTCTGCTCGATGGAGACAAACACGTGGGATTTCTCAGGTCTATAAATAAACTGCACGAGACAGAATTACATTCAGTGTGTTTGTTTGGAGTTGCAGCGCTGTACATTACGTCATTGTTTCTTGCATGGGCTGTGCAGGTCTGATGGAGGATTTACTGTCAGTGATGTGCCGTCTGGATCACATGTGCTGGACATCTCATCTCCAACATACAGATTTCAACCTGTGCGAGTTGACATCACCAGCACAGGCAAAATTAGGTGCTTACATAATTTTGCTTCCAACAACCAACCATTTTTATTTTGTTTTTTATTACAATTTGTTTACAACTGATGTTGAACTATGAAATGGTAAATGTAGAATTTTAATGTTTTACGTAATTAATATTGCATATAGGAATGTATAGTCTGTTTAATATTTGACATGTGTATCTCTCTCCTTTATCTTAAATGTGTGATTCTCAGTGATAACCACTCTGTGTGTGTCTATGTGTGTTAGTACGTGTGTGTCTGTCTTTTGCGGTTTCACCATTTTTTGTTTTGACTTGCATAACCTTATATGTTTTGCTTTTAGTCGATATGTTTCTTGGACAGCTGCTTTCTAACAATAAAGAAGCGCTATATAAATAAAGTTGGCTTCCTACAACCAACAATTTTTACAGCTTTTTATTTTTATTTCGTTACTTTCAACGTTTACAAAAATACATTTTAAAATTGACCATTGCATCTGTTTCTGTTGTACTATGAAATGGTAAATTCGATCATTTTAAAGACTTAAAACCTTTGGTCTATTAATACTTGATCATTTCTGGTTTCTAGGGCTCGTGTGGTGAACTACATCAAGACCTCAGAAGTGATCCAGCTGCCGTATCCTCTTCAGATGAGATACGCTGGACCTCATCCCTATTTTATACCACGAGAAACTTGGGGCTGGTCTGATTTCTTCATGAATCCAATGGTAGGCCTCTTAAAAAAAAAATTTTTTTTATTTAAAAAAAATAAAACATTAATTGACTCTTGTGTTTCTATCAGGTGTATATGATGGTGCTTCCTCTTCTCATAATTGTTCTCCTTCCTAAAGTCATCAACACGAGTGACCCGGAGATGAGAAGGGTATTCATTCCTAAAAGTTATTTTTTTACAGGGTTCTGTGTTAAAATATATATATTTTAAAAGTTTTTTAATAAACTGTCCATTTGTTATGCTTTATTTAAAGGAAATGGAGCAGTCTATGAACATGCTGAACCCAAATCCCGAGCTTCCAGATGTTTCCGAGCTCATGACCAAATTCTTTTCACCGCCCAAAAGTCAAAAGAAGCCAGGAGGTGGAACTCGGGTCCCAAAGGGCGGAGCTCCAGGTCAAAAGGGTGGAGGTCCGAGAAGGAAGTAATTACAAGAAATGCACAAGGCTGATGTCATGGCCCATGTGGACCTTACTTCATCTAAGGAGGATCGGTCTTAAACCAGAAATGGATGAAAAACACTAATAGAAACAAATTCAGTGAATGCAGTAAGGTCGAACATATCATGAGTCTGTATTCATATTTCAATAAAGCGGGCCTGTTAGGCCTAGACTGTAATTTGCATAAGCAAATCTACTGTATTCAGATTTTCCGGTGATTATTTATAGTGCAACTGTATTCAAGTTGGCTCACCCTGTGGATAAATGTCATGAAAGTTCAGTATTTATTACAGAATAAAGTTATTTAATGAGAAACTAAATAAAAGTATGAAGTCTTTCTCAGGTTTCCATGTGTCTTTTATGTGTGACGGTTCCGGTTATGCTTTAGTCAAATGAGCTTGTGAACGAGAGACTGAATGTAAATACAGCCGCTGTCTGTTTGTGTGCGGGGGCATTACAACACAAGAGTCAAAGGCTGAAATGGATCAGATAAAATAATCCAACACAAAAGAACTCATCTAGTATCCCCATCAAAGACTTTAACCCTTGATGTGACGAGGCTGAAGTCCAGCGCTGATAGTGCCCCACTGAATTCTGGGATATGAGCTGGCAGGTCTCTTTTGGAGCCAGACACTCGGATTTTGTTCTAATGTGAACGGTAAGTCTTTATAAGCTAAGATAATTGTTTTAATTCATGCAAGTGTTGATTTCTATTATTTTTCATTCTCAGAGATTCTGATCCATCATGCTGGTGTTGTGGGTTTGTCTGGTTCTGCTGGAACATGTTCAAACAGAACCATCTGTGGAAAACATCCACATGCTCGCTCCGGAGGAACACAAATTCATCCTGAACCTCGGACACAAAGGTTTGTTGTGCCATTCATCCTGTTTTACATACTATAAATGTTTAGAAAGTGACCCGATTTACACGGAACACAAACTCGTCAGCATGCGTTATACTCAAGATCCAGAAGTTTCAAGGTGAGTTACTGCATATGTTTTGTCATGTTGCTCGCTTGACATTATATCACATTACAGGTCTTACTTTCATTTGACTTTTCATTTCCTACTTTCATTTGTATGAACAAATACGTACTGCGAGTATGATTTCACATCTAAATTCAATAATATTCATGTTACATTAAACTATAGAACATCATCCATACATTTAGAAAATCGGTGCACTAGAATCAAACTAAGTGTACTTCATAGTACATTTCAAATATAAAAATGAATACCTAAATAGGAACGTAATAGTATACGTAAAGTGCAGAACGATATATACTAGAAGTTTACTGAGAATACAAAAAAATGTGCCAAGTAAAAAAACGGGAACATTGTTTTGTACTCAAAGTTAACTGCTATTACACTTAAAGTGTGCTAAAAATGAAGTGTTTATAATCCCAAAAGTTTGCCACTTTGATTCCGAGAAATATTTCCAAGTACACCTTCAAGTATACTACTAGAACATTGATATTACTGGACTTCATCATTTACTTGGGTATGAAATGAACTTGAAGTATAGTTGTTCTTGGATTGTTTAACTCTGCTGAGAATCATTGATTTGTTTTCATGCAAAGACATGATAAAGAGCTGAGGTAAAGCACAGGTCATAGGTCAAACACAACCCAGGGTGTGTTCACCTCTGATAATGAGGAGTAATTATATCGGTTTAACCTTCGCTAGAGATACCACGTGCAATAGTAAACTTTATGCTAAATCTGTGTAATGATGTCATGAAGAAAGCATGTTTTGGTCTTTAAACCGATTATTAGTGAGTGAAGTTGAGATGACGTCATTCAAAAAGAAAAGTAACGGCTTGTTTTTTCTCATTCAGAGATTCCCACAGATTGTCACGAGCTGTGGCATGTGTCCGGCGGGCACGCACAAGATGGTTTGTATCTCATCAAACCCGCAGATGTGCCCATCGCTGTTTATTGCGCCATGCACGATGGCGGCTGGACGGTCGTGCAGCACATCACGGTCAACAGCAGCGTGGACTTCGATCGCACCTGGGACGAATATAAGCAAGGATTCGGATCTCTCACGGGAAATCACTGGCTGGGCAACGGCTACCTGCACCAGCTCACCCGCGGCCCGGCCAGATACAAACTCGGCATCAAACTGGTCGACAAAGACGCCGTCACCAAGACGGGCGAGTACGACCCGGTGATGGTGGAGAACGAGGACGCCCAGTATCGTCTGCGTCTGGGTCTCTTTCAAGGCACGGCGGTGGATGCTCTCACCGTGGATACGGAGAACTATCTCCATGACAACCAGAGGTTCACCACCAAAGACAAAGATAACGACAACTACTTCCAGAACTGCGCCAAGCTGGAGTTCCACGGTGTGCCGGGCGGCGGGTGGTGGTACGATGCCTGCGCCGGTGCCAATCTGAACCGCAGGAACGTCATCTACTGGCAGAAGGACTGTAGTAAAGAACATCTGTGTAAATACGCCTGGATGATGGTGAAACCCTCAGATCACGTGAAGCTGGTTTATGGCGGAGACTGCAAGAAAGATGAACTGTGATCTTAATAGTTTAAATGGATAGTTCACCAACTCCCCAAAAAACTGTGAGAAGATATTTTAAGAAATGTCTCATACAATGGAGGTCTATGGGCTCCAATGTTGTTTGGTTATCAACATTCTATAAAATATCTTCCTTTTTTCTTCTCAGAAGAAGAAAGAAACTCATACTGGTTTGACATGACATGGAGGTGAATAAATGTTGAAAGAACATTCATTATTGGTGAACTATCCCTTTAATTTAAAAACGTTCGTAAAATGTTAACATAGGGATGAATTAAACATGTTATGATCAATTATTCAGATGAAATATTTTATTCAACGGACATTTAAATATTGTATTGGTAAATCCTGGATGCTTTGAGGAAGATTTAAAGTAAAAGAAAGTTCACACACGCAGTTATAGTGAACTACAAAGTCGTTACATGTTTGATCAACGTTTACTTTTATACTGTATATTTACAATGAACATTGTTTTTGCAAGCACCTAGAGACAAAAAGTCACATTTTAGTTGGAAACTGTTTTCACATATGGTACACATCTTGAACATAAAGATGCTTAAAAATGTTCTTTGCTGTAAGGTCATCTGAAAGCTTTCTTACATTTTTAAGCTCTGTTGAACCTTTTTCCACTATAAAGAAATATAGAGAAAGCTTTGTGGATGTTAAAGATACTTTATGTAAGCATTCAGCCCAACAAAGAGAACATTTTAGAAACCTTTATATTTAAAAGTGTATGAGAGACACACACCAGCAACACATGAACTTGACAATATAAGACGCTCCTGAGCCTTTAAATGGACGTGACACTTAAAACTTTTTGATTATTGTAACAATTGTCATGAGGAAATAAAGCCATTTACTATCGTGTTCTGAAGTTTAAAAGATCAGTAATGGCACACGAAGGCATTCGAAGTGATACGCAACAAATAGCCCTGTAAACACAAATAAACACATCACTGACACCAAAAAATGATTTCATGTTTGTTCTGGAACACTCGTGATAAAGACGGGTCAGAATAAATGCGGAACAAAAGTTGATGACCAAACTCGATAAAAGATTATCGCTTCATTTTGCCAACGTGTTTTGGCACACAGGCCTTCATCAGGGCTATAAGCTTACAAGTGTGAATGAATTCCTAGAAACAGAAACAGAAGCCAATCAGAAAGTTCAAACGACCAATTAGAAAGTGGATGATGTCCAGTGTTGTGCAAGTTACTCTAAAAAAGTAATTTATTACTAGTTACTAATAACATATTCAAAAGTGTAATTACATTACTGCACAAATGACTCTGTGTTTGATATTTGACATCATCCACTTTACTGGTCGTTTGGAAGTTTGAACTTTGCTTCTGTTTGTATTTAAAGGAATTCGTTCACACCTATAACCCTTTAGCCCTATTGAAGGCCTTTGTACCGAAGCGTTGGGAAAATAAAAATATCATCTTTTACGATTTTACTCCATATTTATTCTGACCCGTTGTTATCGCGAGTGTTGCTGGTAGTATCCATAACGTGACGTTCCACCAGAACAACCGCAAAACACGTTTGTTCTGCAGACATACAACAGAAAGTCTTTCACGATTCTGTAGTCATTTCTTCATTCTCATGTGGAACACAAAAGAAGATATTTCGATAAATGCTCATGTGGTCCAGTGTTTTTAGGTTATTGACATTCTTCAGAATATCTTCTCGTGTGTTTTGCAGAAGAAATAAACTCGTACATGTTTGACATGAGGGCGAATAACTAATAAAAAAAATTGTATTTTTGGGTGAACTTTTTCTTTCCCCCGTTCTTGTGTGAACGCTCATGTCGCTCCGGTTAACTTGTTGCCGACCGCGGGGTTTTGTCCACACCAGTAGAGCTTCTCCTCGACCCTCTTCTTCCTCCACTGGCACATCAGAAGCATGCGGAACGTCTTCTGAAAGGTTTTGTTGCACAGTGCGTAGCACATGGGGTTCACCGTGCTGTTGACGTAACACAGCCAGTAGCCCAGATGCCAGAGCGCCAGCGGGATGCAGTCCGAGCAGAAGGTGGAGATGAGCACCATGATGTTGTAGGGCGTCCACGTCAGTATGAACGCCAGCAAAATGGCGCTGAGAGTCTGAGCGGCCTTCCTCTCTTTGATTAGCACCATCCTCTTCCTCTTGGTCATCTGGCTTTTCAACGTGCCGTCTGTGGGTTTGGATGAAGATGAAGAGGAAGGTGCGTTCACAGACTCGGCCGATGAGAACGAAGAGGTCCCGGCCTTCCTTTCGCCGTCTGTGTTCAGCTGCAAACCTTCTTCTTTTGAAACCGGCTTAAACTTGTAAGAAACGCATTTCTTGTTCCTACTAGGACTTCCTTTGAGGGAGAATGGGAAGACGGCGTGTTCCTTGTAGTTGCCATTGGACGCTGCCGCTTTTCCCTGCTGATGTCTGATGGGTGTCTGGAGGACGGCGGGAGACACCGAGCGCTCGTCGTCTTCAGAAGAGCCGTAGCTGTTGGTGGAGTTGGCAAGTTGGTCGGTTTTTGACCACTCGGGCGCATCGCCGCGATGCGAGGAGGACCAAGACGTCTGATTCCGCCCCGAAGCGTCCTTCAGATGTTTGCAGTTGAAACAAGATCGAATCTTTTTTCGAGGCTGAACGGTGCTGTCGGAGTTTGTCGAGGAGTTGACGCCCTGAAGCTCGGCCAGGTCTTTTGTGCGCCTCTCGGTTTCTTTGTATATCCGGCAGTATAAGATAGTCATGACGGACACGGGAATGTAAAAAGCCGCTATGGCCGTTCCAAAAGTGATGACCGGTTCAGAGAAGAACTGGATCTGACACTGCCCCTCAGGTACCGTTCTCTTACCTACCAAATACTGCCAGCACAGGATCGGAGGAGCCCAGAGAACGAAAGACACGAGCCATGCGAGGCCGATCATGACGCCAGCTCGCCTCGGCGTCCGCTTGGCTCGGTACGTCAAAGGTCTCGTGATGGAGAAATATCGATCGAAACTGATGACCAGTAGGTTCATCACGGAGGCGTTGCTGGCAACGTAATCCATCGCCAACCACAAATCACACGCTAAACTGCCCAGAGACCAGTAACCCATCAGAATGTAGGAGGTGTACAAGTTCATGGAGAAAACGCCGATGATGAGGTCGGCGAAGGCCAGGCTCAACAAGTAGTAGTTGTTGACTGTCTTCAGCTGGCTGTTCACCTTAAAAGACAACATTACCAGAATGTTCCCAACAATCGTGATGAAGCTGACGATGGCGGAGACGGTCGCTATGGTGACCACCTCCCACAGACTGTGTGTGACCAGGTGGAGGTCCGACACGTTCCCGGTGATGGTGACATTTCCTGAATCCATGATTTATGATGGCAGTGTGTCGATAAAAGAGTTTGATGGACAGCTCGGCTCCGGCATCGCCTGAAGGAAGCAAAACGACAAATGTCTTGATCAGAAGTGCTCAGAACAAACACAACAAACATATATTTTTTTAAACTTTCATTTCAAATTAAATACTTAAAACATACTTGAAAATACAAGCATACTTTAAAGACGTTTTTTTATACCTTGTAATAATGAAAACATCTCGAAAATATCCCGTCTTTTCCATTTTTTGGTTTTAAACCTCATAAAATGTTATGCGGTCGCTGGGTCACAAATACATCAGCCAAGAATCTTAAAAAAGTCTATAAGAATTTCAATATTAGTTCTTAATTTTCATTAGAAAATAGGTTAAAATCCTACCCAGTTTTATCATTAAATAGCCTCTAGAGGGCAGCAGATTACTTAATAGTGAAACGCATTGCATCTTCTTCACCCTTCAGTATGCAATACAATTTCACAATAGAAGAAATAAAAATTATATTTACAGCATATACAAAATAGAGAATTCAGAACAACGAGAGAACTGTCTCATCTAAAGAATTGACATACTGCAACAAATAATATGAGAAGAAATACATTTACATACAGTGAATTCATATTATGAGAATATATGAATAATATACATTTGACAACCAATAACTCCTTGTTTCTATGAATCATTTCCGTAATAAATTTGTAGTGTAACCAAAGATGCTTTTCGGTCTCCTCGCATCCTTTGTTAATGTCATCTACGTATAGAAAACTTTTTTTACACCATTGACTGTTACAAACCGTGATTATAAAATACAGTAAAATGATATGGCATCTGTGTTTCAGGGATCATGTTCACAGAGTATCACACGCTCAAGTTTTTCTCCCAGACGTCACACACGTGAAGCGGCATGATGGTCAGGACAGTGACATCTGTGTGTTCACTTCGGCTTTTTGTTTCTAGGGAAACTGAGGAGTGATTTCTTTTGAATGACAAAGCCAATATCAGCCCGAGGGAAACGGTCGAGAGATGCTGTAAAGACAAATCTAACACACACCTGAAGTGTGTTTGTGTGTGTGTGTCACATGTTTGCAGTGTCATTCTCTGAGCACACACTGTACTCGACACAAACAACAACATGTGAGACAAGACTGTGTACTTTCTGCGTACATTAGAAAAAACTTAAGTAAACCCTTAACATCTACTCACAAACAAGTAAACCGTATACAGGATTGTATTGATTTCTGTAACATGTATGTAGTAAATAACTTTTTATTGATTGTAAACGCCTTCATATTTGAATCTTATTTCAATGCAATGGCAACGATCTTATCTTGATGACATCAAGCTTGTTTTAATATACATTTCTTCTTTATTTTTGGTGGGGAGGAGCATTTCTTCCCAAGTTAACATGGTCGGATAAAACAGAGATACAGTGTATCGCATTGTAAAACTGAACTGTGAAGCAAAAAGATTTCTTAAAGTCTTTGAACAGTTAACACTTATCTGTGTGAAAACCTCTAATTCACTTTTACTCTAATGTCTTGTATTTTGTAAATGTTGCATATCGAAATGGCTAGTTGAACATGTCTAGTAGGGTTGGGAATCAAATCTTTACTCTAATCTATTCCTGTGTGCATATCTTCAGAGAAGTGCACGCATTGGCTGGTCTGCTGAAATCTTAATAAAAGCCCTCGTGACAATTGACAATGTTTTAACTATAGTATTTGCATTTAAAAGCACAGGAACCGCAAATGAACCATAGTTATGTTACAGTACAGTTTAACCATGATGTAATACATCAGAAAAAAACATGGTTCCATGTGTGAACACATACACAAAAATATATAAGAAAGAGGAACCACATGGACACAAGATGCTGGGGCCGGTAGTTGATAAAGTGGCTCAGAGTGATCAGGGTTTGGAAATCCCTGTCTGGATCAGGTAATCCATTTGACTTTTGTACTGGTTTTTCAAAGCAAAACTGGATTGGGTAACCCTGATCCAAATACACACATTTTTAGATGACTAAATCTGGAATACTAGTGCTCCACGGAGGCCCTTAAAGGACATATGAGACGGAAAACTAAAATATATATTTCACTCAAAAAAGTGCGTTGTGTTCACCTGAGAGACTGCGTTCGCCAGCGAAGACTTTCTTTTGACCGGTTGATCACTGATACTTGTGCCAATGTGATTGAAAAACACTTCCCATTAACTTTAAGGCGCCAAAAAGATAAGAGGATGACCGTGTGTATATTACATGATACAAATGTTGTATTCTTTGACTAGTTTTAAAGTTTTATTGGTATAATCCTAATTCTTTGGCTCAAATATATCCCAATCTTACTAAAACGTTTTGAACACCACAAACTCACAATTTGATCCCAGACCAAAACCTAGATTGTTTTTTGTGATCTAATCCAAATTCGACTAAATCGATTTTTTAAGATTTGATTCAATCCGATAGCCGAAATCCAATCAGATTACTTTTAAACAACCGGCCCCAGGTGATATGAGATTAGACGCTATCAACACTCCAGAGATAAACACTGAACACTTGAACGAACTGAGTAACGTTTGTGATCACGAGACGTGATCTTGGATTACGAGTTCTCGAGACGTATTTTGAAGCAAATATGGTTACAAATGTATGTTTTTGTTTTAAACGATACTTGTCAGTGATAAATATTTATTTTAATAATTATTTAAGATGGTTAAAATATAGTTTAAGATAATTTACTTTATAGGTAAAGTATGTTTAATATGTTTAATAGTAGCTACTTGTTTATAGGTTTCCTTTATCATTTGAAGGGAACATTTGACCAGTCATTCCCTTTGTGAAGGGAAATCCAAACGCATACACGAGAGACAGTGATGCCCTACACCCTTCAAAGTGTTCACTTCAAGGGCTCAGCCATTCGAAGGGAGTGTGCATAGAGATGCTCACTTCGGTTTGGAAAATGGCCAAAGTCTGCCGGACAGTAGCTCTCCAGGAGCAGGGTTGGACAGACAAAGAGAAGAAAAATCAACTATTGATGATCTTTTGTAAACCGCCTCTTCAAAAGTGTATGTTTCCTTCAAAACATCTTAGACATACAGAGGAACCCAAAAAGTATTTGGACATTTAGGGCACATTAACAAATGAACAGTATCAAAACAATTAAAGACAATTGGTGTTCAACAAAAACATAAAAATAACAACATTAAACATCAAAATGTGGCTGTAAATCTTTATACATACCAGTTTGACAGAAACTAAACATCAGACATTTTGAAATAAAAAGAGAATCAGGCTTCTGTGGAAAATATCAAGCCGTATTTAGACAAAAAAGACACTCGCTTTTAATCACATTCAGCCATTTCAAAGTGTGACTTAAAGTCCCAGTGAAATGAAAATGACAATGCCTGTTTTTCATGAAATATTGCAGCGTTTATTGTAAATAGATTGTGTTTTTTTTTTCTAAATTATGTGCCATCATAATCTTTAGTTAAAATCTATAAAAAGCAATTCCATCCATCTTAAATGACGTATGTTAGACGGCTTGGACAGAGCATCTGTTAGCTCCTCCCCTTCGACTGTCAGTCTGGTGCCAGTTCCATTTCAAACGAAACAGCTGTTTTTATCCACTCAAAATGTAGAAAAAGACGAAAGCCACGCCCACTATGTTTTCTTATTCGAAAATTCCATTTCACTGGGAAATGCATTAAAATACGGAAGTAAAAACGATTGCAACTTCCAGTTCAATAGAATCAGAAAAGATGGAGTGAGGTTTAATTCAGAGAGTCTTCAGCAATTGTATTTGGTTTCATTGGGTTTGGAATGTTTAAGATTACTCTCGTGTTGGCAGTTGGTGGCGTGGGCAGATTTCTGAGGAAATAAAAATAACATTTTATTGACTGACAGTCTGATGTCACTCTCCTCATCTTCAGACTAAAGAAAGACAGGACTCTTCATCTGTCAAACTACGCTTTCATGCTTTCTTCACAAACTGAGCCCAGATTTGTCTCGTCTGCAATCAAAAGTCAATATTATTGAAGATCTGAATATGAACTCAAACTTTTCTCATCACATTTATCCAAATCCAGATGTTTTGACCTCCACCATCTGCATTCATTTACACCTCCAGACTCTTCATGTGTTTCAACGATTACACTCTTTTGCATCTGTTATTATTTCTCCTGAGCAGTTTTAGGAGAAACATATGAGACTGAAATTGACTTGATATTTAAATAAAACACATCCGAGAAAGAGCAACATGTCAGCAATAACACTTTTCTCTGGGTACTTTCGTGCAACATTTACACCATCTGCAATGAGAATCTGGCCTTTAAAGACATCACATAAAAAGCCTTTAAAGTACTACACATACCTAAATAGTGTGAACTAAAATGCATGTGTTATCCTAAATCCTTATTATGCACGTACGTTCCGACTGCCAACTAAACACAGACGTATGACTTAGTTTGACTTACCGCGTGCAGTTCATGTCCTTCATCTTTTAGCGCTGGGATCGCACCATCTATCAGTTTCAAACCATCTGCAAATCCAGAGTTATATCCACCGTTTATATAACATCCATCAATGAAATGCCGTGAACAAACACACACACCTTAACTTCTCTCACTATCGCAAGAGTAACAAGCTGCAGCTGCAGGCCCACAGTGCCAATCTTGATGGTAAGCGCTTCTTCCTATCGCTCGGCGGTTGACGCTTGGGTGGGCTCTTTCTTTTGCCTTGGCGAGCTTTTCCCGGGATAGTAAACCCAATAAAAGGAATAGGATCCAGACTTATAAAAAAATGTCTGGGGCAGTGTTAGCAGCGAAATACTGCATCATACGTCTGACTCATTTTTTAACAAGTTGATGAGAAGCCAGCACGTTCAACAGTGTAAAGAAGTCAGAATGCATAGCCTGTTATGTCTTTAAGGATTCATGCTTCACACATCTTGTGCATTTGGCAAATAAACTTGAAGAAATGTGAAACTATGATGTTCTGGGTGATTGCGAAGTTGCTAAAAACATATTTTAACTTCCAAAACCTAGTTTACAGCAAAAAAGTAGTTTGCATAAAATAAAATGTGAAAAGTGACTCTGAACATCACTCATCACATCAAGTGCTGCCAGAAAAAGCGGTGAAGATGCTCTTTCTAAACCTTAAAAGAACAAAACACTTTCTAAACTCCTGATGAAGCTTAGACACTCAAACACAAACGCTTCTCTTGACTGAGAGTTTTTATAGTCATGAAATAGAAAGATTATGTGTTGCCCCAAACTGCTGTTGACCTCCGAGACACTGCTGTTAGATTCCTGTGAGCTTCAGGAAAAAACTCTCTCTCTCTCTCTCTCTCTCTCTCTCTCTCTCTCTCTCTCTCTCTCTCTCTCTCTCTCTCTCTCTCTCTCTCTCTCTCTCTCTCTCTCTCTCTCTCTCTCTCTCTCTCTCTCTCTCTCTCTCTCTCTCTCTCTCTCTCTCTCTCTCTCTCTCTCTCTCTCTCTCTCTCTCTCTCTCTCTCTCTCTCTCTCTCTCTCTCTCTCTCTCTCTCTCTCTCTCTCTCTCTCTCTCTCTCTCTCTCTCTCTCTCTCTCTCTCTCTCTCTCTCTCTCTCTCTCTCTCTCTCTCTCTCTCTCTCTCTCTCTCTCTCTCTCTCTCTCTCTCTCTCTCTCTCTCTCTCTCTCTCTCTCTCTCTCTCTCTCTCTCTCTCTCTCTCTCTCTCTCTCTCTCTCTCTCTCTCTCTCTCTCTCTCTCTCTCTCTCTCTCTCTCTCTCTCTCTCTCTCTCTCTCTGTCTCTCTCTCTCTCTGTCCGTCTCTCTCTCTCTCTGTCCTCTCTCTCTCTCTCTCTCTCTCTCTCTCTCTCTCTCTCTCTCAGAAAGACTTGTTTATTTTATTTGTTTACTTCATATTCTTTCTATATATGCGTCTAAGGGAGTTTAAGAATTCAGTGTTCAATAGTTTAGTTATTTATAACAGGTTTTACTTCAATTCTAAATAATTATTTCACATTAAGCCGTTATTTCTCACAATGTACAATCTAATCTTGTGTGGTGATAATAAGAACAGACGGGATTTGACTTGAACTGTCTCGTCTGTTTAAAGTGTCTCAGGTTTAAAAGCGTGACAGTGTTTCTTTATTTAAGCTCTCTGCATGGACTGCTTTAAATCACGGCTGACCGACTCTAATCTGTGTCAGGGTCGACAGCTACAAACCGGGTTCAAACATTCATACATACAGATTTTCATAGCTGCTCCAAACTCAACATCGGCAGTGTATCGGATATATGACCACAATGGGTTCAGAGTCATCAGATGATGCTGTTGTCTGCAGGGGTGTAGATCTGTGGTTCTTCCTCCTACAGTACTGATAGAAACTGATGAATGTGAACATACTTGCTACATTGCAGTGTTGACTTCCTATTATATATGTGTAGTGTTTACTGTATGGATACATAGTCCAGTGTATGTCCTTCTGTCCCTATATGTAACACATTTCTTTCCACTGTATGTTCCCACATGTAGGAATGACAATAAAAGCTCACTTGACTTGACTTGATATATACGCATGTTCAGTCTGTTCAGATTACCTGGATGATCATCAGGTGCACTTTACAAGAGCGTGCAGCTTAGAACACCGCTCACACCTTGACATTCTGTGATGAATGGAAACTGAGTGTTTACAACTGTGACCTCTCACTTCTATTTTCACTGACAAAGTTCAGTTTTTAACCGTTTAACTCAACATTATAACCAGACACCACTGACCAACTAAACAATTTACTAGAGTATGCAGTAGTGTACTGTACTAAACTTTACTGAACCATAATGTACTGTACGATGCTAGACCATTCTACACTGTATACAATCCAAACAACCATATATCATATAATGTACTGTACTGTACCGTGCTGTGCTATACCATCCTATACTGTATGAAACGCTTGCATTTTATACTATGCTATATCATACTGTACAATTTACTATACTATAAAGATACAATTCTATTTGGTTTTACACTATACTGTACAGTGCTATACAATATAGTGTGCACTATACTATGCTGCACTATACTATACTACACCATACTACACTGCATTCAATACATTCAATTCTACATCATATAATGTACTGAACTGTACAGTGTCATGCTATACTGTGCTGTGCTATACCATCCTATACTGTAGGAAACAATTCCATTTGATACTATGCTCTATCATACTGTACTATATGCTATACTATAAAGATACAGTTCTATTCGATAATACACTATACTGTACAGTGCTGTACTATACTGTACTATACCATACTACACTGTATTCCATACATTCAATCCTACATCATATAATGTACTGTGATGAAATGTGTCATGCTATACTGTGCTTGGCTATACCATCCTATACTGTAGGAACTTTTTTGATAATACACTACACTGTACAGTGCTATACAATACAGTGTATACTATACTATTCTATACTATACTGTACTGTCCTTCACTATGCAATACAACCTGATATACTGATTTCAACTTTCACGTTTTCACTGTTTTATATTTGCATTTTACATTTACATTTAGTCATAGCAGATACGTTTATCCAAAGCGACTTAGGAATCAGGTTAACAATAGAAGCAATTGAAACCTGTATAAGGACAACAAAAAGCATAAGTGCAGTAGAACTGGTGTCATATTGCCCACCACAGTATACAGAGCTACGCATTCATTTATTTTGATGAGTAGAAAAGAGAAAAGAGAGTCAGAACTGAGCAGTCAGGTGCTGACGGAGGACATGTTTTTCATTGTATAAAAGTGTTTTATATCTGGATTACTATTATTTTTGAGTTTACATTTGGTACTCTGCAACCGCTGTATTCAATCAGTCTGTATCTTGTGTCTGCGTTGCATGAAAATCAACCCTACGTTCACTTCTGCTGTATTATACATAAAGATGTGATGCTGTTCACTTCACTTAAATCGTTCATTTTGATTTAATACCATGTGTGAGAATTCACACAATATAAAAAACGATTGGAACATGTTAAACTGACTTGTGAACGTGAAACTGTAACTCTTTGGCTTAACTCGTCGTCTTCATTTTAAAAGAACATCAAGTAGACAAAAACACTCAAAAACATTCATTGTGTTTCACGTTCAATTAACTTCATTTAAACATTTATTGAAAAGTGTTTTCACAACTGTCAGTTCCCAGAATGAAATGAAGTTTCAATAAAGTGTCCAATAAAGTTTCGTTGTGTTGTGTTTCTGTGTGTGTAAATCCATTTAGAAACATTAAGAAAGGATTTGTTATCACTCTCTGGGGTTCTGATTTGTCTTTAACAGCCATGTTGAGTTAGTACCAGCACTAAACCAGCGTAAACCAGCCTGGACCTTCATGGAAACCTACATTATATATACAGTATATGGGTCTAAGATACAAAGTGTTACTTAAACACATCACATAAAGCTGTACTTACAGATGAAATCCACAACACCGGCTCACATAGTGAGAGATGTCAAGTTCCTCAGTGCGCAGGTAAACATGGTGAAAAACTCCTCCAGCATCACAGAGATGTCCAGGGCTGTCACGTCAGACTGTAAATCCAAAGTATGCAGAGTGTTTCATCCAAAGCTTTCCATTGCCTGCACATATTATTACATTAAAACAAACTCATTTACTGCCGCAATAAGAGCTGCGAAACCTGAGCGCTGCTGCTCTCTGACCGGCGCACAAACAGCTGACGACGCGCTGGAGAGAAAAAAATCCCACAGGGCGCAACGCTGCATTATGTTCCAAGACAGTGAGCGCAGAGAGAGTGAGAGAGAGAGAGAGAGAGAGAGAGAGAGAGAGAGAGAGAGAGAGAGAGAGAGAGAGAGAGAGAGAGAGAGAGAGAGAGAGAGAGAGAGAGAGAGAGAGAGAGAGAGAGAGAGAGAGAGAGAGAGAGAGAGAGAGAGAGAGAGAGAGAGAGAGAGAGAGAGAGAGAGAGAGAGAGAGAGAGAGAGAGAGAGAGAGAGAGAGAGAGAGAGAGAGAGAGAGAGAGAGAGAGAGAGAGAGAGAGAGAGAGAGAGAGAGAGAGAGAGAGAGAGAGAGAGAGAGAGAGAGAGAGAGAGAGAGAGAGAGAGAGAGAGAGAGAGAGAGAGAGAGAGAGAGAGAGAGAGAGAGAGAGAGAGAGAGAGAGAGAGAGAGAGAGAGAGAGAGAGAGAGAGAGAGAGAGAGAGAGAGAGAGAGAGAGAGAGAGAGAGAGAGAGAGAGAGAGAGAGAGAGAGAGAGAGAGAGAGAGAGAGAGAGAGAGAGAGAGAGAGAGAGAGAGAGAGAGAGAGAGAGAGAGAGAGAGAGAGAGAGAGAGAGAGAGAGAGAGAGAGAGAGAGAGAGAGAGAGAGAGAGAGAGAGAGAGAGAGAGAGAGAGAGAGAGAGAGAGAGAGAGAGAGAGAGAGAGAGAGAGAGAGAGAGAGAGAGAGAGAGAGAGAGAGAGAGAGAGAGAGAGAGAGAGAGAGAGAGAGAGAGAGAGAGAGAGAGAGAGAGAGAGAGAGAGAGAGAGAGAGAGAGAGAGAGAGAGAGAGATTTAATGGAGCTCTCAGTTGCGTTTCATTTAAAGATCAACTTCATTCTCTGATGTTTCTCCTAAAATTGCTAACAGGAGAAATAAAAGGAGAATCAAACGAGTGTAATTGTTGAAGAGTCTGGAGATGTTAAATTGAAGTAGATTGTAGAGGATTTGAGTAAATGTGATGAGAAATGTTTGAGTTCATATCAACATCTTCCACAATATTGACTTTTGATGTCAGACGAGACAAATCTGAGCTCAGTTTGACACACTGTCGACGTCTCTTCTCAAACTCTCATGATAGACACATTTGTGAGAAATATCTGAGACGCAGGTGAGATTTAAGAAAAAATTGCTCTCCATTTAATGCACCGATGTCTTTGAGAAATAAATGAGATATTAAAGAGATCTCATCTGTGATTTCATAGAGAAAGAGAGAGGGGGGAATGGAAAACTACAAACCAACCAGACTCAATGGAAATGATTTATAAAAATGACAAGCTCATGGATATTGAGGAGCAGTAGACGACTCTAAAAAGGTGAAAGATAAACACTGGATAGTAAAACCATTGTGTGAAAGAGAGAGATAGATAGTGGTCAGTTAAACTAGCTGGTTAATGACCAGTGGTGAGGTTCAGCTTTTGTCCGGAGGCGCCCAGATGCGTGCGGAGATAAAGCAGCTACAAAAGATTGATTTGTGTGGTGTTATTTAGACAGCGTTGAGCTCCGTCTCTCCATCAGCTGCTCATTCTGCATCTCAGAGCATGTGTGAGCTGATAAGAGACACGAGTGTGTTAAACACAGGTGTGCTATCTCCTGATATCAAAACTATATGACAACAAGATCTTCCTCTACTCACCTCCACACCTCTGGAACATCAAAGATCTTCTCGTGCAACGAAAGCTTTCAGCAATAATAATAAAGCACAATATTAAAACAGGACTGGTGGGGTTAGTCGACATGTGCACATGTAAAGATCTCTCTCTCACAAGATCTGATCTTTTCATATGACTTGCGTCCCTCCTCACCTGTGAGGTGTAAATGCTGTGTTATGAAGAATTGTTTTGTTGTGTTTATAAGTGGTTTTGTATGAAAACATCTGTTAAATGAGTGAAAATAATGGGATGTGTCATCATCACACTGCGTGACATTTGAACACACAGTCATGAAGATTATCACACTCCTTTATGCTCAAGAGACTCGAACAAGAATCATTTATTAAACAGACAACTGACAGAGACCAGTCCTGGCAAGATGTGTGAGATGCGCACACACACACATACAGACAGAAACCCAAACAGACAGACATGCTGTCTTAGACAGACAGACAGACAGAGAGACACGCACTGATACACACACTGTACACACATGCACACAAACACACAGACAGACAAACAAACAGACAGACACACACACACACACACACACATAAACAAATGCATGCACGCACACAGACACAAACAGACACGCACACACAGACAGACAGAGACACAGACAGGTATACATAGACTGTACACACACACACACACACACACCGCAGGTAGAAAGACAGACAGAGACACAGACGGATAGATATGCACTGATACACACACTGTACACACGCGCGCACATACACATACACATACACGCACACACACACACAAAAACACAACACACACACACACAAAACACAACGCACGCACAAACACACAGACAGATTGATGAAAGACTCCTGATATCACAGCATCAGTGATCGTGTGTGTTAAAAGATTTATCAGAAATGGTGATATCCAGTCCGCCTCAACCAGAACCCCAGAGCTCCAGTGAGAGCGACGGATTGAGTTCCTTCATTTCACTCTATTACAATACAACCCTGAAAGACAATACACACAACACAGATCATGTTTTGAATATATGTGTAGGATGTCATTGCTGAAGCGAGTATCCGGGTGATGTTTAAAGAAGGTTAACTCATTCAGTGTTTGAGTGAAAGAGTCGGGTTTACCCGCGCTTCTGTCTGTCAATCTGCGTTTTATAGTTTAATCCGCTTTCGTTGTGTTTGTCTGTGGTCCTGCCTCTCTTCATCCACTCAAACACACACAAAAACAAAGACATCTGATTTTGATAAACCCCACTTATTACAGAAGAGCGATGAATGGTGTCACACAGACGCTGGCTGTGGAGAGGCCACAACCGTCTCCTCTTATGGGCTTCAATCTCTTGTAAATTGTGTTTGACCCTTAACCAAAATCATAGTGAACAGTCAAACACACAGGGTGGTATTGAAGATTAAAAACAGTGACAGACTGATATCACATCAGCGCTCAATAAAGCCCAGAGGAGATTATGAAACTTATCCATCTCTTCTCTTTCTTTTTTGCTTTTTAATGCTTTCTATTTTTGTATATGAAACCATAAGAACGAAAAAGATCTCTTTAATATCTCCTACAGCAGACATTAATAATCAGAGAAGACGGAGAGCGAATGGAAACTTCAGCTAAAGTCTCATCTGCATCTCAGATATTTCTCTTGAGAAAAAGAGTCAAAAATGTCACAAATGTGTCCGTCATTAGAGTTTGAGAAGAGACGTCAGCAGTGTGTCAAACTGAGCTCACATTTGTCTCGTCTGCAAAGAGTCAACATTATTGATGATCTTATTATGAACTTCAACATTTCCCATCGTAATTTACTCCAAACCAGAGGATCTCACCTCAACAACCTGCATTCATCTTCAGTTAGACGCTCATTTGTTTCTCCCTTCATTTGTTTCCCAAAGCAAACATCTGCTAATCGATTAAACAACAATCCATTTGTGACCCTGGACAACAAAACCTTAGGACATGTTCACACTTAACGTTGTCTTTGACAAGAAAAAGTTGACGATGGCGCTTTTTTAGTAAAAAAACACTCGTAGCGTTGAAGTTACAAATAACAGCCGGCAATGTACAAAGACAGCTTATTTAAAAACTACAATACTCATTTCTCGCTAGAAATGCAATCACAAGTTGTTGAAAGTGAAAATTAAGCTTATATTTATGCAAAGCTGTACCCCAACGGGCGTTTCGGCCATGTTCTAGCTTGAGCCTTCTCGACCAATCACGGCCCTCGCATGTTGTTATGAAAACGACGGCTCTCTGTCAATTGGCTAGCTTTGATAAAGGTGCTTGACGTAGGGCGTTTTTCTTTCAGAAAAGTTTTAACCTCAAAAGACACTTTGAGCTGCAGAAAAAGACGCTGGGATTTAAAAAAGTTGTTCAGGACATTTCTGGAAAACACGGTTTATTGCATAGGGTTATAATGTCAAACAGACGCTGGTCAAGTGTGAACACGGCCTAATTTTCTAAATTGAGATTTATACATCATCTGTAAGCTGAATATATAAGCTTCCCATTTATGTATGATTTGTAAGTCCTTGGCATAGCACATTACTCTCAAAAATAAAGTTTTGATATATTTACGGTAGGAAATTTACAAAATATCTTCGTGGAACGTGATCTTACTTAATATCCTAATGATTTTGGCATAAAAGAAAATCTATAAGCTTAAGTTTTGTTGGCTATTGCCACAAATATTCCTGTGCTACTTATGATGGTTTTGTGAGCCGGGGTGACATTTACAGAAACAATTCTTTCACCTCAGCAAACCATTTGACTCACTTTCCACATCCCGTGACCCAGATTTCCACATGAATGCTTTAATACCAGATGTGTCCCTGAATGTTACACACACTAGAAAGAAAGCGTAAAAGGTTAATGTGATGCTCATCTTATTTTCGCCCTCAGGAAGTAAATCTGTGTATATTTGTCGACTGTATTAGTGATGTTCTCTTATCTTCATGTGTTTCTGTGACCGTGGGGAGCTTGTTTTAATAGCAACAAGAAAACATGAAATCCTTCCTCTCTCTCTCTCTCTCTCTCTCTCTCTCTCTCTCTGACGGCCTGTCGCTCTGCGTCAGTCTGCACATTCTGTTCTCAGCACCTGAGCCCACAGACTGACCTTTGACCTCTGACTGAGTGATGTCATCAGTCTGCTGCTCATCACATCCAATAAATCTGATTTTATCTCAGTTCGCCATTGACTGTTCTTTGTTTACAAATAAATAAAGATAATCACACCAACACAATGTCACGAATATTTGTGACTATTTTACGTGTGTCATTGATTTACAGTGACTGCGTTATTGTTCATGTTATATGTTCTCCGTCATCTTTCGTGATCTTAAGGACGTCATGCGGCATGTGTGCCCTTCACACCTCCTGCATTATTAACACGGAGCATGTTGAACAAATAAACATATAATGGCGCCATCGACTTCATGAGCTGCTAAATGTCAAGAAAGTCACACATTCAAATGCCTGAAATATATTGAACACATAAAGCACGTCACATCTATGTTGTTTAATGCTGTTGGCGATAAATGTACATTACATTACATTTATGCATTTGTCAGAAGCTTTTATCCAAAGCCATTTTATTAAACTATACATTCTATCCATACTAACAAACAAATGTCATGTAAAGAAAATACTGTAAAAGAATTACAGCCAGCTTTATGTCACAGCTTCTGTGATCGACTCGTATGTGATAGAAAAAAATATGATTATAAATATTACGTCTCATTTTTCTTTAAGCTAACTACTCAAAACCCAAACAAAATCTTTATTAAAGTCCCAGTGAAATAAAAAAGGACAATATCAAATTTTTCGAGTTTATTGTAAACAATTTATCAATGTGGGTCATTCAATTCATGTGCGCTCATTATCTTTAGTTAAAATATGAAAATGCACTTCTGTCGTGTAATGACAGACCATATTAGATAACGTATGTTAGACGACTTGGGCGGAGCATCCAATAACTCCTCCCATTCAACTGTCAGTCTGCTGCCAGTTCCATTTCTAAATGCAACGGCTGTTTTTATACATCCAATAAAATCGCAGGGAAAGACGAAACCCACGCCCAATATATTACTCAATAGAAACTCCAATTCACTCACAAATGAGTCAAAATAGGGATGTAAAAACGATCGCAACTTCCCGTTCACTTTAATATGCTTGAATACACGACAAGGACTTCATTCGTGTTTCTTCATGAACAGTAGAGTATCCAGAACCATTTCTCTCTCGAACTGCACCAGCAGTGACCTGTCAGAGATCCATCACATGCCCGCAGGACATTTTCATCCCGCCGGGATCACAGATGATTTGAGTGGCATTCAGGAAACTCTGATGTTTATTTTAAGGTCCCGGAGACGACGCGAGAGCTTTGGAGACGCTGCACTGAATTAACTTCACCTTCTGCTTTAGCCCCATAACACGTGTGACACATCAGTCGCCCTCCACGCGAGGTGAACCATAAACACGCTCGTGAGTCAACTCTCGCTAGCCGAAGTCATTTCAGGCTTTTAGAAACGGTCAAATGGCCATCAGCATCACCTCACAATGAGTGAGTTCATCAACAGCAATCGTTTAAATTTAAAGCAACATATTAACATGTATGAAATCATTGTACCTTACATTATTATCCAATGGTTTAGATGCTATCAGTCTTGGAATGAACGGGTGAGATTTGATACGATGTTTCTCCTAAAATTGCTCAGGAGAAATAAAGAGAGAATCAAATGAGAGTGTGATTGTTGAAACGCACCAAGCGATCAAAACATTTGGATTTGGGTCAATTGGAAGAGTAATGCAGAAATCGAAAGAAATCTGAGCTCAGTTTAACAGGTTGTTTACATTTCTGAGACGCCGATGAGACTTTGAGAAGGGATATTTCATAGGCAAGTAAATCCTCATGTTTTGTTCCCCCTCAAGGCATCCTGACTGAATATGGTTTTCTTGAAGAATAATTCAGTCGGAGTTCTAATACCACCTATCATTTTGCTTAAAAGCGGTAGAATGGGAATGAAAGGGCCCCGACTTTTTGAAGCTCCATAAAGTGCATCCATTGATCAAAGAACGGCTCGACACGGCTCAGTGGTCTTAAAGTTTTAATGAAGCGAAGTGGTTCTCTTCAAGTACCACAGTTCCTGCGAAACGGAAGTTGCGATCGTTTTTTCCTTTCGTTGATGCATTTCCGAGTGAAATTGAATTCTGAATGAGAAAATATGAAGTAGTAAACTTTTGTAAACTAGTCCTATTAAGCGAATCTTTTGAACTTACTCGAGGCATGATGACAAGGGCATATAGCAATGTTCAGCTGTAGTGTTGTCGGTTCGCTGAATTTCTTAGATGATTTCTTACTTTAAGTTTTCTTACTAAACACAAATTGCTTTTTAGCAAGTTTAATTTCACTGTGATATGATATGAATTTCTAGGGTGGCTGTACTCGGAATGTCTATTTTTTTATCAGAGTTGGTACTCCATCTGAAAAAGCACATTCACAACTTTCATCTACCAATAGGTGAGTACAGACACACAAAAACACACATAAGCTTCTAAACACACTCAAATCTTCTGCTCGGAGGCTATAAGAGAATAAGTGCTGAACACCATCTGCTTTATCGCCCGATGCTCACACACACAAGCGCACTCGCTCACAAGATCTGAGAAACGAGGTGTTGGCTGGCAAACAAATGTGAAAATCTGCATCCACCGTGTGAGATGTTTGATGTTTCTGTTTATAAAACTATACACTACGGAGCACATGGAGATGGTGCTCATTCGCACGGCCGCTGGAAATGTCATACGTCTACACTCTTTATATAGCAGCGCGCGTGCCCGCGGTGAAGCTCAGGGGTCGGTCCGTCTGGAGGACGCTCGCATGCCCCATCAGCGCAATAAAACACCAGGCGGTTTCAAAGGCGCTCAACTCAGCAAGACCTTTCAGCGGGAGACATCTCTAAAGGTCTTTCGTAAAGGTCTGAGAGGAAATCTGTAAGACGAGGTAAGGGATATTCCTCCGCGTCAGGCTGAACAGTGATAAAGCATCAGGATTTGAACACACCTCAGTATTGTTCTGTTTTCTGAACTCTGAGTCACGTGAAGCGGGCCGCAGGTGATCCGTTTATGTCGTTCATTAAGGGAACGAGAGGAATTTGTGTCCGGTGAAAACGGGATGTGAGCTGGACTCCAGAGGAGCAGGTCAGTGACCCCGGTCGGATGTGGAGATTAACACAATCCCTCAGACTGTTGCATAATTACTGTCATTTCTAGGTCAATGAACGCTGTGCTATAAATCCAGACACAAAGCAACACCACAGTTAGTGTGCAAGAATGAAGACTGCGGGGAAAATACAAAGGAACATATTTACAATTGACAGTAATAAATATTGAAATCTCACACTGCCTTGACCTTCACCCCCTGTTTAACACCACTGAAGTGAAACTGCGGTACAGTGACTGAATCAGATGGTAATAACATGGTATTTTCAATAACCTGGTACACATCATACACGTACAGTAGTGCTCAGAGATACTTCAAATCTGTTACCCTGGTAAATGTATGTAGGAAATACAGTAGCATGTAAAGTACATAAAACACAGATTCACTGGTGATTGTGTGTGTGTGTGTGTCTTCGAACACAAATGAGCAGGTGTTCCACCCACACACATTACACAACCACACACTGAATGTCCATCTGCCTACAAACACAGTGAAGACTAACATGAACAGTAAATGGACAGCGATTTTCATAAGCTCTCTCCCTCTGATGTCTCACTAGAGCTCTCTGACTCTCACTGATCTCTAACTGCAGCTCTATGACTCTCACAGCAGCTCTTTCACTTTCACTGATGTCTCACTGCAGCTCTATGACTCTCACTGATGTCTCACTGCAGCCCTTAGTTTTTCACTGCAGCTCTATGACTCTCACTGCAGCTCTTTCACTTTCACTGATGTCTCACTGCAGCTCTATGACTCTCACTGATGTCTCACTGCAGCCCTTAGTTTTTCACTGCAGCTCTATGACTCTCAATGCAGCTCTTTCACTTTCACTGATGTCTCACTGCAGCCCTTAGTTTTTCACTGCAGCTCTATGACTCTCACTGCAGCTCTTTCACTTTCACTGATGTCTCACTGCAGCCCTTAGTTTTTCACTGCAGCTCCATGACTCTCACTGCAGCTCTTTCACTTTCACTGATGTCTCACTGCAGCTTTTTCACTTTCACTGATGTCTCACTGCAGCTCTCTGACTCTCACTGAAGTCTCACTGCAGCTCTATGACTCTCACTGAAGTCTCACTGCAGCTCTCTGACTCTCACTGAAGTCTCACTGCAGCTCTAGGACTCTCACTGATGTCTCACTGCAGCCCTTAGTTTTTCACTGCAGCTCCATGACTCTCACTGCAGCTCTTTCACTTTCACTGATGTCTCACTGCAGCTCTTTCACTTTCACTGATGTCTCACTGCAGCTCTCTGACTCTCACTGAAGTCTCACTGCAGCTCTATGACTCTCACTGAAGTCTCACTGCAGCTCTCTGACTCTCACTGAAGTCTCACTGCAGCTCTAGGACTCTCACTGATGTCTCACTGCAGCCCTTAGTTTTTCACTGCAGCTCTATGACTCTCACTGCAGCTCTTTCACTTTCACTGATGTCTCACTGCAGCCCTTAGTTTTTCACTGCAGCTCTATGACTCTCACTGAAGTCTCACTGCAGCTCTATGACTCTCACTGATGTCTCACTGCAGCCCTTAGTTTTTCACTGCAGCTCTATGACTCTCACTGAAGTCTCACTGCAGCTCTCTGACTCTCAATGAGGTCTCACTGCAGCCCTTAGTTTTTCACTGCAGCTATCTGACTCTCACTGCAGCTCTTTGACTTTCATTGATGTCTCACTGCAGCTCTCTGACTCTCACTGATGTCTCACTGCAGCTCTTAGACTTTCACTGCAGCACTCAGTCTCTCACTGCAGCTCTCTGACTCTCTCTAAAGTCTCACTGCAGATCTCTGACTCTCACTGATCTCTAAATACAGCTCTTTTGCTTTCACTGCAGCTCTATGAATCTCACTGATTTTTCACTGCAGCTCTCTGACTCTCACTGATGTCTCACTGCAGCTCTTTGACTTTAACTGCAGCACTCAGTCTCTCACTGCAGCTCTCTGACTCTCTCTAAAGTCTCACTGCAGATCTTTGACTCTCACTGATGTCTCATTTCCCTGACTTTCACCAATGTCTAATTGCAATTCTCTGACTCTAGCTGATGTCTCACTGCAGCCCTTAGTTTTTCACTGCAGCTCTATGACTCTCACTGAAGTCTCACTGCAGCTCTATGACTCTCACTGAAGTCTCACTGCAGCTCTTAGTTTTTCACTGCAGCTCTATGACTCTCACTGAAGTCTCACTGCAGCTCTCTGACTCTCAATGAGGTCTCACTGCAGCCCTTAGTTTTTCACTGCAGCTATCTGACTCTCACTGCAGCTCTTTGACTTTCATTGATGTCTCACTGCAGCCCTTAGACTTTCACTGCAGCACTCAGTCTCTCACTGCAGCTCTCTGACTCTCTCTAAAGTCTCACTGCAGATCTCTGACTCTCACTGATCTCTAAATACAGCTCTTTTGCTTTCACTGCAGCTCTATGAATCTCACTGATTTTTCACTGCAGCTCTCTGACTCTCACTGATGTCTCACTGCAGCTCTTTGACTTTAACTGCAGCACTCAGTCTCTCACTGCAGCTCTCTGACTCTCTCTAAAGTCTCACTGCAGATCTTTGACTCTCACTGATGTCTCATTTCCCTGACTTTCACCAATGTCTAATTGCAATTCTCTGACTCTAGCTGATGTCTCACTGCAGCCTTTTTTCTCACTGCACACCTCTACTCTCAATTACTTCTCAATGCAGCCATTTAACTCTCACTGATTTCACACTGCAGCTCTTTGATATCTAACTCTCTTTGACCTCTCACTGCAGGTATATGACTCTCCTTTAGGTCTCACTGCAGCGCTCACGGCGTAACATGATTACACAGACTCTCTGCCCACAATTACATGATAGTTAAAGCTTTAAATGGCAGTAATCTTGAACAATTGATGACTTAATTCCACTCTGATCAAACCTTCAGGTTAGGAGTGACAGACATTTAAATCTGCATTACGCCGCAGTAAACACGATCAGTACTGATGTAGAGGGGAGAGAAACCTCATGTTGCTGCAGAAGAGAATGAGCAGCTTAGTCAAAACATGAGACATCAACATTAAAATGATTTAAGGCTTCTATTATTTTCATAAGTTGAGTTCAAGACCACTCTCATTTCTTTGCTTTATATACCGACAAATTGACGGCCATCTATGAGCACTCTGAGACAGAAAGCAATGTCAAACACACACATTGATGGATAACTGTCTTCAAAGCTTTCTCTCAGGGCACGCCTGTCCATCTTTGATCCACAGACGTCTGAGTGCGGAAAAGAACTGCATGTTTATTTCTTTATTTCTGACCAACGCTAAAAGGTCACAAGAAGCCAGAGGTGTGTTGAGATTTAATTAAAGAAAATCAAAGCATCTGTGTGTGAAGAGGACAGGATTTGAGCACATTAAGAGAAGACTCAAAGTTCATGAATGGCACCAACCATGTCTGAGGAGATGGATGTGTTTTACACGCTACATTATGAAGATATGTTTAGAGATAAACAATATACAGATTTTAAAATCTCAGATTCAAATGCAAACATGATATGTAGTGATGTAAAAATGAACACTTGTTTCAACAGGAGTGAATTATTGCATCGATTTCTTTATTCGTCCTTCAAAAGAAATGCACAATTCAGCAAAGCTACTACATACAAACAGGCAAACGACAGCATCTTACCTTCTTTGTCATTAAAATCACAGGACGGAACGACAACAACAACAACCCACAAACCCCAGCCGACGCTACAAATCTCCCGTTCAAACACCGGTCCAGAGGTCACTAAACCAGACACGTTTACCGCGGCACGACATCGGAGAGGAACAGCAGATCTTGCATAGCTCAGATGTTATGGACGTAAGGCACTTTGAGAAGGTTTTTATTAGGCAAATAACAGCAAGACCAACCAACCCCTTTCTAAACTCACATCAGCAAGCAGTTTAAAGAAAATCTGAATTAAATGTCATCCGATCCGGCGCTTTTGGCATCATGCTCTCCAAATACCGAAGAAGTTTTTCTTGTGCATATACGGCGGAGAAGTTGATCGATAACCCCACAGGACCGAGAGTTTTGCGTGAGAGACGTTGTGCAATGGGTTAAAGAAGGCAACCAGTTGTTTGAGTTTGTTTTTCTCACCAAAAACGAACCAAAGAAAATGTCCGGAGAGATGTGAAGGAGCTTCCACTAGATTGGCACGGCTGTCTTTTTATTTCGAGGTAACGTTGTTCCGGCGTGTGCTGTTGTGTCATGGTAAGGAAAAGGGTTCAGGTCAAAGATGGGGTTGGACGGATTGTTTCTGGATACCGTCTAGCCCAGCTGATCTTCATACTGCTTACGGAAACAATCCCCGGCAGGAAAGAAATCCCAACATCTCTCCTGATACATCTTCCACACGTACGACTCCTGCGGACACAGAAAGAGTCCATTGCATTTCATTTAGTCTAAGATGTTTCTCCTAAAACTGCTCAGGAGAAATACAACCAGAAACAAACAAGAGTGTAATTGTGTAAAGACGTGGAGAGTCTGGAGGTGTAAAATGAAAGTAGATTTATGTACTGTAGATATAGGTCAAATAATCTGATTATTGTAAATGTGATGAGAAATGTTTGTAATATTGACTTTTGATTGCAGACGTAACAAATCTGAGCTCAGTTTGACACATTGTCGACGTCTCTCGATTCGTCAGATTTCTGACTCTCAGGAGAAATATCTGAGATGCAAGTTTACATTCGCTCTTTACTTAATCTCATTGATGTCTCGATGAAACAACAGAGATATTAAAGAGATCTCATCTGTGATTCCGGGACATCATACCTGACCGGTGTGTTCGGTCTCGTCCTTGTTGATCAGGTACATCAAGAAAAATCTGAAAGACCAAAGAGAAAAAGGACAACTTCAAAATTCTAAATTGAAAAATCTTCACATCATAGGAACGTCTGTGAACGAGTCAGAATTCTTCATAGCAAACTACAGAGAGTTTGAACAAAAGGGGCACAAAACAAAATCCAATCTCTTATCATCGCAGTACTTACAGGTAGTTGGCAAGATTGTGTTCCTGCAACGTGTGAGTCTCAAAGCCATGAGGCGTCGTGTCGAAATAATCGTTACCGATCCCACAGATGAAACATTTAGTCTGTGGAGAGAGTAAACCAACTCTTAAGTGACATGTACTGACAGTGAAACGTACAGATAATCTCCCATACCTCCATGTCTTCTTTGACCTGCTCCTGCTGATCTCTCAACTCTCCGAACGCATCGATGATCAAACCTGCATCCACACAAACATCACAGGTGTCATGATGATACACACGATGGAGGAACGACGATGACTCTAGCGGTGTGATGGCGGTACCTTGTATGATAGCCAGCAGTATAACAATCACAAAGAAAAAAAACGTGATGTCAAACAGAATGCGGTAGAGTTCGTACGGGTCTCCCGCTGGGTCCTCGATTTCATCTCCAATACCACCACCAGCACGGACACCAACGTACATGTGAAACAGGTAACACTGAAAAAGAGAGAAAGAGATGGAGATGGAAATGAAAAACAAACACATTCAAATTTAGATCGCCTTTACTGGTAAGACAAAAAGACTCGACACTCACAGTCATCATATCATCACACTTCATATCAGGCTCGTCCTCATCTGAACTCTTGTTGTAGAACTTGCGGAAAAAGTTGAAAGCCACGACGGTGTAGAGATAGACGACCACAGCCAGCAGACCGACCGTCAACACCAACTAAAAAAAAGAGAGATAGCTGTATGTCATTGCTTTACAAAACTCTGGATGTTTTCTAAATGATTTTCATCTGGATTCAGTTTTGTAGTAGAGACCAGCTCATTCGAGTCCGAGTCAAGACCAGGTCCAAGGTTGGGTCTTCAAGAATATGTCAAATGGTTGGTGGAAAAAATAAAACCAAAACCAAGCTCTTAGAGTACGTTAAATGAAGAGTTTATTTCCAAAATGAGATCACTTTTGATGAGATCAAATGTTAAAAACTGTTTTTTATTGCGCATTCCAATTAATATCAATCAAACTGCAGTTGGTTTGTTTTGATTTAAGAAAAAAATACTGTTTACTAACATAATAAAACACAATAAAACATGATTTTGAAAAAGATTTAATTGGAGTTATCTTAATTTGGAAACCAAACTCTTCATATATACCACATTATTATAACAAGTACAAGTATTTACTTATTAGATTAATGATATTATTATTTGAGGGTAAAAAGACCACAAAGTGGTGTAAACGTAGTTTCATTACAATTGACTTCCACCCGAGTAAAGATATCCAAAAGCGACTTTCTATTTATTTGACGACATTGAAAAGACGTCCCTTTATGGGCCAAAAGTGAAAGTTGTTTTACGTCTTTTATCACGAATTTCTGATATTGACGTAAAGAGGACCTCTGAACAAAGTATAAACTGGTTAAAATCTGCAGTCTATCAGACTAGTTTCAGTTTACATATGGAAATAAATTGAGTTGAATGATTTGAATGCAGTACAATAGCAAGCAACCATTAAATCAATATTAGTTTTGTACTCAGAAAAAACACCAGTATTGTGGTCAGTGTTTGCTTTAGTTTGGCCGTGAAATTTTATTTAACAGTTCATTTAAACAGTTTTCCACTGGACATCAATATCAGACATTAAAAAGATGTCACCAAAAGATGTAGAAACAGCTTTAACTTTTAGTCTTTTCAATGTCGTCAAACGTTTCATACGTTCAATGACGTGGGGCGGGGCCAAGTCATGCGCACAAGAAAATAACCAATTATAGGACGTGTAACCCGAACATCAGTTTAAAGAAATAGTAACACGGTAAAAATGCACAACATTAAATATTTTGGAAGGGATTCAAGAATAAGTGTGATTCCTGACATGTTTTAGAGTACGAGTCAAGACAGAGTCAAGGACAAGACGTGACCATTAAAATATGGTCTTGAGTCCGAGTACAAGACCGAGTCTCGAGACTACAACACTGCCCTGAGGATTATTCAATTTTTCAAATAAAAGATCTACAACGTTAACCAGATGTTGGGGCCAAGTAGATTCAACATGTTGAAAGAAATACGCAAATCCAGCGCGTTGCTATGAATAAAAGTGTCTTGGAAATGACTATGAATGTCAACTGTAACTATGAAGCACAGACGCTTCATGAATCAGCAAACATGATTGTGTTTGATGAACCTGTTTGCCGTTGTGTGTCACTGATGAAAGGATGGTCCGCAGGGTCTTAAAGCCCATGGCGATGTCCAACAGATGAGCGGCGAAGAAGAAGTTATTATAGTGTCCCAGTACAGACATAGTGGTGTACCAGACCAGATACAGAAAAGACTGGAGAAGAAAAAACAAGAGGAGGTCACAGGAGTTCATGGCGCATCTGCTGTTCATACAGAAAGCACTTACATTATCTGTGAAGACCACGCCCATCTTCCACACGTGATACTTTGTGTCAACGGAGCTTAACCTGAAAGAACAAGATATCAAAATGCATCTACAGATCAGTTGAACATTCAAAAACATGAAGGACAGCAATCAGATTAAAAGAGACGATAGATGAAAAAGGATGAGGGGTTTTCAGACCAGGACAGCAGCGAGGCGTCTTTCATAACCGCGTCTTCCGTGGGATTAAAATCCAGAGCGCTTTTATCCATACCCAACAGTTCTGCGATCCGCTCGGCACCGTACAGATCTCCGTACTTATTTATCACCTGCAGGAGTCACACAACGCCATCAAACCAATAGATTTACCACAACACTTTATTCTTTACGTTCTTTAACACGTTTAATATTTAGTCTCTGTAAAATTCTCACTTGCCTTGCGTTTCACGAATTTGTCCCAGTAGTTGTTGGGGAAAGAACTGTACAACAGAATAACATCAGAACTCTTTAACACAACAGACATGTCTTTTCTTAGTTGAATTCTTCAGACTCACGGTGTGTTAATGACGAGTCTGTCCCACTGTCCTTTTATATCATCATCAGACGGCTGTTCAGTGATGTACAGCCCATCAAACTCCAGTTTACGTGCAATCTCCTTCTCACGCTTAAAGACCACCAACGGAACCTGAAAAGCATGAAAATTACCGAATGAATAATTGTAATAACGTGTTTTGTACTTTACAGTATTACTAACAGTATATAATGCCTGTGTGTGTATGTGGTTGTGTACACTTGTTTTGCTTTACTTGTACATTCTTTTATATGATATATTAGGGCTGTTTTTAAATGTATCTATGTTTGTTTAACAGTTTTTCCCGTACAGCTGCTTTGATATGATGTAAACTTGACAAGAGAGACGTTCATTACTGGCGTTACGATGCACATTACATGTATCTGTGTTGACTATATTTGTGTTGCTATGTGATGATCAAGTGAACACCTTCAGATAATAATATCCCAGCACACAGAGAGAGGAGATGAGCGTGTGCATGACAGCAAGGAAGCGGAGAGTCGGAGCCATATAGCCACTGCTCTCCTGAAGAACAAAATACTCCACAACACCTTCATCATCATCACCACCACCCCGCCGAACCCACGGATCCACATCATCAGAGTCCTCGCCTGTCACCTACACACACATTCAATAGACACAACGACTTCTTTACTGTACAGGATAGGTGCATCCTATTGTGGAGATGCTCGGTCACAAACACATAAGACCACAACACACGACGCAAAGAAATACACAAAAGTGCACACACATAAATACATAAGTACAGGCACAGGAATACAAACCCACACACAGGAGCACAAATACAGTTACACACACACAGCCACTCTTGCACAGGTGTAAACACACAGGCACACAAACACACACACACACAGGGACACAAACACACAGGTGCACACAAACACACACACACACACACACACACACACACAAAGGTGCACACAAACACACACATTGGTGCACACACACACACACAGAGACACAAACACACACACAGAAAGTAATGTTGAGTCACCTTGTAGAAGAGCAGAATGAAGTTGATGGCAAAAGCCACAAACAGAGCCAGAAAACGCAGGTTGTAAAAGTTTCTAGCCAGATAATTCTGCAAAAACACACAAACACATTTCACATTACATTTGATCTTTTTAAGCACATAAAACACCTCGTTCTGAACACATGCAGCATCTGCACTCACCAGCATTTTAGTCTGATAGACGTCCAGACCGGCTAGAAATGAAGCCATGCAGGCGTCAGGCGCTTCTTTCTTCTGTCCACGTCTGTTCTTCACAGGCTTCCTTTCTTCATCTGCTGCCGGCCCTGACACAGGTTCATCTCTCCTGTCCTGGTCTGTCTTCTCTCGGTCTTCAACACTGATCACATAAACACACCACATCACAGTTACAGCACAGGACTCACATACACACACAACAAAAACATCACAAGAGAACTCACTCGGCCTTCTCGGACTCTGATTTGGTTTCAGACTCTGCCTCATGTTTACTCTCAGCTTCCTGCAAACAACAAAAACATTTCAACAATGAACAATGGCTAAATTTGATTTGATACGCGGGTTGACATCGACCTGAGCTTTCTTCTGGTGAACAGCGCTGGCCAACGAAGGAGTGTCCACCCCGACCACCTCAGACACGTCTCCCAGTCCCGGCTCCATCCCGTGTTTGCCTGCCTCTCTCCTGGGCTGAACGTTCATCAGTTCTGACATCAGGTCCATTTCCACCCGCTCACCGGCCGCCTCGCACCCGAGCTCGGACACCTGAGACGCGTCACAGTACTCCAGCTTCTCCATCTCCAGAACGTCGCCGTGGATCCCGAATTGCGTGGGATCAGGCATGTTCCCCAGAATATCCGTCACCTTCATGTTCTTGGCTCCTTCCACCAGACCTCCTCCGAACAGGGTGGACCAGAGGATGTGGAAGAAACCCCACACCAGATTGTAGAGAAAGCGGAACGTGCCGACGAAGATCGTCCAGAAGAAGCGGAAGAAGCCTCGTATCATCTCCTTCACGCTCATCTTCCTCAGTTTTCGGTACTGTCGTCTCACGCTTTTCAGGGAGAGCATCTGTCTGAGGTTTGACAGACTCTTACTCATGGAGACGCAGGCCAGAGTGAACGCCGAGGACGACTCCAACGCCCCGTCGTCTTCCTCCTCTTGATTCTCAGTCACGCTCTGTGCGTCATCATCATCGTCCTCCTCCGGCCTCTCCGCAGCGTCCGGCTCGGAGATCAGAGACGCCAGCTGCATCTCGAAGATGGTGTCCTCGCAGAAGTTGACGAACAGCTCCATCTTCTCTGATTCTCCGCCCTCGTTGACGACATCGAAGATGAACTGTCGCTTGGACTCCTTGACCTGCGGTTTTTCCCACTGAGTTCTGCTGGACTCGCTGATGTCGAAGTAAACCCTCTCGATTCTCTTTGCTCCGCCTATGATCTCGATGCGGCCCAGGAAGGGCTCAAAGTAGTTCAGGACGCTTTCGGCCAGGTTCAGGAAGGTGGCGAGACGGGCGTCGTGGGGCATGTGCTCCGATAGGTTGGTGAGCAGAACCGCCATGTTGAAGCCGATGTCCTTGGCCGGTTCGTGGAAGCGCTCCACAAACTCCTCGTAGTTGAACATGTCGTTCTCATCGGCCTCGGCGCAGGAAAGCAGGAAATCGATCTCGGACTGCGAGTATTGCTTCTGACTCTCCATGGACTTCTGAAACTCTTTCTTGGAGATGACTCCTTTACGGTCCGGGTCGTGCTCTTTGAAGCTGTCGGAGGTGGTCAAATCTTTCAGCTTGAGGAACATGTCGAAGAACTTCAGAATCATCTCCACGTTGCTGGAGGATTCCACGAGAGTGTCCACCATCTGTTTACCGATAGTCCCATTCACTACATTACCTGTGAGAGAAGCAAAGGAGTATTGCACCCAAATATGAAAAAAGCCAACATCCAACTCGAACAAATACAAGAATATTTACTATAGTAAACTGTAGTATACTTTAATAATGACTACGCTTTGTTAATGTGTACTATTATGTTCTGTATAATTAAGTATAGTACTGCAGTTTCCTTTAACATTTGCTACAGCGACCTGTAGTAAATTATAGTATGCTGTAGAGTACTTTAGTAATTATCACACTTTAATGTATACTAAAGTATTCTGTAACAATAACTATAGTGTACTGATAAACTGTAGTTAGTATACAGTACTAGAGGTGTGACTAGATCTCGTGGCTCTGATTGGTCTCGCAAGAACACAATATCCTCACGCAATTGGCATCATGGAGTGCTGGGCTGGAAGTTGGGACCATTTTAGTGGCATATGCTCCCTATATTTAACTTCTGCGACCCTAAATATATTTTGTTGCGACCTGTTTTCATTACTCTACAGAACACGCTAATAACTGCACAAAGTATGTGCAGGCTGTGAGCTACAGTGACCGGCCCGGCCATTCATAAAGACAATGTGATTTTCCCACTGGTTCTCTATGTAAACACGCACTAGACGGACGGTATCAACATTCGAGCGCATCTTTTGTGAGTATAGTAATTGCAAGTTCACATTACATTTCCTCTTCAGAAACAGATGATCATCTCTTACACATGTGCAAGGTAAGCGTAAAACATGATGTGTTTATGTAGTTGCTATGAGGGTTCAGTCAGTGGAGGAAGGAGGATTGAAGTTGTGATATGATCGTCATCGCTGTTAACATGAGCACTATGCAAAATCGAGAAAAGAGAAACAACCACAGCTCTTTACTAAAAACTGCACCTGTTAATAAAACAAAGCATAATTGAGTTTGTGACAAAACATTTTGCAGTGTTTACAGATGGTTTATTTCTGCGTAGTTTAATTAATCATTAAAATGCATATATTTTTGGCAATTTTTTGAAGAAGAGATGAATTCATTCATCATTGAGGATTTCTTTTAAAAAGTATAAAAATCTCGTCTCGTTCTCGTGAACTCGTCTTGTGGGATAAGTGTCTCGTCACACCGCTAGTAAATACTATATAGTACTAAAGTAATTTTCACACTTTCTTAATGTATACTACAGTATTCTGTAATATTAACTATAGTGAGTAAACACTTAAGTATTGTTTGATTAGTGTTCTTTGGATATTTTTAATAATGGATGTTTGAGTATTTTAGAGCCCAAATGATGATTCATTTTAATTGTTGGATGATATTTTTCTTTGAGGAACTCTTAAGTTTGATTTAAGGATATGGCGGTTCAATTCTCAACATCTGGTAATGCACATTTAGTAATATTCTTAATGCAGTGTGAACCTTCCAGCAGTGACAACATCATGACAATCATATCCTTCTGAAGATCCAACAGCTCCTTCAACAGCTCGATCTGACTGGAGTCCTGACAGAGAAACAATGATGAAGATGAGGAAGATTAAAGGTCTGAAGCTCTGAGAGCAGCTTTCATCAGCTAAATCAAACCAGATCCATTAAACCACAGGACACGCTGACTGATGTTTACGAAGGTCATGTGATCACATAGACATCTTGTGCTCACAGCGACTACTCCAGTTTATATTGCATCACTAATGAAGAATAACATTTCTTCAAAGCTTTTCCTATGAACTGAGCCGATGACAGTCGGGATGTTTCAAACATCTTTTTAAAGCAATGAGATTTCTAACCTGTGACAGCTTCATTTGCATGTTAGCAAAAACATGAAGAAATCCAACAACAGCATCCCAGAGTCTGCTGTGAGCCAAACTCTGCTGATTCCCAATACATGGACCCTGAGAGAGAGCGAGAGAGAGAGAGAGAGAGAGAGAGAGAGAGAGAGAGAGAGAGAGAGAGAGAGAGAGAGAGAGAGAGAGAGAGAGAGAGAGAGAGAGAGAGAGAGAGAGAGAGAGAGAGAGAGAGAGAGAGAGAGAGAGAGAGAGAGAGAGAGAGAGAGAGAGAGAGAGAGAGAGAGAGAGAGAGAGAGAGAGAGAGAGAGAGAGAGAGAGAGAGAGAGAGAGAGAGAGAGAGAGAGAGAGAGAGAGAGAGAGAGAGAGAGAGAGAGAGAGAGAGAGAGAGAGAGAGAGAGAGAGAGAGAGAGAGAGAGAGAGAGAGAGAGAGAGAGAGAGAGAGAGAGAGAGAGAGAGAGAGAGAGAGAGAGAGAGAGAGAGAGAGAGAGAGAGAGAGAGAGAGAGAGAGAGAGAGAGAGAGAGAGAGAGAGAGAGAGAGAGAGAGAGAGAGAGAGAGAGAGAGAGAGAGAGAGAGAGAGAGAGAGAGAGAGAGAGAGAGAGAGAGAGAGAGAGAGAGAGAGAGAGAGAGAGAGAGAGAGAGAGAGAGAGAGAGAGAGAGAGAGAGAGAGAGAGAGAGAGAGAGAGAGAGAGAGAGAGAGAGAGAGAGAGAGAGAGAGAGAGAGAGATATATATAGAGAGAGAGAGAGAGAGAGAGAGAGAGAGAGAGAGAGAGAGAGAGAGAGAGAGAGAGAAGAGAGAGAGAGAGAGAGAAACAGAGAGACAGAGAGAGAGAGAGAGAGAGAGAGAGAGAGGTTGCAAATAAAGTGTCTCTCAGTAGTGAAGGTTCTAAAACTGTGACATCTGTAGTTTGTGTGTTTGTGTGTTTGTGTATTTGTGTGTTTGTGTGTTTGTGTGTTTGTGTGTTTGTGTATTTGTGTGTTTGTGTATTTGTGTATTTGTGTGTTTGTGTGTTTGTGTGTTTGTGTATTTGTGTGTTTGTGTATTTGTGTGTTTGTGTGTTTGTGTATTTGTGTATAATACCTGGATGTATTCAGTGAGTGAATTGAAGATCTGTTTTGCGACGGCAAGAGCTTTGGAGAAATTACGCTGTCCCGCTTTATCCATGACGTCTTTACCAGAGTAATACCAGTAAAAATCACTGATGGATTCCTGTCAACACAACACAACCAGAAGTTATTTTAATACTGTTAACTGATCAAATGTTTCTTTATTACTTTATTTTGTGTGTGTGTGTGTGTGCGTGTGTGTTTTCACCTGCAGTCTGAGCAGATAGTCCACTGTGCTTATGATGATATTAACTGTGGTTGTGTTTCCTGTTTGTGTTCTGAGGAAGTTCTGAAAATCTGAAACACATCCGTAGATCCAGACGCTGTTTACCGTGACAACACTTTCATCCAAATGTCTTACTCAGATTTTAATATCAGAATGTATTTTATTTCAAGAGTGTATTTTAAAATGTGTTTTGCTGGCTTTTGACTCCTCGTAATGTTTATATGTTTCATCTATTTGTTTTGATTCTTTCATATATATACTGTGTTTCTTTTAAATATTCTTGTACAGCACCTTGGCAAACTTAGTTTGAACTGTAAGGCGCAATAGAAATAAACTTTACATTACACATCTGCTTTCATATTTGTATGTTTATGTCGGAGCCTAGGGCCTTGTGGTTAGTGCTCCTGCGTGTGGTGCTGTTGCGCTCCGGGCGACCCGAGTTCAAGTCTCGGCTCACGGTCCTTTTCCCGATCCCATTTATATACAATATATTTTAATAGCATTGTCTTTTTTCTTAATTTGTTAGGAAAATATTACCTGGTAAAAGTGTTTTGTGGTTTTCTTAATAAATGAATAAGTTGCTTAAGTCAATGAGCGGCTCATTCATAAGAGTCATTTACTGCATTCTGAACAAATTCAGGGAATCCAATGAAATAATGACATTTACCGCCACCTACTGGCAGTTTTTTTCTTTAAAGAATTTTAACAGTATTAAAATAAAATCAAAAAGGTAAATAATTACTATGGGAAATTTTTTTGATAGTTTGCCCATTTTTTTAAAATTATATTTATTTCCATTTACTAACCCTCATTTAATAACCCGAAAAAAACTGAAATGCCATTCCTTTGGACGATACTTATAATGTACACAAATACAAATTCAGCTCATGAAAAAACTCAATTACGCCCGTTTTAACTTCTGAATCTTATTATGGCTTTAAATGATATTTTGGCCCCAAATGATTAATTTGATTAATAAACCGCCACATCATGTAATTAATTACATTTAATTGATTAAAATAATTTAAATACATTATTTATTCTAAAAAGTAAAAAAAATATGCTATATAATATATATACACTAATATATATATCAAACTTTTTAAAATATAAAATGTAATGTTTTATGCTTAGGTTACGCCATTAAACAGCGACATCAGCTGTCGTCTCACAATGCTTTGTTGTCACGGGAACATGCCAGATGAAGATAATGAGGAAGTGATGTCGCTCTCTTTGCTAGGTGCATGATGACTTAATTTTGAGTGCCATTACACCCTTAACATATATACTGTATATTTAATATAAGTGTGCTCATTTTAAAACTAAGCAGAAGGATTTGCATGTGAAGTTAAGTGCCAACTTGTGACAAATCTAGTGTTTTTTTCACGTACAGTACATAGTATGCAGCCCTTCAGTTGGACTCATAAGGTTTGTCCAGCCCTGGTTTAGACTCTTTCACATGTTTGTTTGCCGTGTCCTTT
>CM074081.1:20991664-21016664 GCA_037178815.1 Barbatula barbatula | reverse complement strand
AAAAAGGTACTTTCGATTTTTTTTTTTTGACATTCCTGAAAACGTCCCAGCGCATCATATGACTCCTTTACCCAGATCGCATCACATTTGTGTTATTCAATAGTTTTAGAAAAGTAGGTAAGACCTTACTTAAAGTCCCCGTGAGCCGAAAGTTGAGATCGTTGGTAATTATGTATTTTGACTAGGGCTGTCAAATGATTAATCGTGATTAATCGCATCCAGAATAAAAGTTTGTGTTTACATAATATATGTCTGTGTAATGTGAATATTATATTTGTATTTATAAAAACATACACATACAAGCATATATTTAAGAGAAATATCAAACATAAAAATGTATAAACATTTAAATAAAATTTTAATGATTGGGAAATTTGGATAAATACATCTACAGTAAATATTTCCTAAAAATACAATATATTCATGTATGTGTATGTTTCTGTGTTTATGAATACAAAATGTACACAGACATATATTATGTCAACACAAACTTTTATTTTGGATGCGATTAATCACGATTAATCGTCTGACAGCCCTAATTTTGACGCATGTCAGAGTGAAATTTTATTTCTAATGATATAAATAGTGGGCATCGCTTTCGGCTTTCTCTGTGATTTGATGTATAAAAACAGCCATAGCGTTTTGAAATGGAACTGGCAGCAGATTGACAGTTGAAGGGGAGGAGCTAACAGATGCTCTGCCCATGCCGTGTAACATACGTCATCTATAATGGACAGCCATTACAGGACGGTCGATTTTAACTAAAGATTATGAGGGCACACGTATTTTAAAAAGAGAATGACCCACATTGATAAGCTATTTACAATAAACGCTGCATGAAAAAAATATTTTTATTTCACTGGGACTTTAAAGCCTTTATGTATAATGCATTATTAATGTATTATAACTGTTATTAATGTGTCATGTAATATTGTGGCGAGCAGGCCTAAACTTTAAGTTATGTTTTATAATGTCTGTGTGGTTTACTTTCTGTTTGTTTGTTTATTTTAAGGTTGTTGTATGTTTGCAGCTTCCCACCTCCTTCCATCCTTTTATTGAACCTTGTTACAAAAACATTCAATGTTGTTGTAAAGATTTATGACCAAAATAAAAATGCACAGCGTAACAATGAATTGATTAGTGTTAACTGAAGTTACAATTATTCATGAGACATTAGAAGGTGTATTAAAGGGAATAATTAATACTACTTAAAATTTAAGTTAAGTGTTTCTGAAAAGTTTACTATTTTGAGTTTACTATTATTTCAAAATGTACAACAAAAAAATGGAATGGCTCTAAACTTTTGACCGGTAGTGCACAGAAGTATTGTGGTAATACCAGATGGCACATGGTACTTGTACAATGTACCATAATGAAAAACAACAAACTCTGAGAGTTATTGATCTGTAATAATAGATAAAGGCATTTCAACATGCAAGAGCCTTTCTAACATGATAACATGCCTCATTATCATGCAGGAAGATTTTCCTCACAGACGTCGCACTGACATACACGATGACAATTTCAAGAGACAGATCAGACAAAATATAAAGTTCAAAATCTGCATGTGACTCTTTCTACAGTGGATCACAAAAGAAGATATTTTGAGGAATGTCTCTGTGGTTTTGTGTTCATCCAACGGAAGTCAATGTTGTTCGATTATAACATTCTTCAAAATATCTTAACTAAAACTCATACAGGCTTTATCATAACAACAGATTTGGATGAACTCTCCCTTTAAAGCGATAAAAAAAGGAGATAACCAGAGCCTCCGGTGTCAAGGTGCATTTAAAGACACAGACGCTTGACACGCATCAAACAGAGGAACAAAATCGACACATTTACGCGTCGCTTATGACTACTGGCTGTTCAGAAACATGGCCCGCCCCCTGACAGTGATGTAATGAGAAGGAAGTATGACAAACATCCCACGACAACCACAGAGCGAGCGTCACGTCAGCAGACATTACTTACAGACAGATCCTGCACTAGTTTCTCCTCAAACGCGTATGTCTCGGCCTCTATCCAGAGGCGCCGATAGCCCGTGAGGAACAGATTAATGGAGCGGTGCCTGAGAGGGAGGCGGGAGAGATTAGGCAGGGTTACCATAGCAACCAGGGTTACCAGGGAGGATGCTGAGAAGAAAGCTTTGGAAAGCGCGTGAGGGATGATGGTTTGTTAGTTTGGGTTAATCTGACGGGTGAGATGACCTGTCAGATTGTTTGTGAGAGTTAGTTTCAAACCATGGCTCAGTTACGGGGTGCGTGCGGCGAGCGTTTATTACCGTGATGATGGTGAGCAGACTGTCACAGTCAGAACTCTCTAGAATTCTGTCCAGCCAAAAGCACTGATATGCTTTCAGGAAGTAATTGTTAATTTTGTGCCTACATACGGTGTTGATGCGAAGACGAGAAAAGGCCAAACAAAACAAAAACACGAAGAACAGTTTTCAGTCAGTCAACAGCAGCACAAACAGTGAATGAAGCTCTGAAGATGAAAGATGTTTCAAAATCTATGTTGGTTTAGATGTTGGTCAGATTGAATACTGACCGATGTGATACTGACAGATACTATCTGATACCATGTTTGTTATTTTGCTACCATTTGTTCATTTAAAATTACTGCTCACGTTGTTTGTGTCCTAAAATAAAGAAGTAAGATTTAATCTCAATCCCCTGCTCATGGTTTGGGTCTCAATGTCATAAAAGACAGACAGACACACAGACAAGAGTGAGACAGAGTCAGATAGACAGGGTCAGAAAGACAGAAAGGGTCAGGCAGACAGACAGAAAGAGTCAGACAGACAGACAGAAAGAGTAAGACAGACAGACAGAAAGAGTCAGACAGATAAAAGAAGAAACACAGAGTCAGACAGAGACAGACAGAGTCAGACAGACAGACAGACAGACAGAAAGAGTCAGACAGACAGACAGAAAGAGTCAGACAGACAGACAGAAAGAGTCAGACAGATAAAAGAAGAAACACAGAGTCAGACAGAGACAGACAGACAGACAGACAGACAGAAAGAGTCAGACAGACAGACAGAAAGAGTCAGACAGATAAAAGAAGAAAGACAGAGTCAGACAGAGACAGACAGAGTCAGACAGACAGAAAGAGTCAGACAGACAGACAGAAAGAGTCAGACAGACAGACAGAAAGAGTCAGACAGACAGACAGACAGAAAGAGTCAGACAGACAGATAGAAAGAGTCAGACAGACAGACAGAGACAGAAAGAGTCAGACAGATAAAAGAAGAAAGAGTCAGTAAGACAGACAGACAGAAAGAGTCAGTAAGACAGACAGACAGAAAGAGTCAGTAAGACAGACAGACAGAAAGAGTCAGACAGACAGACAGACAGAAAGAGTCAGACAGACAGATAGAAAGAGTCAGACAGACAGACAGAAAGAGTCAGACAGACAGACAGAAAGAGTAAGACAGACAGACAGAAAGAGTCAGACAGATAAAAGAAGAAACACAGAGTCAGACAGAGACAGACAGAGTCAGACAGACAGACAGACAGAAAGAGTCAGACAGACAGACAGAAAGAGTCAGACAGACAGACAGAAAGAGTCAGACAGATAAAAGAAGAAACACAGAGTCAGACAGAGACAGACAGAGTCAGACAGACAGACAGACAGAAAGAGTCAGACAGACAGACAGAAAGAGTCAGACAGACAGACAGACAGAAAGAGTCAGACAGACAGACAGAAAGAGTCAGACAGATAAAAGAAGAGAAAGACAGAGTCAGACAGAGACAGACAGACAGAAAGAGTCAGACAGACAGACAGACAGAAAGAGTCAGACAGACAGACAGAAAGAGTCAGACAGACAGACAGAAAGAGTCAGACAGATAAAAGAAGAAACACAGAGTCAGACAGAGACAGACAGAGTCAGACAGACAGACAAAAAGAGTCAGTCAGACAGACAGACAGAACAGAGAAGAAGAGACAGACAGACAGACAGACAGACGAAGAGTCAGACAGACAGACAGAAAGAGTAAGACAGACAGACAGAAAGAGTCAGACAGATAAAAGAAGAAACACAGAGTCAGACAGAGACAGACAGAGTCAGACAGACAGACAGACAGAAAGAAAGACAGACAGAAGAGACAGACAGACAGAAAGAGTCAGACAGACAGACAGAAAGAGTCAGACAGATAAAAGAAGAAACACAGAGTCAGACAGAGACAGACAGAGTCAGAAAGACAGACAGACAGAAAGAGTCAGACAGACAGACAGAAAGAGTCAGACAGACAGACAGAAAGAGAATCAGACAGATAAAAGAAGAAACACAGAGTCAGACAGAGTCAGACAGAGTCAGACAGACAGACAGACAGACAGACAGAAAGAGTCAGACAGACAGACAGAAAGAGTCAGACAGATAAAAGAAGAAAGACAGAGTCAGACAGAGACAGACAGAGTCAGACAGACAGAAAGAGTCAGACAGACAGACAGAAAGAGTCAGACAGACAGACAGAAAGAGTCAGACAGATAAAAGAAGAAACACAGAGTCAGACAGAGACAGAAAGAGTCAGACAGACAGACAAAAAGAGTCAGTCAGACAGACAGACAGAAAGAGTCAGACAGACAGACAGACAGACAGAAAGAGTCAGACAGATAGACAGAGTCAGACAGATAAAAGAAGAAACACAGAGTCAGACAGAGACAGAAAGAGTCAGACAGACAGACAGAAAGAATCAGACAGACAGACAGACAGACAGAAAGAGTCAGACAGACAGACAGAAAGAGTCAGTCAGACAGACAGACAGAAAGAGTCAGACAGATAAAAGAAGAAACACAGAGTCAGACAGAGACAGAAAGAGTCAGACAGACAGAGTCAGTCAGACAGACAGACAGAAAGAGTCAGTCAGACAGACAGAGAGACAGTGTCAGACAGGTGTGTGTGTGTTACCGGGGAAGGTTGTACAGCGGTGCCATCCTGAAACATGCAACCACAGCTCGTTTCCTCTGTTTAGACAACAGCTTCTGCCAAACACACTTCTTAGATCTTAACGGCTGCTCCACCTGGAGAGAGAGACAGAGAGAGTGTGTGTGTGTGTGTGTGTGTGTGTGTGTGTGTGTGTGTGGTGTGATGCTAACACAGTGTGTAGCTGTAGTGATTGTGTGACCTGCTCGAGGTGAAACACAGCCGCAGAGATCCTGTGGATCCGCTCGACCGTTGTCTCCGGGTCTGGAGGTCCCTCGCTCTTCACGATCACGTCTTTATAAAGATTGAGCTGCCAGCGTACAGCAGGATCATCTGACTGCACACAACACGTCTGCTATTACTGACCAATCACATCACACATCTGTAAAGTGTAGAGTTGTGCGTTTGCCGTCTGACCTTCTCCTGAAGATGAAGATTCTGTCTGATGTGTTCCTTCACCTCCTCATCTGTGTCCTTCTACACAAAGAGAGAGACATCACAAACATCAGACCGCACACAAACACAAACTTCACATCAAATGACCTTTGACCCTATGAAGCTCAGTACCAGGCCGTGTCGAGTCTTGGCCAGCATGATGAGCTCCTGATCGCCCGGCGTGCACATGTTCAGACCGATGGGCAGCATCTTCTTCAGCGCCGCTACGATCAGAGACGTTTGGATGGAGTAAAAATCACCACGACGCTTCTTGTGCTTCCGTTCCTGATCCTGACCTCCTGACTGACACACACACACACACACACACACACACAGACACACAATATCACACAACCATAAAACACACATCCTGACCGCCAAACTAACAGAGAGACACAAAACTATACACAACACACACCATTATACATCCTGGCCTCCAGATTCATACACAACATTACACACACAAAATTACACCACACACACCACTAGAGAAATGCACACATAAAGACCCCACACCAACCAAGAGACACACAACTACACACAACACTATGCATTGCACACCTCCAGACGTCCGCCCACCCAAACACACACACGTCCTGACCTTCAGACACACACACACACACACACCTCCAGACGTCCGCCCATCCACCCAAACACATACACCAAGACTGATGTCGACACACACACGCACACACAACGTTACGCAACACGTAACACCACAAAGACCTCTGCAAACGTCTCTATTTAATTGTTTCACTTCTTCTGTTCTGGAAAATGTCGTTGTGAACGAACACTATTCTGAAGGTTAATAACATTTGACACGTTGACATGTGACGTGTCGCTCAGCCATCTGATTTTTATATCGCACACAAGACAAACATACATGTGTAACTATCAAAGTAAAGCAAAGTAACATACGGTAAAAACAATCTGTTCTACAGCAGCACACAGAAAACCAGCAAAACTGACGTCACTCTCTTCTGTTCCTACAGTTTAATGGGGCGTTCACACCAGACGCGGTAAATCGTGCTATTCGTGCGTAGTTGGACGCTTGAACATTTTGAGTTTACTCGCTTCATTCGTGCGTGAAATTCACTTCACAACAGACGCGAATTTGCATGATGGGAGGGGCTTCAATATATATATATAAAAGTAAGATGTGTCGTACAGCTCAGAGTATCCACATACAGCGTCGATGATTTTGTCCTCCATTGTCTTACTCCGCTCGCTACGTCGTAATCACACGTCACTACTAGAGCAAGCTCCTGATTGGTTAAAAACGGGATGTTTCACATGTAAATCACTCGCGTTTAACGCTTCATTCGCGTCTGGTGGGAACGCGCCTTTACAGACAGACATTAGAAAGACAGACGGACAGACAGACGGGGTGATACAGAACATGTGAGGATGGCAGACATCCTAACAGCGGATGTAGTGTTCATGCTTTACCTTCTGCAGATACGACTGTGATGAAGAAAATCAACAAAAACAAACAGCAGAGTTAGAAAAAAACAGTCACACAGGAAACAGACGTATAAACGTGTGTCTGTATTCAGAGAATTTATTTGAAAATACAGATTTAGAGATAATAATTGTGTTAAATTCCACTTCATCAGAACTAAAATGGTCACTGATATAACATTAGACTACACTAGTTCACACTATTTCCTGTGAGAGTCTTTAAACGTTTCATTTCCTGATGTGTTTTAGTGCGAGCTCTGTTAATATAGCTTTTAATTGAAATAAGCATCATGCAGTTAGTTAAATAATGTTCAGTTTCATCAGAATGTTAGTGAACGTTTGTTTTACTATGAAAACAAATCAGTCTGACAGTGATGGAATAGCTGATCTGAGATCATTTAAAGATGAAATTCATCATTTCTGCTTCATTCAACATGTTTGATTGTAACACTCACTGGCTGATTGGATGGTATCAGCTTGGGGGCGGGGCATACTTGCAGTCAACCAATAGCAGATGGAAATGATTCATTTTTAGACAGAAATGATATATTCACCTTTAAAGGGATACTTCGCCCAAAAACGAAAATTCGGTCATCATTTACTTTCCATCCGGTCGTTCCAAATGTGTATGAATGTCTTTGTTCTGATGAACACATAGAAAGATATTTGGAAGAATGTGCATAACCAAACCTCCATTGATTCCCATAGAACGAAAAATTACACTTTATAATAACTTTAATTAATAAACAAACATTATATAACGTGTGACAGATCATTAGTAAATTATGTTCAGAATTGTGCTTGTTAATGTTTATTAATGTAGTTTTATAAAGCATTATCTAATGATTAACAGATAATTATTTCAGGCAAATCGAAACGCTTACAAATGTCATAAAACTTTCAATTCATTTAATCGTGCACTTTAAAAAAATCTTTAAACGATTTTGACATGGTTTACAATGATTAAAAACTTCATTTATAGATGTTACATAATGCTTAACAGATCATTAGTTAATATTTACATGTCATTAAACTTTCAATTCATATGATCAAGCACTTTACATTTACAAATGTTGTTAAAACTTACTTCACAAACTATTCATTTAACGTATTATTCATTAATTCACAATCACAGTCCATAAAGGTCATATATTTGTTCTTTGTTTATCGTGCAGACTTCTACTGTTTTTACATTTTAGCAAATCATTTATTCATAATTTGTTGATGTTTTTGCAGACCTCAATCTAAAGTGAAAGCTTAATGTTTATAAATATTTACAATTGATTAATCATTAGTAACTTTATGAGTGGTCATCTTGATTGTAAATATGTGTCCCAAATGACCTGCATTTACCCTATTTACACATCTTTAAAAATCATTTATTAATCATTTGTTCATGTTTTTGCAGTACCCAATCTAAAGTTGACTATTCTTCATTTTTGTGAATGTTCACAAATGTTTAAAAACATTTTCAAGATGTGTATTATCATATGACTACAATGGGAGTCAATGGGGTCCAACAACTGTTTGCTTATGAGCATTCTTCCAAATATCTTTCTCTGTGTTCAACCGAACAAAAACATTTAAACAGATTCAGAACAACTCGAAGGTGAAGAGATGATGACACGATTTTCATTTTTGGGTGAAGTGGCCTTTTAATATGAGTTTGGTGTATGTGTGACTGTATTTATGATATTATTCATGGTTTAGTATGTGTGTTTGAGAGAGAAAAAATGTGAAGGAAGATTCAACTGAAAACATATTATTATTAATAATAATAATAATAATACAAATAATAAGAGAGTGAGCGAGAGAGCGAGAGAGCGAGAGAGCGAGAGAGCGAGAGCGAGAGCGAGAGCGAGAGCGAGAGCGAGAGAGAGAGAGAGAGAGAGAGAGAGAGAGAGAGAGAGAGAGAGAGAGAGAGAGAGAGAGAGAGAGAGAGAGAGAGAGAGAGAGAGAGAGAGAGAGAGAGAGAGAGAGAGAGAGAGAGAGAGAGAGAGAGAGAGAGAGAGAGAGAGAGAGAGAGAGAGAGAGAGAGAGAGAGAGAGAGAGAGAGAGAGAGAGAGAGAGAGAGAGAGAGAGAGAGAGAGAGAGAGAGAGAGAGAGAGAGAGAGAGAGAGAGAGAGAGAGAGAGAGAGAGAGAGAGAGAGAGAGAGAGAGAGAGAGAGAGAGAGAGAGAGAGAGAGAGAGAGAGAGAGAGAGAGAGAGAGAGAGAGAGAGAGAGAGAGAGAGAGAGAGAGAGAGAGAGAGAGAGAGAGAGAGAGAGAGAGAGAGAGAGAGAGCGAGAGAGAGAGAGAGCGAGAGAGAGAGGAGAGAGAGAGAGAGAGAGAGAGAGAGAGAGAGAGTTCCACTTTGACAAGTGGTTTGTTTAAGAGCCTGTGACATCACAGCAGTTTATCTCTGGTTGTTTATCTGAAGTCCATCTGAACGAACATCAACCTCACAGTCTTACCTTTGACATCTTGGTTTTACTGTCGCCAGTGAGAAACGAGAGGTTGTTAATCTCATTCTGAACCACAAAGTTCTGCTCTTCTCTCTTGAAATTCTGTACGAAAACAATACACAGAAGAAGAGTGAGAAACCGACATGGAAAGTAGAAACTATGATTTGAACATTTGGTTTGGATTCAATAGCCTAGATGGGAGAAGTAAAAAATATAGTATATATAAAATATAAAAAGTCACAAGAGCACTATTTGATTGACAAAAAAATGGTTAAAACAAAAAGACATCTTATTTAAATCCATCAACAAGACGGAAAAGCTTTTTTACCTTTGGCCAAAATGTACTTTCCTTTGACTAACAGAACTGCATTAATGCAGAATCTCTCCTGACACTGACTTCTCATTGAAATTCAAATAATGTGAGCACTAGATAGTGCACTTGACTATAAGAAGACATTACATCGGTCATTTAATTCATTATGGTGTTAAGTGTAAAACACTAAACCTCACGTGGGATTTACACCACAGGATGAAAATTTCTGCCACCATCTTGAAGAGTTCGTGTGAATCAACGTCGGGTTCCTTCAGCCAACGAGACCTTAAACAGAATAAATGACAATAAGATGCTACATCTCATGTGTGTGTGTGCGCGAGTGTGTGCGCGAGTGTGTTTGTATGTGCGAGTATGTATGTGTGTGTGTGTGTGAGTATGTGTGTGTGTGCGAGTATGTGTGTGTGTGTGTGTGAGTGTGTGTGAGTGTGCGCGCGAGTATGTGTGTGTGCGCGAGTATGTGTGTGTGTGTGTCGCGAGTATGTGTGTGTGTGTGTGCAAGTATGTGTGTGTGTGTGCAAGTATGTGTGTGTGTGTGTGTGTGTGTGCGTGCGAGTATGTGTGTGTGCGAGTATGTGTGTGTGTGTGTGTGCAAGTATGTGTGTGTGTGTGTGTGTGTGTGCGAGTATGTGTGTGTGCGAGTATGTGTGTGTGTGTGTGCGCGCGAGTATGTGTGTGTGTGTGTGTGTGCGAGTATGTGTGTGTGTGTGCAAGTATGTGTGTGTGTGTGCAAGTATGTGTGTGTGTGTGTGTGCGTGCGAGTATGTGTGTGTGCGAGTATGTGTGTGTGTGTGCGCGCGAGTATGTGTGTGTGTGTGTGTGTGCGAGTATGTGTGTGTGTGTGCGCGAGTATGTGTGTGTGTGTGCGCGAGAATGTGTGTGTGCACGAGAATGTGTGTGTGTGTGTGTGTGTGTGCGAGTATGTGTGTGTGTGTGTGCGCGAGCATGTGTGTGTGTGTGCGCGAGCATGTGTGTGTGTGTGCGCGCGAGCATGTGTGTGTGTGTGTAAGTGTGTGTGTGTGTGTGCAAGTATGTGTGTGTGTGTGTGTGTGTGTGCGAGTATGTGTGTGTGCGAGTGTGTGTGTGTGTGCAAGTATGTGTGTGTGTGTGTGTGTGTGTGTGTGTGTGCGTGCGAGTATGTGTGTGTGCGTGTGTGTGTGTGTGTGTGTGTGTGTGTGCGAGTATGTGTGTGTGTGTGCGCGAGTATGTGTGTGTGTGTGCGCGAGAATGTGTGTGTGCACGAGAATGTGTGTGTGTGTGTGTGTGCGAGTATGTGTGTGTGTGTGTGCGCGAGCATGTGTGTGTGTGTGCGCGAGTATGTGTGTGTGTGTGTGTGTGCAAGATGTGTGTGTGTGTGTGTGGTGTGTGTGTGTGGGGGTGGTGGGGGGTGTGTGTGGGAGTGTGTGTGTGTGTGTTGTGGGAGTATGTGTGTGTGGAGTGTGTGTGGGAGATGTGTGGGAGTATGTGTGCGCGAGTATGTGTGTGTGTGTGGGTGTGTGTGTGTGTGTGTGCGCGAGTATGTGTGTGTGTGTGTGTGTGTGTGTGTGTGTGTGTGTGTGTGTGTGTGTGTGTGCGCGAGTATGTGTGTGTGTGTGTGTGTGCGGAGTATGTGTGTGTGTGTGTGTGTGTGTGTGTGTGTGTGTGTGTGCGAGCATGTGTGTGTGTGTGTGCGCGAGTATGTGTGTGTGTGTGCGAGTATGTGTGTGTGCACGAGTATGTGTGTGTTTGGGTTAGGGTGTGTGCGCGAATACGTGTATGTGTGTTACCTGTTGTTGTCTACGTAGCGGATGAGCATAGGGTAGAAAGCGTACAGATCTCTGCAGAGCACCGCAAACTCATCCAGAATCAGAAGCTCCGCCTCCTGGGTGTCGCCCTTGCCATCAGCCTTCAGAAGCTCCTCCTCCGCCACCACCTTCACCGTCTTCTTCTTCAGCTTCTCCAGCGTGGGCAGAAAGTGAGTTTTCAGCAGGTCGGCGCGGGCCTTGCTGATGATGGGCTGAGCGTAAACTACACCAAACACACAAATCCATCTGACCACTGAATAACAACGACTTTACCATTACAGGAACTCTTAGACGATCTTCTGACCTGCGATGCGCTTCATCCACGAGGCTTCATCAATGCCCAGGTTACTGTTGAGGATCTTGAGGATGTTGCCCAGGATGATGCTGAGATGTTCCGACGTGACGGTGGTGCTGCAGACGAACGCTCTGTTCTCAGGACAGTTCTCTGGTCCTTTCTCCCACCAGTATGACAGATAGTTACAGAGCATGGGTAGAACCACCTCAATGACGTGAGGCATCTCTGCGTATCGAGCGCCGGACTCAGACATGTCATTAATGTCCTTCATCAGACCGTCCAGACGAGGGAGCTCAGGACACATGTCCTCCACACACTCCGGCATTCCTGCAACTGAACACCAAACGGATGGTGCGTTATGATGCTTTTAGGAGTGGTGTTGTGCCGATGTGATGTCACTGAAGTGTGTGTCGCTCACCTGCACGCTCACGAGACGTCTTTGTGTTAAACACCGAGTAGATGTTGTGTTTGTTCAGCTGAGGCTCTAAGAACGCCACGGGAATCACACCCGCGAGAGTCGCCAAACACTCGCCCAACGCCGGCAACTGTCTGCAGCACGCACACATTCAAACACACACAGACAACCAAAGAGAGGAAATTTACATACAAAACTGAAATTGACAGGCAGGGAGACACACACACACTCACAAAGCAACACACACACAGAGACGGACACACAGACAATGTAGAAACACACAGACACATACACAGAGATACATACACAAACTGAGAGAGAGACACACACAAACACACAAACAGACAGAAAAAACATAGAGACGCATACACAAAGAGAGAGACACACACAGAGACAAAAACAGAGACACATAGACAAAAATACAGACAGACAAAAACACAAAGAGACACACACACACACAAACGCACAAAGACAGAGACACACACACAAACGCACTAAGAGAGAGAGACACACACACACAATCGCATACACAAAGAGCAGAGACACACATAAGCATGCACATAAACATGCACACAGACGCAAAGAAAGAGAAGAGACACACATACAAGTAGAGATCCATACAGACAAAAAGAGAGATACACAAAGACAAACACACATACAAACAAAGAGCACAGAGAAACACACAGTGGACACACAAAGATGAACACACACAAGTCCACTTTATGTAAAACAAGTCATGTTTTGAAAGTTCAGGTCATCATCAGGTCATGAGCTGAAGTGTGTTCACGGTCGTTACTCACCGCTCCACATAGATGTTCTTTCCAGTTCCCAGTGAATATAAACTGGACAGAATTCTATAACACGACACCTGCACATCATCCACTGATAAAACACAAACAGATGAACAAACTCAACATCTGCTTCTGTTCAGGACGATCCATTTCACTGTTTGTGTTTGGAGAACAAATCCCTGAGAATTGTATTTTTATAAGATGAATTCTGGTTGTGTTAATAGTGAAGTCAGACTCACGCAGCAGATCAGAGCCGAACTGATGTTCCGTCATGTGTTCGAACAGAGCCGTGAGGATGGGCAGAAGAGCAACGGTGGTGTAGTTGATGTTCTGAGAAACTCCCTTCATCTGACTGCGAGAGTGAGTGAACTTCCCCAACTTCAGATTCTCCAACGTCTTCTCCAGATCTTCTGCTGCGTTCTCAAAGAACGTCCTCAAACCCGCTTTCACCAGTTCAGATCCAGATTTCATCACGGTCCTGTGAGAGCAACCAGAGGAAGATACAACACTTCAAACTTCTGTCAAATCTTGTTTTATGCTTTCAACAAAAACAAATGGGAACAAATCTTAAATAAGATTTAAGGAAGAGCAAATGGAAGTCACATCAGACAAGTCTCAGACATTTCTCGTGATAAAAAGAGTCAGAAATCTGACAAATGTGTCATTAGAATTTGAGAAGAAACAACCTACAATTACCATCTCATTTGATTCCTTTTCTACCAAAGTAGTTTTAAGAAGAAACATCTGATACTTAAAGTCCCCATGAACATGAAGTCGTGATCGTTTTGACTTCCGCATTTTGACGCATTTCCGAGTGAAATGTAATTTCGAATGAGACATTCGTCTTTCTCTGGATTGGAGGTATAAAAACAGTCGTTGCATTTTGAAATGGAACTGGCAGCAGACTGACGTTGAAGGGGAGGAGTTAATGAATGCTCCGCCCAAGCCATCTGAGATGGATAGTCATTACAGGAAGAAAGGGCGGGTTCAGATTTTAATTGAAGATTATGAGGGCACACGAATTTAAAAAGAAAATGACCCACATTGATAAACTACTTACAATAAACATAGCTGTATGTCATGGAAAAATAAGAATAGTCCTTTTTAATTTCACCGGGACTTTAAATAAAACACAACCGAGAGCTCCATCAAATCTCCTGAGCTATGAAAGAAGGTGAATCGATCGTACCTGGTGTCTAATGTGTGTGCGAGGATGTGAAGACAGCTGACCATAGTGGTGGAGTCACTTCCTACAAACACAACAAACACAAGCGACTGAAAACACAAACTCCATCAACGTCCCATCCACACACAGAGCCAAGAGCACCAGAGAAGAGAGACAGACAGAAAATCATCATCTTACCAAAGAGAGAGATCCTGTGTCTAACCAGAGCGGCCAGCTTACAGAAGAGACTGACAGACGGAGAGACGGAAGTCGAGAATCAGAGAGAAAGAAGAAGAACTGAAGCAGGTGAAGATATAAAAACACTGGTAAATAAACGGGTTTGTTTTCTACAGTAATATGTTTCACCTGGTCACCATCTCTTTCTCTTTATTAGAGGAGTATCCACTGCTGCTCAGTGTCTTGGTGGCCGAGGACAGAAAGTAGAGCGAGTGATTCTTGAAGTACTGATCTATGAGAGGCAAGAGAACCTGCGGAAAATACAACACAACACGCTTCATACATTCAAGATAAAACTCCTAGGGACCTATCATACACCCGGCGCAATGCGGCCCAAATGTTTTTGACAAATATTTCAAAAAATGTATTACAATGTAAAACATTATTATTGTGGACATAAAGATAAAAATGTACTGTAGATGGTCTGGATGCGTGTTGCTCTTTCCAATCCACCATGTAAATAGCGAATCCGCCATGGCACGAGCGCAACTGGCTCTTAAATGGGAATGGAAGATGTCCGCCCAAAAATAAACATTACTCATTAAGAGAATCGTGACAACCCATTTAGACCATACGCCGGGGGGGCCGACCGCTTCTCTGCCGTTAAATTAGCAAAAGTGGATTCGGACACGCCGTGAGTGCACCTGCGCCATGTGCTTTAAACCATGAGCTTAGATCGTGAAAATATGGCCCATTATGTTTTCATGCGTCTCGTCATGATGTCAGTCATTCACATTCACAACACAAGAGTGTTTTAAACATGATATATCTCCTGATATTGTAGATCAAGTATATAAATATAATCCATTTGAAGCCAATGCAGAATAAGAAAAACGAATGTCATTCCTTTGGGCGGAAGCCTTTGTCGTCAAAGTCGAAGCTCATGTTTGCAGAAGGGGGCGCAAAATAATCTCTGGGAATAGCTATCCGAAAGCTATCTCGAATCGGGGAAGCCTTCATTGAACACCATGTGGCGTGCTTGACAGGCATGGAATTTTGAGGGAATCATTTTTTTTAAATTACGCGAATAAATTAACAAATAATGGACAATAGTGTTTTGTTTTTGTGTGATTACTTGACAAAAATAATTTTGCCCCAGCCCCCCTAAAATCAAACTCCTGAAGCTTGATTCTGTTGAAATTGGAATGCCCACAATACAACTAAAATGCTGAATGAACATTTGGTCTCTTGAATTTTTCCACGGTTGTATGTAAAGTCAATCCTCAAACCTTAGCAAAGAATTTGATCTCCTGTTCATGTGGAGATCTGTTGTTTTGTCCACTGCTGGCCATCACCTCTGAAACAAAACCGAGAGTTACGATGAATACACAGGCCACAGTCAGGCAGGAAGATCTGATTTAAGAAAGCCGTTTCGTGTACCGAGATGAGCGATGAATTCCTGCGCAGAATCCACGTACTTCAGCAACTTCTTGAGAAATTTATAAGCAAAGCGTTTCTCCATGGAGGAGGAGTCCTGTTCTATGTCCTTCATACCCCTGAGAAGACAACGCACGTCACAATCGCACGTCATCACACTCTCCGTTTGACAGCATGTGTGTTATAGCGCATATTCTCACCTGCTGACCGAATATCCGTTAATCTGCAGGAAGCGGAACAGATCCTGGGCTCGCTCACGATCTTTGACTTTCTCTTTAGCTGTGAGCGTGTCATACGGCACGAGAAGAGGATGAGTGCCACCTGCACTCACAGATCACCACGTGATCAACACGTGACCTTTGACATCTAACACGTGACATTCTCTGTGTGAACTTTACCTTTGGCTCCGAGGTCGCTCTTCTTCTTCTTGGCCCAGATGTTGTGATAGTTTTCGGCCAGAACTTCCACCATCGACTGAAGACACAACACACACATCACCAACAACTCTGAACAGATTTCTTTACAGGTCTACAAGACATTGCTTTTATAGACAGATCATATAACAACGCAATAAAAAGTCAATAAATACAGGCACATGGCAGCAGATAGATCTTTACAAAGTCATTTTAGGTATTATCTTATTAGGACAGATGTCAAATATTTCTGGTTCTCAATTCAATTCCAATATATTTCTAAAGCACATTTTAAATTTGTTTTTGTAGGAACATACATACAACAAACAAAAAAGACAAAACAAACAAACCAAAAACTTTCCTTGAAATAACTTTTAGGGGTACGATTTTGTTCTTTGTATAAAACAAATCCTATACATTGAATTTGAATATATGGAAATAACTAAATGAGTAATAATTTTTCAATTTTTTTTCATTTCCCATTACAGTCATTTGTATCAACAATCCTAACAAATAAATGTATATATTGAAGTAAACCCAACACCATTTTGTTACAGTGTAGGGCAACGAGGATAATGGGAAATAAATCACCTGAGACCTGGGACTCACCTGGAGTTCACGTGAGAGAGGCACATTGCTCATGTCCAACGGTGTCGGGCTGTAGCCGTTACCCTGAAAACATTTGAATTAAATACAAAGATGATCCACATGTATAATGTGAAGTAAATAATATCAAATATACCGTTTTTGATTCACATTAAACCGTAATCTTTACCGATTGTGGATGTACCTGAGACACTTGAGACGTCCTGCGCATCTTCTCAATCTCTCTCAGCTGAAACGTCATTTCTCCTTCTTTGGTTCGGTCTATAGTCCAGCCCATTGCCAACATGCTCTTCAGTGACTCGCGGACGGTCCAGCGGTACGTTTCTTTCTCCTGGAGGTGGAAAAAGAGGTGTGAATAAATAATGCAGATAATGTGTGGATGTCATTAGGATAAACACATGCCTCTTTTTCCACAGTACCTTCTCTGTGAGAGCTTTGTAGGACCTCATCATTGGGTGCGTTTTTAATTTTTCGTCTACATTCTCTCCGTATTTCCAGCCCAACATGACCTTCACACAGAAGACACATGAAAGTGACCGTTAACTAAGACTGTGGACAGAAGCTGTCGGAAATGAAGATGTGATGGATCTCAGACCTTCTCTGCAGCCCATTTCTCATGACAATGTTCAGTGTATTTGTTGGCTATGTATTCCAGCTTCTCCGGCAAACAAACGCTGGGAGAACAAACATGAAAAACAATACTGTCATCTTGAGTCATCCTGCTGTAACACTTCATTCCACTCGCATTCATTCATTCATTCTTTCGACTCGCATTCATTCATTCATTCTTTCGACTCGCATTCATTCATTCTGTGTGTTGCTGACGCGGAGAAGCTTATTCATGCATTTATGACCTCAAGACTTGACTACTGTAATGCACTGTGGTGAGGAAGGCGGGACGAGAGCCGTGACGCGAGGCCGGTGGCGTGAGTGATAAGTGGAAGCAGCTGTGCGCGCACCGGTCCCGCATCTTATCACGGAAGAGATTGGGAGCGTAAAAGGATGTTCGGCAGGACTATTGACGAGAGAGGACCGGGCCCGAAACTGTGTTTAGTTTTGTATGTTTTATGGCCGGCAGTCTACCGTGAGGTGGCTGTCGGCTACTTCCGTGTTAATTGTTTGTTTATGTTTAATTAAAGTTTTATTTGAATGTCCGCCGGTTCCCGCCTCCTTCCTTCCCATCTAACGAACTTTATTACATGCACTACTTAGTGTTTGTCCTGCATCATCAATAAACAAACTACAGTTAGTTCAGAACAGAGCTGCCAGAGTTCAAACCAGATCCAGAAAATACCATCACATAACCCCAATGTTATCAACCCTTCTCTGGCTACCCATTAAGATCGTATTGACTTTAAAGTTCTTTTAATCACTTATAAAGCCTTAAAGGGTTTAGCCCCTACCTACCTAACAGAGCTTCTATCACACTACAACCCATCACGCTCTCTAAGATCTCAAAACTCTTTTGATAACACCTAGAATAACTAAATCCACCAAAGGGGGTCGAGCTTTCTCATACGTAGCACCTAAACTCTGGAATAGCCTTCCTGATATTATTCGAGGATCAGACACACTTGCCCAATTTAAATCTAGATTAAAGACACATCTTTACAGACAAGCATTCACTTAAAGCAAATATGCTTAATAAACCACCAGGAGATGCTGACATTAGATATTATTTACTAGAATAATTGGATTTATTATATATGTCGTGTGTTTTACCCTTTCTTGGGTTTTTTGTTTTTCCCCTGTAAAGCTGCTTTGGAACAATGCAAATTGTGAAAAGCTCTATATAAATAAAATTGAATTGAATTGAATTCATTCATTCATTCATTCCACTCGCATTCATTCTTTCGTCACTCGCATTCATTCATTCATTCATTCTTTCGACTCAACACTCTTGATGCTCTCACTCGCTTTCTCTCTGTCTGTAACTCGCTCACACTTGCTCTCTTAAATCTCTCTCTCTCTCTCTCTCTCCCTTGGTTGCTCCCTCTGTCTCTAACTCATTCTCTTGCTCTACCGCTCTCACTTTCTGTCTCATTCACTCTCTCTCCAACTCCCTCTCTGTATTTCTTGCTCAATCTTTCGCTTACTGTCTCACTCTCTCACTTGCTCTCTCGCTCGTACTTGGCCGTGTTAATGGGTCTGGGGTCAAAGTTGCCCTGCGCGTCTACAGACTCGTGTTTCTCCAGCGCGGTGCTGAGCGACGGGTCGATGTAATCGGGTGGAAGAGCTCCGGCGATGGCGCTCAGGCACGGCATGGCCATTTTAAACAGCTCCTGATCGTACGTCTGAACCAAAGCACACAGACACACGTTTACATCCATTAGTCTTGATTCAGATGTTTTAAATGTCAGTATTAAATCACACTGAATTGAAAATATTTCCGTTTAATAAACGTCACTTAATGTGCACCTTCTGAGAGAGAGAATCAAAGATGCCCCAGAAGATCTTCTTGGTGAGCAGAAGCTCTTCTTCAGACGGCAGACCGTGACCGCCCCAGCCGGACGGGAGGCAGTAATACTTCCAATTCTGCTCGTAATGATTCGATAACAACTGCAACGAACGTTTTCATTCATACAGGATTGTTTATAAATGACTAAACTGAGTCCGAAAAAACTACAGAATAACACAAATAAATGACAGGAGCTCTGAGACGGCGTTTACCTTCAGAGGCATCATACAATATTCGGACAACAACGGCACGTCAAACACCAGTCGGCGTAAGAGAGGCTGTAACATGGACGGCCTGAGATACCTTCAAGAGACACACAGCACACTAATGAGGGATCTTATTGGTCAACAGTGTTTTACTCTTCAAGTTTCCACAAATGCTGATGCTGTATGCAGGAATGATTCCTCACCTACAGACGGCCAGTAAACACTCCTCGATGGCGTCTCGCTGAGCTTTGGTGAGTGAACAGCACGTGGACAGTCTGTAGATGGTGTAAAGCGTCGAGTCGATGAGCGCGGCGTGATGTTCTGTACCGGTGAAGTGAGGAGCGCAGCGCGTCAGCAGAGGCAACATGGCAGAACCGATGTACCTGTTCATCGCAAGTGCGCTTTCAGTCGTCCGCACAGATTCCTGACAGTAAACACGCAGTACATGACTTTCACAAGACATAATAAGAAGTAGATCTGAAACACTCACACGAGATGCCATGAGAGCTATGTGAGATCTTTTGGATTGGATCAGAAACTCAACAGATTTAATGAAAGCTGCTGTGATCTGTTAACACATCAATACAATAGAAACACATTTACAAATCGACAAATTTAAGGATGTACCAAAAAGTATTTGACATTTCTGTCTAGTTTTTCAGTTAAAAGTATCTAAACATTCAGTGTTGGGTGTAACTAGTTACTAAGTAATTAGTTTGTGTAGAGTAATGGATCACTCTTATTTTAATTACAGAAACTAAATACTGTCTTACTTATTAAATAATGGAAACGACATCAAAATTTTACTTTAAAATGTATGCTTTAATATGTCCTTCGTACATTTGTGTACTTTGGTCAGTTAATAAGAAAAACTTCTGTAGATTATTTATTATTTATTTAAATGAATCAAATAAGCCGTTAGTTGTCTGTCCTAGAATCACTTCACTTATCAAGGTTGATGTAGGATATAGAAAGTCATTAGTAAGAAGTAATTAAATAATTTTTGCAGAGAGTCATTTATTGAAAATGTTATTGAATATGTAGTTAGTAACTAGTAATTCATTACTTTTCAGAGTAACTTTCCCAAAGCAGCTTAAGATACATTTACTTGAGAAGCAGACTAAATACACCGAAATACAGATATTAAGTCTGTACACAGTTTTTGTTTTAAGCATAAATTCATAAAATATTTTTTCCCAAAGCGAGCCTTAATATCTGCTGCTTCTGAAATGAATGTATCTTTATTTACTAACTTTCAGATATTTGCACCGGAAAACAGAACAAAAACACATGAAATGACGAAGTATGAGCTCTCTCACGATTTCAGCAACATTCAAATGCTGCAGTTTTTTTGAGGTTCGTGTCTCACCGTGTCGAGTAAAGCGGCGGCCCTCAGATCCGGCAGGAATCCCACCTCTAACAGATGCAGCAAGAAACTCTGATCCTCGATCCCATACACGCGATCCAAAAACAGCACCATGGGAGACTTGTGGTCCGGACAGAAACTGGCAGACACGTCGGGCTCGGTCACGCTGCCATCTGACAGACAGACAGATTTCAAACAGTATCAATTATTCTGAAGGAGGTTTGGTGGGCTTGTTTGTATCTCTTCTAAAGGAATGACTTTAAAGCAGAATGTTTGTAAATGTTAAACCTTTATTAAGCACGGGCATCTTCAGAGGTATGCTGATGGTGCCGACCAGGTCCTCAATGGGCACGAGAGATCGCAGGATGGCACGAATCCTCAGAGCTTCACCTTTACCTTTATTGATCAACTGCGTTTGAGGAACGAGACACCATCAGTTAACCTTACGTAGTTTTCATATAACACTTTTTGCATCAAATGCGATAAGAAAAAACTGTGAATGTTCTCACGTGCATCTCAGGAGCGCAGCGGCCCAGCAGATCGATCAGAGCCGAGTAGAAGGACATGATGGCGTTCCCCATGTGAACCACCTCCTCCTCTTCCTCACCTTCAGTGGACCTGCAGCACAGAGATGAACATCATCATCATCATCACAGCCGGTTTCATCAGACACCAGTGTGCACATGCGAGTGTCGTACGTGTCTGACGTGTGACCCGGGCCGGTGCTGGGCAGATCCAGCGCCGGATTCTCCGTGATCTTTATGGCCTCCTTCATAGCCGCCAGCAGCCCGTTTCCGCCCTCTCCTCGCAGGGCGGGGCCAAAACACTCCGGCCGGCGAATCAGAAGCTTGACCACCACGCTGGAGTTCTCCTCCACGCTCTCACCTGCACATGGATGACACGTGGAAAGCGCTTAGCATGTGTGTACATTTATTTATTTTTGTTTCATTCTGAACGTCCTTCCAGCTATCATTACAGAACTAGTCAATCTATACACAAGTCTGTTCTATACATGTGACTTGGTTACGTATTTAAAATACAACATTTGAGTAACTTGATTTCATTACAGTTACTTTTAAATGGGTGGTCATCAAATTTTAGTAACATCCGAAGTGTTTTAGATTACCAAAGTGATTACTTGGAATTGTAATGTCATTTAAACATTAATATAAACTGGACTCGCGATGCGAGTCATTTGAGGATGTGAAAGCGCTGCGGCTCGCGTTTTCTGCGCGTATTTAAACACCAAATGTGAATCGCCCTTAAAGCATGTATTTTGTAATCTGTAGTGAAATACATTTGAAGAGGAACCTTCCCAGCCCTGTCTATACACTAGTCAATCTAAGTTAGGGGAGGGACAGTTTGGAATCCATGTGTGTCAAATAGATGTTTGTTTTTGTTTGTTTACCGTTGACAAACACAGCAAACCGCAGGAAGGAAAGGTAGCGTTCCCCCTCGATAGGGTTCCAGCCGATATCTGGATATCCTTTAGCCACGAGCATGGAACAACTCTGCAGCCCATGGCCGGCGAGATACGTTACCACCTGCAAACACGTCAACACATGTTTATTGTTATTGATATCCAAAGAAATGTTTAATTGTCATGTAATTGTTTGAATGTGTTCAAATTAGCTCAATGCTTAAATCCATAACTTTTTTCTAAACAAGAATCTGCTGTCGAGCAAGTCCGTAAAAATATCTTTCATGATTCACAACAGTCAGTTCATAATAATGATTCAAATGTCGAGCTGTTGGGATTTTGCGAGCAACGTTTACTTGACGTGATGATAAAGATAAGCAAAGGAGCCTGCAATCTTATGTTTCAAACACAGATGGCGACAGAGAGGCGAAAGTAAAACCAAAAGCAGAAGTGCTAACACGCCTTGTCGAGGTCGGGTTCCTCCAGCGCGAGGGCCAGACTGTTATTATCCATGACAGATGAAGCTGCCACGTCTAAAGGTGTCGATCCTCTCATGGATGGAGATGCTGTCACACACACACACACAGCATCATGTCATTCTTTACATGACAACAGATTAAACATGTAATGTGTTTGTGTAGGAGCTGTATGATATTTGTTTTGTGTACTCACCCAGTCCAACACTGCTGTTCTCCAGCAGATAACTCAAATGATCGAACATGGCTTTCTGATTCTCACGACTGATTCGACAGAAGTAACACAGGAATCGACAGCAGCTCGCCACCATTTTGGGAAAAGCAATTTCCTGATAGAGAGATCACATGAATTAACAGAGAAATATCACATTTGATATGTGTGTGTGTGCAATCGGCGCATACGTACATAATGTAAACGACACAAACTTGTGAATAGTGAATCAATGCGATGATGTAATGTGTGCTTGTGCTGTAGTTCCCCCCCTCCTGCACGCCTCCAGGCACTCGAGTTTATCCGGAAATAATTCTACAGCTGTATCTCTCTTTTATAAATGTGATCAAACTTAATACTCTTCCAAGATACAATGTATGCAATACTACTCTATAGGTACTCAAGATTAATATGAGACTGCGAGTGTTACCTCATCTTTAAGAGTGTAGTTGAAATCAATACAGCAATCAATCGATCAAACTGAGAAGATATTTAATGACATGAAAACAAATGACTCCCTCGAGCAATGCTGTGATATCTAATCTGATCTGTTGATTCAAAAGCTTGCAGTGATGTTCACGTCAGCACCTGTGATTTTCCTCCTCCCAGCACATTCACCATCACCTCCATCACGGTCTCGTGCATCCCCAGAACTCTCATCAGGTTCGGATGCTGGTAGAAGACTTTGTTATTCATGATGTCACTGAGATGGACAGAAGATCACACATCACATCACTCACAGTCCAGCTGGAACATGAGGTTTAAGACAGGCCCAGCAAATGCTCTTAGATTAAAAAGGATTGGGTTTGTTTAATTTAAGAGAATATTGCTTTACAAAAGGTTCTTGATGTGTCTCCATCTAACACTCGCTCACCTCAAGCCGTCAATCATGAGCTGTTCCTCTTCTTTACCCATGCGGACGCTCAGCAGCGAGCGGATCTGTCCCAGTGAAGCCAGCAGGTGGATGGTGTCGCTCACGGAGGCGGCGCTGATGGTGTACGTCTTCCTCATGGCTCTCAGCAGCTCACCGATGCTGTCGTACTGTCTCCTCAACAGACTGAACATCACCCGAACCAGCTCAGGATCCTGAATGTGTGTCTCTTGAGCCCAGCTCACCATCGTCTGAGAGATCAGCTCCTTCAGATTGGCTGCGCACACCATTTATGTGTTTTATTTCTATTGTTTAGAAACGATTGGCCATTAGCTTCTCTCCTACTGTATACTGACTATACTATTCAGAGAATTATACGACATTAATTTACCGTCAAACAATACTATGGTAATATCATGGTGCTGGAAAGTGTTGGTGAGGTTAGCGTTGTGTCTCGAAGGTTTAGAATGTTCAGGCACGCGGCATCAACAGAGCGGCACGTGCCGACGACCTTTACATGAGTGATGGGTGGAAAGCATCTGATCAGCTCATCTGTCACTCATTTCTTCATGAGTCTGTCAGTAATAAATACTCGAGACTCAGCGATACTGAGCAGGGCTGTACAGTGTAACACGTGCTAGATAGACTGTCTTAAATATTCATGTAGTGTCCGTGACGTCACCCGTAGGTTTTGGAGGAGCTTTTTTGAAGCTTAAAGTGGGCGGAGCCGGCCGTCGCCATCTTAGCAGCACAGAGCTCCCGGATAATCGAACGCGACGGCTGCATTAAGTCCATGTAACTACGGACTCGAGCACACGGAATACTGCTGTGTACATTTGGTCATCTGGCTGTTCTGAGTGTGTGTGTATGAGCTGCACAGTTGAACATACTAAACGTGCAACAGTGGACTTGTCTGCAGCTCACTGTACAAGGACAGGAACACATGAACTTGAGTTTCTCTGAGAGTTTATTTCACAAGTATTTCAGAGGTTGAGGAAAGCTACAGTCAACCTCACTGAAACGCCTTTGTGACGACCCGTCAAAATAAAAGTCCTGTTAACCTGAACCCTCGGATGAGAAGAAAATGTGTAGTATACTATAATATTTGCTATCGATAATTGTATTACCCTTGTAGTCAATTGTAGACAAACATATTACTTTTGTATTGTACAGCGCTAAGTCAAATTCTGAGTGGAGTCTGAGAGAGAGTTAGGTTTAGAGGATAGAATATACAGTTTGCAAAGTATAAAAGTCTTAACAGTTTTAAGTCTCACTTGGTGCCGTTTGCTCTTTCTCTCTGGGCTGTGTGTCA
>CM074081.1:20931664-20986664 GCA_037178815.1 Barbatula barbatula | reverse complement strand
TAACTTTCGGTTAAGTTTCAATATGACAAACATGCTACCATAACTGTTATTCTTTGCTTAAAACGTAAAAAAACCTAACATGCATAAATAAAACGCTGTCATAATCAGCAGGTTACACATGTTCTCCGATTTCTCCCAAAGCGTTCACCTCTGTCTGAGTTTCAGCGGTTCGTCCTCATAAACTCCGTTCATGTGGCTGGTGGAGCTTCTGAAGGAGGAGTGAAAGTCTACGGGCATGCTCAGTCTGAAGAACACCATGTCTGAGTTACTGTTCTGAGTCCCGAACGTCTTATGAGTGACCTTCAGACAGGGCGGACTGTCGACGGTACCGTCAATCCTGGTGACCTGCACACAAACAACATTAAACCCCATTGACGAAACCGCCATTAATCAAAATATCTTCTTTTGTGTGGAAGAAAGAGTCACGTCGAGGTTTACAACCACACGGGTGTGAATAACCCATGAGAGAATTGATATTTTTGGGTCAGGGGTTGAAGTTTATCCTCACCGCGATGTGACTGTGGCCTCTCGGCACATTGAAGAAGGTAGGCAGACGTTTACTGAACCACATGGTCACCTCACGATTCATGTTGACAGCGAAAGGTCTAAAGCCCTCCTGCAGTCCACACATTGTGTAGTATTTAAAAGTGCTGGCGTCTTTCCCCAGATTCATACGGCCGACCTGAGAAAGTCCTAAACTGCAGACCGGAATGAAACCTGCAGGAGATTCAACAAACTTGAGTTTAGTGTATTAATTCTTAACAAACGGATAATAAAGTAAGGATCATAAAAGTGAATTATCCTTAAATATGCCTTCTAACCGTCATCGATGTCAAAGTCAGCGAAACAGAGTTCCGAGCCCTTGTTAGTGATCAGGATTTCTCCGTTGAGGGTGAAGATCATGGATTTGTCCTCCATGTTGATCATACAACCCACAACGTCACCCGTGCGCCAGCACCGACCGAAGAGCCGACTGCCCATGTGGAGTCGATGACCCTGTTAGCATACAATAAAGAAAGTTTTGAATGCACAGGCAATGAGTTGAGGAACGCGAAACCTTTCACGATTCACATTTCAGCGGCGACGTTTAAAACTCACCCGGTGTCCATCAAAGACGTACGCTTGATCATCTGTTCCGAGCTCCACGTCGGGCTTACAGCCGGGCCGAGCCCAGCCCACCCGCATGTCTCCACCCGTCACCACTTCAAACTCAAAATACCACTTCCCCGTCTTCACCGCATACGTCCGCTCAACACGGAAGAATCGGATCTTATCGATGCTCAACCGCTCCACCACGTGACCTGCAGAGACACAAACAAAGGAGTATATAGGGAGTCCATTACAATATGGCGGCACATTGAGTGCCGAATGGTGTCTAATCGTGCTATGCGACCAGAGGCGTTAAGGCTCGGTCTCTTGTGTTACCAAGGCAGCGCATGACAGCCTTTGTGTTTACATTCGAAACATTTCCGTTATCAGCCCTGCGGTGGAAAATGAAACCATTTACGTACGGCTCGCATGAATCAACGAGAACGATTCGGCATGATGGTGGAAAAGCACTCATTGATAACGTTAAATCACTCTCGAGACTCAATGAGATTCAACATTATAACAAGAAGAGTTATCTGCTTTGATGAAACTGCATGAGCTCACCAGCGTCTTGGTCGGGCGGCTCAACGCTGTAGCCGTATCCAATCAGAGTGCGGATGGCTTCCCGGAGGCTGTCGCGGTTCGACTTCTTGGTTCGCTCGTCGAGTAAAACGTACGGCACCAGGCGAGGGTTTCGCTTACTCTTCACATCCTGCAGAGATGGAAAGACACGCTGTCATTGACTCTGATTGGACGCTCCGGGGCTTTCTGGACTTAATGAGGAATTCATTTCTCTATTGTTCAAATAATGCTGAATAGTTGGACTGTCCTACAGGGAAACCAAACACAATTACACATCCAGCATCACGTGTTCTTTCATTCTGCTGAAGGGAGATTAAACAAGATCAGATTCAGAAAATCAACTCTCACTTATGGGTAAATGATCCGATTTATTTAGTAAAACAATAAAAATGCAAAACTAATGTCGCAGAATCCTGTGTGTTTGGTACCTGCTGTATGCCGTAGGTCCAGCCCTGTTTGATGCGATCTTTGGCCCAGACGTTGTGGGCATTTTCTGTCAATTTGTCCACCAGCAGCTCCTGACCTGGGGTCAGTTTGACAACAGACAGGTCCAGCGATGCTGGTTTATAACCGTTAGACATCATGTAGCTGCACACAAACCACACAAAACGCTAGACAAGACACAACATGAGCAAGTGAAACCAGACCGCGCAACCTCCAATATCAGTATTATTGTTAAATTGTGTGAAAATAAAACCAAACAAAAAAGGTTTTGTGAGATTAAAACCTCACAATAGCATCTGAAAAATACGCTTTGAAATTTAGACGGTTTCAGTGGCAACAACATAAATAAATGTTATGTGGCCCAATCGTAACTTCCAGTTGACCTCCGCAAAGAATAAATAACTGTTGAGTAGTTTTATTTTAATATGTAAAATTAAATATTAATATAATTAAAAAAATTATACGAAATAAATTGTTATATTTTAATCATACACAGACCTGAAGTTAACCTCGGGCCAGGCTCGTCCGTCTGATGAAACCGTCTATATATGACTCAATATAATCAGATTATCAATATTTATTTAGTCTGAACCCGTCACAGGAGCTTGAACCTGCATATGACCTTCATGATTCTAAAAATCCATCTGGTGACACCTATAGTCCAGTTACTTACTCACGGCAGGTTTAAGACACTCACTTCTTAGGGAGTTTGAGTTTCTTCAGGTCTTCTTCGGCATTGACCTTCACCTGAACTACATGACAACCCAAAGCCAGAAGAGTCCTGAAACACACACAACATAAACTCTATAACAGTAGTTCAATAAATGAAGAGATGAAGAAAAGCTATCAAATGTAAGTTAAGTAAAATAATGGGTAAGAACTTTATAGTATGTTATAGTTAAAGTATGTGCTGGTACAAAAAGACAGTAAAATCGGCTAGGGATGAGCACCTACGTAACCTCATAGATACTAACCAAAACAATCCAAGGTTTTGATTTAGAACGATAGCCACACTAACAAATAACCAGACATCACCTGATCAGAATATTCCAGCTCACCATAGAAGTAATGACTTTATGACATTTTTCACAGAGAAAGTTGAAAATATTGGAGAAAATATAGTTAATGCTAATCTTTTTTATTCAGGGACAAGCCTTGCCATTGTTCAAGTCGTATTTATCTGACCGATATCAGTTTGTTCATTTAAATGGGGAATTATCAAATCAAACGCCAGTAAAATATGGATTACCTCAAGGCTGGGTTTTAGGGCCCTTGCTGTATACATGCTGCCCCTTTGTCACATCATTAGAAAACATGGAATATATAACTTGCATAATAACTTGCGTACAACTAATACGACCATGACTGTCAAAATGACTGAAAATGACAGACAATGAAAAAATCTAGTGCAAACATTAATGGAAAAAAACTATCTTTTTGGTTTGGTTTTCTAGCAAAAATATCTTAAACGTCTTAAAAATATAAAACAGATATATTTAACAAGAATCTGCAGATGGGGTGAGAAAAATAAACGTGAGATTAACTTTATCCTTTAATTTATCCCTAATTATAATTTTTCTCATATTTTTTGCTCGTTTTAAACATAAATTACCCAAATTCTTATATTTATTTCATGAAACGAGACAATATATTTTGGGTCACTTTTCTTATCAATAAAATGTTTCCTGACAAAAATGCTTAGTAAGAATGTCATTTTCTGCAATGCAAGTGTTTGTTCAAATAACTGACACTTAATAACAGGGTATATGTCCTCATATATAAAATATATATTATATAAAATACTGCTGCACATAAAACAAGGGAATAAACCAAATGAAGTCAAAATTAGACTAATGAAACCGATCAAAAAAATACTCATGACGCTGAAGACCCGACACTACAATAAATTATTTTCAGAACTCATTCAAAAACAGCTGAGGAGCTCTCTTCAGTGTCGATCTTACTTCAGCGTTTCTGTTGACATCTGTATGTTGTAGCTCCTCTCGGTCTCTGGCAGTTTGGAGAAATCCACCAGACACGGATGTTGACGTTTATTATCCTCTCGGATCTGAGGAATGAACAAACATTTATCAGCAGCACAATTATACACACGAGAACAAAACCAATCTGAGGAACCCTTCAGCAGAACACGTTAACGTCACATGTTTCTTGGGAGATTTGGGCTGTAGAGTTTTAATAACACAGTAAAACTCTATAAACATGCTGTATAGACCCATGAACTTCCTGCTCAAACCGAAGAAAACATGATTGACATTGACGGCAGTGTTTTTTTGCAAATTACCCATGGTTTTATTATAGTAAAAGTGTAGTAGCAACCTTAATTTTGATTCAGACTTAATATGATTTGTGTTACCATAGGTTTACTATAATAAACATGGCAAGTTACAAATAAACCAAACAACTATGTTTACTACAGTTATACCAAAGTAAAGCGAAGCTTTCTGAAACACAAAGTTGGAACAAACAAACTCAAGTCTATATGAAACTTGACAGGGTTAAAATCATATGATGAATCACATTTTCATTGATCTTCTGAGAAAATAAAAGCAGTCAATGTAGTTAAAGAAGGTGTAGCAGCAAAAAACAGCCCATTCAAATCTAAGGTGAAAATCAGATTAATACCTTTGGCACAATATGACTGTTGGCAAAACCCTCGACTGAACATTAAAAGTAAAAAGATTTAATGATACGGAAATGATGATACGAGTGCTTCAATATCTCCGGTCTTAAACCTCCGGTTCTAATGGCAAGTTTACAGTAGCTGCTCATAAATTGAAGATATTATATCGTATATCACACTTTCGCAATAAAATAAAAGCTAGTGAATGTGCATTTTTCCCAGTGTTGGGTGTAACTAGTTACTAAGTAATTAGTTACTGTAATTTAATTACTTTTCCCTTGAAAGAGTAAAGTAAGGGATTACTCTTATTTTTTCAGTAATTTAATTACAGTTACTTCTGATGTAATTGAACTAAATACTGTGTAATATATTCAATAGTGGAAACGACATCATAATTATTTAAAATAGATGCTTTAATGAGTCCTTCTCACATTTATATACTTTGTTAAGTAAATAAAGATCATTTCTGTAGTTATTTATCATTTATTTGAATTAAAAGAGTCTATCATTGAATCACTTCACTACTCAAGGTTGATGTAGGATATAGAAAGTCATTAGTAATTAAATTCTTTTAGCAGAGAGTCATTTGTACAGTAATGTAATTACACTATTGAATATGTAATGAGTAACTAGTAATTCATTACCTTTTCAGAGTAACTCGCCCAACACTGGTTTTTCTTAATATTTCAATTTTTTTAAAGTAGATGGGTCATGAAATATATGTGATTATACTCGTCTATGTGGGTCCCATTGAAAAAGTTTGGGAACTCCTGATCTATATTATCATAATATATGTTGCCATGGCGTCATTGATCCAATAAAAGTGCAGCACGCGAAAAAGATCTATAGCTGCTGTATTTGGTGCCGCGGCAGGTGTATTTTTATGAAACTGCAGCATAAAATGGTACGTGAGACAGGTTTGCACGAATTAAATGCAAATACACTAAAATGTTCCGCGATTGGCCCCCGTCTTTGATTTAGCGCAAATTTGCTGTCCAATCATAGCAGTGGGCGTTTACTTCCAAGTATTCAATGCGGCACGCCCATAAAACAGAGCGTGTCGATCTGACCTCAAAACCCGTACTTATTGATTTTGGTGTTTTTGAATCTGAAAACCACACAAACTTTGTAAGTAGACCTTAGCCAACAGTATAAAACAATAAGAACTGGCAGGACACCTATAAATAAACTCGTAAGCCTTTGGTTTATCGGCTGATGCACATTTGGACAATATAATCTAAAAGCAAGCAACCATCAATGTAATACGTATTCTTTGCATGAAAACACTTCAATGGGCCTACACTGGGTGTATTTAAATTTAGAATTTTATTCGTATACACTGCAATGTAAAGAAGCCATAAACACTCAACGGGGAACCAACCTTCCCAACGTATGACTAACAGATGATGTACTTAATCTGTAAATTTGATTTTATGTTGCTTTGAAGGGCCCAAAATACTTTGATATAAAAAAAGAGGTGAAAATTTGTCACTGGGCCCCTTGTTGGAGTAAATCACATATAAGGACATCAATGATATCAATGATAGGAAACAGAATGTGATCTTTCTACGCTGATGTGGACGGCACGATGAAACAGGATGATCTTGATAGAATCACTTACCCGCTGTTTTAATTGAAGAGCAAATTATAAAAGAGAAAGCAAATGTGCATTCAACAAGTACACAACTTCTACAGTAATTCTGTTTTGTGTGAAATCAGGTGAGCGTGTTGAAAACGGACGGTTATACCTTCCCGTATGACCAGCCCATCTCGATCTTGTTCATACCCCACAGCTCATGGATGTTCTCGGCTAGTCGATCTCGAACCTTCTCCAGGTGAGGAGGCATCACGGTCTGAAACACAAACATCATACATCGCTTTCTGTGTTCAAATCATCCTGTGAGAGAGAGACAGAGAGAGACAGAGACAGAGAGAGAGAGAGAGACAGAGAGAGAGAGACAGAGAGAGAGAGAGAGAGAGAGAGAGAGAGAGAGAGAGAGACAGAGAGAGAGACAGAGAGAGAGACAGAGAGAGAGAGAGAGAGAGAGAGAGAGAGAGAGAGAGAGAGAGAGAGAGAGAGAGAGAGAGAGAGAGAGAGAGAGAGAGAGAGAGAGAGAGAGAGAGAGAGAGAGAGAGAGAGACAGAGAGACAGTGTGTGTGTGTGTGTGTGTGTGTGTACCTGAGACGTGTCCACAGGTTTGGGTATAAACGAGGCCTGTGACGTGAAGTGGGTGTTTCCCAATAAATCTCTGACTCCGCCCACATCTCGTTTGTATTCCTTCACTTGCTCCACCCTCATCTTCTCCTTAGGCAGCAGAGCCTCGTAACAAGGCGCGTAACCGGCCGGCGGCAGGAACTTAAATTCACCGTGACGACCACCTAACAGGAAACGCACCCTGAGCAGAGGTGAGATCAAAACATCAGAGAAACCGATTTGATTTCATGTATCAGATTTGACACAATAATATATATTCTATGCATTTTTATTCTGCAGTAAGTAATGATGCTGAGTTTCATCTCTGAGAGCTTAACACACATGACAGAAGTACACAGTTAGATGACATGAGTTTTGCGTACTTGACCCAAGCAGAGAAGCTGACCACAGGGAAAAACAGCCCGTCGGTGTTGAAGTTCTCAAACATGCCCTGAACCGGCTGGCCGTTGATCCTGAAGGAGATGCTGGGAGCGTTCAGATCCATGCAGCAGCTCACCACATCATCAGACGTCAACACGTGCTGCTTCACAGACGCTACGGCGCGAGGGATCCGCCCTGCAGGACGACCACACAAAACACATGTTCCTCACGGGATCCTCACGCAAACTCTGATGCTGAGAAACAGACCACTTACCCGACCACAGGTGCAGTCCATCAAAGCCATACGAGTACAGATCATCTCCGACTCCGTTACCCCCCCAGCCCTCTCCTCCACCCGGGTAAGGGGCGTAACCTTTAGTGGAGGCCCAACCCACCCGCAGGTGCGAGGGCTCGCCGGTCATGAAATGATCCACGTGATCGATCACCAGCTCGAAATACCACCTCCTGTACTGAGCTGAACCATCACTTACTCCTACAAAGATGTTGGGCCGCATGCTACGAACAAACACACAAACTCACTGAGACTCGTTTAGGGTGAATGACACAAGATAAAAGAAAATAGAACAAACATAAATATGAAAAGAAATAAATGAATCGCTTCATATATTGACCAATTAATAGACATGTTTAAAACACTTTCTTTCATTCATTACATTTTTATAGAGCAGAACGCTAAAACGTGTCCAGACAATTGTTTTCACTATATGACAGTTTTTAAGATTGACGTATATATCATTTAACCGATATTTTCCCAGAAATTTAAGCAATTTTTCCAAAATCGAGTGTCTGTTTTCTAATATCGGACTCTCCGATAGGTTCACGTCACATCATTTTATCAATAAATTAAACATAAAAATGAAAATAATAAATGAATGGCTTTATATATTGAGCAATTAATTTACATTTTCAGAGTTTCTTTAATTATATTTTCTAATGTAGTTAAACAGAACAATAAACAAAGTATAAATACATTAAAAGCTGCTTATTTAATTCATGTTTTAAAATGTAGGTTAAATAAAATGGATAAATCATTTTAAATGCACATTTTAGAACACGTGTCACCTCTGGACGTCGTTGACCAATCGCGTCTGCAGGAGGAGGTCTCGTCTGGACAGCAGGTGATCACAGATGAGATTCTGATTGGCTCTCACGGCGACGCCATTACACACACACAGAGAGCAGAGAACGTCCAGAATCTGATCACAAACAAACAAACTCTCAATTACTACACATCACATATTTCAAATATTTATTTGGTACAATCTGATGTTTCTCTCAGTTCTGGCCGATACATGTATATCGAATATTAGAAACTGTAGTATGCTGAAGATATGAAATAACAGAATATGTGTATAAGTGACACATGATTGGATGATACATGAATCCTTGAAAACACCGTATGATCTGTAGTATAAGGATACCTTGGGTTTTAAAAACGGATACTAAGAAAAATATGATCATTTGAAAGGTGAGAATAAAGATACGAAGATATCTATTCTGAGATGAGATCTATTCTTTATTAAAGAGCAGAATGGTAAAATCTTGGTTAATAAACTCGGTTAAGATAAGAAATCTACCGATATTTTTCCCGATATTTAAACATTTTACCGGTAAACGCAGCCGTTTTGAGAATTGCGTGCAGGACCGCCATTGCAGCACATCGTGCATTGCAGAGACGAGACTACAGCAACACACCAACGTACGTGCTTTGCTGTAATTAATAAACTTAATGTAACATTACAGCCATTTTTGCACAAATGAGATGTGTTGCAGTTTACGCATAGAAATTTGTTCACATCTCATTTGTGATCACATGGCTTTGTTAAACAGCATCCATTTGAACTTTAGTTCCAAGAAAATAGATATATGACACACGTTTACTTGAATTTGTTTAGACGGACCAGTATTTTCTATTAAAAGATCAACACAGTCGCTGTTATGACTGCAGTTGTCTCCTGGGTCCTAAATTACTACGGATTACAAACGACACAGGCAGATGATTTGCTGATTTGTGTTGCCTTTATATGAACGTCTGATTTACTTACGGTTGTGTTTAAGAAACTTTTACCTCATGGCCCCATTGAGGTCATCTAGGCCGACATAATATTATTAATAATTCTGATATAACATATGCCTAATAGTTGAGAAATCCAATGATGCATGCGCAGTTTTGTTTGTTACTCTTCCGACAATGCATTCATCAGCAATTATTCTTAAGTCGATTAAACAGCACATATACATTCTAAAACTCTTATTTAAAATGTAAAAAACATTTTTGTTGCACAAATTGCTTTTATTGTTTTCCACTACTTTTGAATAAAAACTTCCTCTAAATGTAAATGTAAAATGAATGATAACATATCTGCAAAATTGATACGACTCCCCTGCCATTTACATTCATTAGATTTTCTACATAAATGTTTTCTTTAATTGATATTAGTGTTGCTGCTGCTTTATAAATGTAAACAATATAACAATAAATTAATGTTGTTTATCTGGCACATAATCATGCAAATCATTTGTATCGGTTATGAAAAACATATTCGCTAGTTAAGATATGACGTGAATGGACCCAATTCAGTCTCTGACAGAACTGTTGCTTTCAGATTGATCTCACTTTCTTTTTCAGTTATGTGTCACTGGTTCATATAAAACACAAAGTATAAGTCAGTACCATTAAATCTGTATTAATGGTGATAATGAAATACAGACCTTGTGGTTTCGTCCGTGTTTGTAGAGAAGAGAGATGATGGTCTTGATGTGTCCTCTCTGAATGACGTTTAGAGCTTCAGGACTCTCGATCAGAATACAGTGAAGAACCTCCAAGATCCCTGACAAACAAAACCCAGCGTTTATCAATAACCCAGGGCAGGCTGTTATTTGATATTAAATCAATACACCGATGTCAACTAATCGAGTATAGTTTTTAAAAGATTTTAATCCAAGCTGCCCACCTGAAGAAGATTCTAATCTCTCCAGTTTACTGACCAACCAGTCCAGATTCTGTGAAAACTGTGTGCAGTTATTTCTGTTTCCCTGGATGAGAGAAGCTGTAAAACAAGGCGGAGATCAAAGGTTTACTTTCAAATAAGCGTTGGAAATAACCTTCATAATCGCACCTCAAAACTATGCTAGAAAACTTCACATCTAGTAAGAGTCAACCAAGGACAGAGCATCAGATCCTTGAGGAGATGCTTTCATGCATATTGATGACCGCATCTTCTCAATGGGGTTTGAAGGACGTTCGACGGATCGGGTCACCTCACAGATGGGAAAACCAGAACACGAGTCGCAGTGTAAATTCAGTTAAGAGAATGTGTGTGTGTGTGTGTTTGCCGGAGACGTGATTATCACATTAATGGGGTTCCTCTGAGAGCTGTGATCACTCTTCATGAAGACTGCTGGAAGGACGATGGGGAATCTTTCATCTGAAGACAGAAAGAGATGAGACGCGGGTCGGGACACAGCGGGACCATCTGCGCGAGACTCTGGACTGTGAGGAAAGTTTAGACCGCAGCCGGGGGGGGGATCGCTGACCTGTACATATATTCATGAACAAATCTTGCGTTTTATTCTAATTTTTGTCTCTGTGGAAGTTTGAGTAAAAAAAATCTTAATCACAGAAGGTTTATCAATCTCTCAGGACTCATAAACACACATTTAATAACAAAACAAATAAACCTGTGAATAAAATGCACCAGATGTTAAAACAAGTCAGGTGACATGTGTCGGTTCTGTACTAACTTTCAGGTTTGATGTTTAGTGTTCAGTGTTGTGATGACGTTCACACTCGGTGTTGTGCCAAGGATCATGTTTAGTATTGTGCCAATGTTCACGCTCGGTATTGTGGCAACGATCAAGTTCAGTGTGGTGCTAATGTTCACACTGGATGTTGCCCTAACGTTCACGTTCGGTGTTGCGCTAACGTTCGGTATTGTGCTAATGCTCATGTTCGGTATTGTGCTTAAGTTCACTTCGGTGTTGTGCTTAAGTTCACTTCGGTGTTGTGCTTAAGTTCACTTCGGTGTTGTGCTTAAGTTCACTTCGGTGTTGTGCTTAAGTTCACTTCGGTGTTGTGCTTAAGTTCACTTCGGTGTTGTGCTTACGTTCACTTCGGTGTTGTGCTTAAGTTCACTTCGGTGTTGTGCTTAAGTTCACTTCGGTGTTGTGCTTAAGTTCACTTCGGTGTTGTGCTTACGTTCACTTCGGTGTTGTGCTTAAGTTCACTTCGGTGTTGTGCTTAAGTTCACTTCGGTGTTGTGCTTAAGTTCACTTCGGTGTTGTGCTTACGTTCACTTCGGTGTTGTGCTTAAGTTCACTTCGGTGTTGTGCTTAAGTTCACTTCGGTGTTGTGCTTACGTTCACTTCGGTGTTGTGCTTACGTTCACTTCGGTGTTGTGCTTAAGTTCACTTCGGTGTTGTGCTTAAGTTCACTTCGGTGTTGTGCTTAAGTTCACTTCGGTGTTGTGCTTAAGTTCACTTCGGTGTTGTGCTTAAGTTCACTTCGGTGTTGTGCTTAAGTTCACTTCGGTGTTGTGCTTACGTTCACTTCGGTGTTGTGCTTACGTTCACTTCGGTGTTGTGCTTAAGTTCACTTCGGTGTTGTGCTTAAGTTCACTTCGGTGTTGTGCTTAAGTTCACTTCGGTGTTGTGCTTACGTTCACTTCGGTGTTGTGCTTACGTTCACTTCGGTGTTGTGCTTACGTTCACTTCGGTGTTGTGCTTACGTTCACTTCGGTGTTGTGCTTACGTTCACTTCGGTGTTGTGCTTAAGTTCACTTCGGTGTTGTGCTTACGTTCACTTCGGTGTTGTGCTTACGTTCACTTCGGTGTTGTGCTTAAGTTCACTTCGGTGTTGTGCTTACGTTCACTTCGGTGTTGTGCTTACGTTCACTTCGGTGTTGTGCTTAAGTTCACTTCGGTGTTGTGCTTACGTTCACTTCGGTGTTGTGCTTACGTTCACTTCGGTGTTGTGCTTACGTTCACTTCGGTGTTGTGCTTACGTTCACTTCGGTGTTGTGCTTAAGTTCACTTCGGTGTTGTGCTTAAGTTCACTTCGGTGTTGTGCTTAAGTTCACGTTCACTTCGGTGTTGTGCTTACGTTCACTTCGGTGTTGTGCTTAAGTTCACTTCGGTGTTGTGCTTACGTTCACTTCGGTGTTGTGCTTACGTTCACTTCGGTGTTGTGCTTACGTTCACTTCGGTGTTGTGCTTACGTTCACTTCGGTGTTGTGCTTACGTTCACTTCGGTGTTGTGCTTACGTTCACTTCGGTGTTGTGCTTACGTTCACTTCGGTGTTGTGCTTACGTTCACTTCGGTGTTGTGCTTACGTTCACTTCGGTGTTGTGCTTAAGTTCACTTCGGTGTTGTGCTTAAGTTCACTTCGGTGTTGTGCTTACGTTCACTTCGGTGTTGTGCTTACGTTCACTTCGGTGTTGTGCTTACGTTCACTTCGGTGTTGTGCTTACGTTCGTATGTTGTGCTAATGCTCATGTTCGGTGTTGTGCTTACGTTCACTTCGGTGTTGTGCTTACGTTCACTTCGGTGTTGTGCTTAAGTTCACTTCGGTGTTGTGCTTAAGTTCACTTCGGTGTTGTGCTTAAGTTCACTTCGGTGTTGTGCTTAAGTTCACTTCGGTGTTGTGCTAATTCACTTCGCTCATGTTTGTGCTATGTGTTGTGCTTACGTTCACTTCGGTGTTGTGCTTACGTTCACTTCGGTGTTGTGCTTAAGTTCACTTCGGTGTTGTGCTTACGTTCACTTCGGTGTTGTGCTTAAGTTCACTTCGGTGTTGTGCTTAAGTTCACTTCGGTGTTGTGCTTAAGTTCACTTCGGTGTTGTGCTTAAGTTCACTTCGGTGTTGTGCTTAAGTTCACTTCGGTGTTGTGCTTAAGTTCACTTCGGTGTTGTGCTTACGTTCACTTCGGTGTTGTGCTTACGTTCACTTCGGTGTTGTGCTTACGTTCACTTCGGTGTTGTGCTTACGTTCACTTCGGTGTTGTGCTTAAGTTCACTTCGGTGTTGTGCTTACGTTCACTTCGGTGTTGTGCTTACGTTCACTTCGGTGTTGTGCTTACGTTCACTTCGGTGTTGTGCTTACGTTCACTTCGGTGTTGTGCTTAAGTTCACTTCGGTGTTGTGCTTACGTTCACTTCGGTGTTGTGCTTAAGTTCACTTCGGTGTTGTGCTTACGTTCACTTCGGTGTTGTGCTTACGTTCACTTCGGTGTTGTGCTTACGTTCACTTCGGTGTTGTGCTTACGTTCACTTCGGTGTTGTGCTTACGTTCACTTCGGTGTTGTGCTTACGTTCACTTCGGTGTTGTGCTTACGTTCACTTCGGTGTTGTGCTTACGTTCACTTCGGTGTTGTGCTTACGTTCACTTCGGTGTTGTGCTTAAGTTCACTTCGGTGTTGTGCTTAAGTTCACTTCGGTGTTGTGCTTACGTTCACTTCGGTGTTGTGCTTACGTTCACTTCGGTGTTGTGCTTACGTTCACTTCGGTGTTGTGCTTACGTTCACTTCGGTGTTGTGCTTACGTTCACTTCGGTGTTGTGCTTAAGTTCACTTCGGTGTTGTGCTGTTGTGCTTACGTTCACTTCGGTGTTGTGCTTACGTTCACTTCGGTGTTGTGCTTAAGTTCACTTCGGTGTTGTGCTTACGTTCACTTCGGTGTTGTGCTTACGTTCACTTCGGTGTTGTGCTTAAGTTCACTTCGGTGTTGTGCTTACGTTCACTTCGGTGTTGTGTGTTGTGCTTAAGTTCACTTCGGTGTTGTGCTTAAGTTCACTTCGGTGTTGTGCTTAAGTTCACTTCGGTGTTGTGCTTAAGTTCACTTCGGTGTTGTGCTTACGTTCACTTCGGTGTTGTGCTTACGTTCACTTCGGTGTTGTGCTTACGTTCACTTCGGTGTTGTGCTTACGTTCGGTGTTGTGCTAATGCTCATGTTCACTTCGGTGTTGTGCTTACGTTCACTTCGGTGTTGTGCTTACGTTCACTTCGGTGTTGTGCTTAAGTTCACTTCGGTGTTGTGCTTAAGTGTTGTGCTTAAGTTCACTTCGGTGTTGTGCTTACGTTCACTTCGGTGTTGTGCTTACGTTCACTTCGGTGTTGTGCTTACGTTCACTTCGGTGTTGTGCTTACGTTCACTTCGGTGTTGTGCTTAAGTTCACTTCGGTGTTGTGCTTAAGTTCACTTCGGTGTTGTGCTTAAGTTCACTTCGGTGTTGTGCTTACGTTCACTTCGGTGTTGTGCTTAAGTTCACTTCGGTGTTGTGCTTACATTCGTGTTGTGCTTAAGTTCACTTCGGTGTTGTGCTTACGTTCACTTCGGTGTTGTGCTTACGTTCACTTCGGTGTTGTGCTTACGTTCACTTCGGTGTTGTGCTTAAGTTCACTTCGGTGTTGTGCTTAAGTTCTCGGTGTTGTGCTTAAGTTCACTTCGGTGTTGTGCTTAAGTTCACTTCGGTGTTGTGCTTAAGTTCACTTCGGTGTTGTGCTTACGTTCACTTCGGTGTTGTGCTTAAGTTCACTTCGGTGTTGTGCTTAAGTTCACTTCGGTGTTGTGCTTAAGTTCACTTCGGTGTTGTGCTTAAGTTCACTTCGGTGTTGTGCTTAAGTTCACTTCGGTGTTGTGCTTAAGTTCACTTCGGTGTTGTGCTTAAGTTCACTTCGGTGTTGTGCTTAAGTTCACTTCGGTGTTGTGCTTAAGTTCACTTCGGTGTTGTGCTTAAGTTCACTTCGGTGTTGTGCTTAAGTTCACTTCGGTGTTGTGCTTAAGTTCACTTCGGTGTTGTGCTTACGTTCACTTCGGTGTTGTGCTTACGTTCACTTCGGTGTTGTGCTTACGTTCACTTCGGTGTTGTGCTTACGTTCACTTCGGTGTTGTGCTTACGTTCACTTCGGTGTTGTGCTTAAGTTCACTTCGGTGTTGTGCTTACGTTCACTTCGGTGTTGTGCTTACGTTCACTTCGGTGTTGTGCTTAAGTTCACTTCGGTGTTGTGCTTAAGTTCACTTCGGTGTTGTGCTTAAGTTCACTTCGGTGTTGTGCTTAAGTTCACTTCGGTGTTGTGCTTAAGTTCACTTCGGTGTTGTGCTTAAGTTCACTTCGGTGTTGTGCTTAAGTTCACTTCGGTGTTGTGCTTAAGTTCACTTCGGTGTTGTGCTTAAGTTCACTTCGGTGTTGTGCTTACGTTCACTTCGGTGTTGTGCTTAAGTTCACTTCGGTGTTGTGCTTACGTTCACTTCGGTGTTGTGCTTATTCACTTGGTGTTGTGCTTACGTTCACTTCGGTGTTGTGCTTACGTTCACTTCGGTGTTGTGCTTACGTTCACTTCGGTGTTGTGCTTACGTTCACTTCGGTGTTGTGCTTACGTTCACTTCGGTGTTGTGCTTACGTTCACTTCGGTGTTGTGCTTACGTTCACTTCGGTGTTGTGCTTACGTTCACTTCGGTGTTGTGCTTACGTTCACTTCGGTGTTGTGCTTAAGTTCACTTCGGTGTTGTGCTTACGTTCACTTCGGTGTTGTGCTTAAGTTCACTTCGGTGTTGTGCTTAAGTTCACTTCGGTGTTGTGCTTAAGTTCACTTCGGTGTTGTGCTTAAGTTCACTTCGGTGTTGTGCTTAAGTTCACTTCGGTGTTGTGCTTAAGTTCACTTCGGTGTTGTGCTTACGTTCACTTCGGTGTTGTGCTTAAGTTCACTTCGGTGTTGTGCTTACGTTCACGTTCGGTGTTGTGCTTACGTTCACTTCGGTGTTGTGCTTACGTTCACTTCGGTGTTGTGCTTACGTTCACTTCGGTGTTGTGCTTAATGTCATGTTCGGTGTTGTGCTTACGTTCATTTCCGGTGTTGTGCTTATTTTCATGTTCGGTGTTGTGCTTACGTTCACGTTCGGTGTTGTGCTTACGTTCACTTCGGTGTTGTGCTTACGTTCATTTCCGGTGTTGTGCTTATGTTCATTTCGGTGTTGTGCTTACGTTCACTTCGGTGTTGTGCTTATGTTCACTTCGGTGTTGTGCTTACGTTCACTTCGGTGTTGTGCTTACTTTCATGTTCGGTGTTGTGCTTATTTTCACGTTCGGTGTTGTGCTTACGTTCACGTTCAGTGTTGTGCCAATATTTACGCTGGATGTTGCGCTAACGTTCACACTCATTGTTGTGCTAATGTTCACATTCTGTGTTGCATCAACGTTCACATTCTGTGTTCTGCCAACGTTCACGCTGGATGTTGCGCTTATGTTCACGCTCGATGTTGCCCCAACATCCACGTTGAGTGTTGGGCTAACGTTCTCATTTGGTGTTGCGCTAATGTTATCCTATGGTAACATTCAGGTTCAGTATTGTACTGACGTTCATGTTTTGTGTTGTAGTTCTCACCCAGCAGCTCATAGAGCAGGTTGAGAATATCTTTCCACGCTGCAGCTGCATCTTCACCAGCGTGTTCACCAAAATGAGCGGCACTGTTATAAACACTCAAGCGATCGATGCAGTTAGACACCAGAGACAGCATTCCCTGAAACACACACACAACCATTAATCTGAAGTTATCATCACACATTTACACACATGCTTATTCAAAACACTGCCTTAAAACCAAGAACATCAAACAGTGACACAGTGAATCACCTCCTGTTTGAAGAGGTTCTGTCGGTTCTTCAGGGAACGCAGTTGAATCTGTTTTTTCTCATGTTCCAGTTCAGCATCGGGCAGTCTGAAGTACGCGATCAGATCATTGAGCGTCTGAAGAACTTCTTCAATGGGCAGAACCACAAACACATGGTCCTTACCGCTTAAACTCTCAAGCTCTCTGCCAAAACAATATCAAAGACGCAGCTGTGAAATCAGACCGTTTTTAAACTGGACAATGATTTTACAGGATTACGTTATGTAACAGCCGGCTGCTTCTACATTATCTCGCTTATTACACGGCTACTTGAGAAACAGGACATGAAATGTGAATTTGAAATATTTGATAAGCTCATTTTTACTGAATGCAGACCTTCTGTGAGGAAAAGCCGTTTAATTTCGGTTTTAAGGTCAGAAATGACGTTCAGATGTCACAAACAGGTCATTTGTGAATGTCATATACTGTATGTTATTAAAAGACATATTTACATTTAATTTGTAAAAAAGAACCTGCATCTGGGTTACCGCGTGTAATTAGTTTTAAGAGTTTGTTATCTGGGAAAAATGAACCAGCAGAATTAAGCATTCCAACGAGCCGTGTACTAAATTAAAAATAACAAAAACATTCATGAAAAGGTGTGTTTTGACCATTACATTATTCAATGCAAAATGCTTGGAGTCATAAAAATAGACATTGTAATTTCTTCATGTAATAAATATTTTTATTGACTTTTGGTCAAAGTAATTTTATTGACGTAACGGACACACGTCAGCACTGGCTGAATCATCATTTGATATTATGGTCGTCTCAGTCTGAGAGGATGTCAAGAACATCGGTGTGGATACAGAACAGAACAGGGAGGTGTGTGTGTGTGTGTGTGTGTGTGTGTGTGTGTGTGGAACTCAAACTAACAGACATAAATATCTCATGAATATAAAGTGTGTGACAGTAATGAGACATTACCAGAATAGAAAAAAGTTCCCTGCTGATTCCAGACATCACTTATGTAACATTATTAAACATATGTGATAAAAAAGAGAGCTGAAGATTATGCCCTAAGGAACACAACTCAACTCATGCAGAACACTCATGATGCATGTGAAATCTAAAAATAAACTCTGTGTGTGTGTGTGTATTCTGCACCATCTGGAAAGAAAATGGCTTAAACACTATTATTATTTTATATCAAATTAATCACTTCAACAGACATGTGATTGTGTGTTAGTCTGTGTGTGTAAAAATGCCTTTGCATACTGTAAATGCATGCCTGCATGTGTGTAGGTGCATTAGTAAATGTGTGTTTAGTTGCATGTCTGTGTGCGGGTGTGTGTGTGCGTGTGCATACTGCATGCATGTGTATGTGGGTGCATACGTATATGTGTGTTTAGTTGCATCTATGTGCATGTAGGTGCATCCAAATAAGTGTGTTTAATTGCTTGTGTGTGCGCATGTGTGTAAATGCGTGTATGTGGGTGCATACCTATACGTGTGTTTAGTTGCGTGTATGTGGGTGCATACCTATACGTGTGTTTAGTTGCGTGTATGTGGGGTGTTTAGTTGCATCTGTGTGCATACTGTACTACAGTCATGTGTGTGTATATAGGTGTACCCATATATGTGTGTTTAATTGCGTGTGTGTGTGTGTGTGTGTGTGGCATAAATGCGTGTGCATACTGCATGTGTGTTTGCGTGTATATGAGTGCATACGTATTTGTGTGTCTAGTTGCATGTGTGTAAATGTATGTGCATATGTGTACGTGTATGCCTGCATGTGTGTATGTAGGTTTATACATATATGTGTGTTTACATACTGTATGTGTACACATATGTGCCTACGTGTGTACTGTACAGTATGTATGCGTATATGTGTGGTCATGTGTGTGTGTGTGTGTGTGTGTGTGTGTGTGTGTGTGTGTGTGTGTGTGGGGGGTGTGTGTGTGTGTGTGTGTGTGCTCTGTTACCTAATGAAGGTACTAAAGAGTCGTGTTGTGTTGCGAATGATTCGCGCGGCTCTTGATTCCTCATGTTGACATCGCTGTAAGGTCAGACCATCATCCATATGTCCCTCTGAGTGAAGACACACCTTCACACCACAGACACAATTGCAATTAAATTACACATTTAACCGACTAATCTAATTTCCTTTATGCAGTATTAGATGGACATCACACTTCTCGTCTGAGATTTCAATGATTCCAATAATGAATATCAACATGTCTGTCAACACCACACAGCATTTATGGTGATGACGCGTGTTTGTCTGTCACTCACTCGTCGTTTCAGAGGACCCAGACGTGTTGATTTGACATCAGGCGCCTGATAGGACAGCCAGAGGCCCGTCGCCACGTGCATCACAAAACACAGAGAATCTCCGTATTTGATCTCTGCCACGCCCATCCCCTCAACATCACGCTTCACGTTGCAGTCTAGCTTCTCCTGAACAGACACACGACAGAAACACACGTGTCCGTCAATGACAACATCAAAATAAAGATGAAATTTTGGTTCAAAAACAAGATGACAAAATTATAAAGAATCAAAGTTATAGAAATTTCACAAGAGTGCATCTCACAAGAGCATTAAAGTACATTAACGGAATGATTTGAATACTAGTTATATAAAGTTTTAGGTTGATGCAAAGAGACTGGCGAGATGCTTTCTTCATACACTGTAAAAAACTTCATTTCACAGCATTTTTCTTGTATTTTCTTTTACAGATTTTCAACATATAATGTCTTTTTCTACTGTTGATATATTTTTATGTATTTTTTAAATACGGTCCAAAAGAAATGACATAAAAGACTGTTAATTTACAAAATAAATTACAGGGGAAAACTTATCTTACACAAATTTCTGTTTTCTTAACAACATTAATAAATGTTTATATTTTGTACATCCTTATATCCTGTCATTGTATGTAAAAATGTATTTCGCACCACCTACACATTGTATGGTTTTACATTTTTTAATAGAAAGAATAAATATAATTTAACTAGATTTTACTAGAACAGTACGCATCATCTTGCATATAATGCACTATTTAACAAATGCTTTTTCCATCAGCAAGCCCTTATAACAAAATTTATATAATTAAAAAAATAACAATAATAATAGCCTATAAAAAATAACATGAGATCCAAATGAAATTTTTATTAAAATTAATGTAATCTGCTCTAGCAACACAAGATCTAGAATAAGGAATATTTGTAATCAAATGTAATAATATTTGTTAGACACAAAGACAGACAGCCGTGTTTACACTCATCATCATAATACCAGACGTCAGATGTTTCAGACCTTAGATGCTCTGAAGCAGAACGCCGTAGACAAGGTGTCTGATCTCTCGCGGTCCTGTAGAACGACCCCTCTGTCCTCCGTCAGGGCCAGATAGTGACCGGTGGTCAGGTGACGGAGACGGAAGGGTTGACCCCAGCGGATGTGACTGCCACACCAGCTACACAAACCAACACACAAACTCAAGTTTTTAATCTGGATTTCTCTGAGCACGAGTGTCAGTCGGACACACACCTGATGCGTAGCGGCTCCAGCCTCCACAGAGATCTCGCTTTAGCTCCTGCTTTCCCCGTCTCATAGTTCACAATCCTGACAAATAAATCAACAGACGTGGTGAACCTATAAATAACATCCACAGCAACAAATACAACACGAAACAAAATGCATAATGTTGAATTAAAACGGATAAGTAAGCTCTAGAATCTGACCGGTTATCCCACATCAACTTTTTACACAGTTCTATATATAACATACTAATACAATATTATATTATTATCTTATTTGTTTTTAATGAACAAAAGTGTACTATAATAACCTTGCTCTGTATTGTTCGAGTTTTGGTGTGAACGCTTTATTATAGTGATCATCCTCGGCTGTATTGCAGTTTCACACTTGATTCTTTTTAAGAGGGACGTTGAAGGTCAAAGCGTGAGCTAATAGATTTATTGATCACCTCACAGCATCGAACACCATCACAACACAAATGCTCTCCGTCACTTATAGAGACGCCAACGCCGATAACAGAAATCTTTCACTCGTGCCCTCTGCTCAGACAGATTTAAGATATGTTTGAAGGAGGTCAAACGCAGAAGATGGAAAGAACCTTTAGAGAAAGTTCCTTTGATTAGATTTCAAGGACACGGTGCCACAGGCCTCAACTGACAAATAATATCTAATCCAGAAGATGATGTGCTACACAACAGAGCAGTAAAAATAGACCGAAACCCCTGCGAGGAAGAGAGAGAGAGAGAGAGAGAGAGAGTCTGATCACACGATCTGATCATCGTCTGTGACGCTCGCTGTGGCGGACGCAGGTTTGCTGTGGGCTCAGATGTGACTCTCTTCCTTCCTTCTGTGTACTTAACATCAAGACTTATTCATAAAACTATTAGAATCAAATGTGTCTGTTTAGTGAAGACTGAAATCTTTAGATTCACATCTTCACACATACACACAAAAACATATCACGTTTATTCAGTCCCAAAACTATTATTGTTGTATTTTTTTAAATAGGTCATACATGAAATGTAAGTTTAACAATATTATAAAGAATAATGTTTGTTCACAGATGTAAGAAATCAAAATACTTACACATAGGTAAGGCAAGGTAATACTCTAATCATTAGGTAAGACGGGTAGTCTGTAGCAGAGCCATTGAGAGACAGAGTCGCGTCATCTCCATTGACCCTGATGGAACAGTCTTTTCACAGCAATGGCGGTTCATGGAGGCTCTCAATCGTTCCTGGAAGTTACTAGTCATGCATGGAGCTGCGACTAAACAGACCAACTGAGGTCAACTTCTCACCCATTAAAGCCATTTCATGAATTAAAAATGAAAGAAATAAAGAGAAAACATAACTTCCTAAAGCTATCTGAAGGCTCATAAAGAGAACTTTGCACGCACACATCAAAAAGTCCACTCGGCGACTGCGTTATTGCATGCGGATTCCTTTCCGCGTGCTCGCAGAGCATAAATGTACTCTCGCAAGGATGTGTTTGCGCTCGTGGAACTGTTCTGCATACTTAAATCATGCGTGTGCGTTCGGTCTTCATGCGTGCGAGTTTTGGGTCTGTATAAACGCCATAAAAACACACACACACACACACACACACACACACACACACACACTCTATTTCTGTCAGGACCACTGTCATCAATTATTAAACGATTTAGTTTTGCGGAAGGAAACCGTTCTGGGCAAACTCTGTGCCTGTCCATGCGGCCTTGCATGGACATAGCAGGAGCGCAGCAATACATGTGCCCACACCTTGGGAATCCGAACAGGTCCTGATGCGTAGCAGGATTCAATTAAAAGATCCGAAGATACAGTCAGATAGGGTGGAGATGGGGATTGAGGTGGGTGGGGAACACGATTAAGCAGCTGATAAAAGCAAAGAAATTCAACTTAAATAGGACGCAGTCTAGTATGTGATGTATGACTATTGGTTAACATTGATTCGCTGATTCGTGATCGGCAGATGCAAAACTGACTCTACGCTTATATGCGCACACACACAAAAACACTCACACACAAACTAACACACACTCAAAAACAAACACGCACATACATATAAACACATAAAAAACCCAACAAACACACACTGTCACATTAACTAACATATCGATGAAATCCAATTAACATACAAATACACACACACTTACACACATGAACTTACATAAAAACACGAGTTAATGTACCAACAAACACACACACACTAACAGATTTACACACACATACACAAACTAACACACTTGCTAACACTCACACCTAAATAGACACATGGACACACACACACACACACACACACACAAACATTAACTTGCATAAAAACATACACACACACACACAAACTTAGAAACACACTCACATGTAAAGTTACATACAAACACAAATTAATGTAACTACAAACACACACACAGAAACTAACACACTTGCAAACACTCACAATTACATAGACACACGCATGCATGAATGCGCACACACACACACACACACACACACACACACACACAAACACACACACAAACTTACTTACACACACACAATCTTACAACACACACACAACCTCACATACACACACACAACCTCACATACACACACACAACACACACACACCTACACACACACACAACCTCACATACACACACACACAACCTCACATACACACACACACAACCTCACATACACACACACACAACCTCACATACACACACACACAACCTCACATACACACACACACAACCTCACATACACACACACAACCTCACATACACACACACAACCTCACAACACACACACAACCTCACATACACACACACACACACACACACACAACCTCACATACACACACACAACCTTACATACACACACAACCTTACATACACACACACAACCACACACACACAACCTTACATACACACACACAACCTTACATACACACACACAACCTTACATACACACACACCTTCATACACACACACAACCTTACATACACACACACACACACACACACACACACAACCTTACATACACACACACACAACCTTACACACACACACAACCTTACATACACACACACACACAACACACACACAACCTTACATACACACACACAACCTTACATACACACACACACACACACACACACACAACCTTACATACACACACACACAACCTTACACACACACACACAACCTTACACACACAACCTACAACACACACACAACCTTACATACACAAACACAACCTTACATACACACACAACCTCACATACACACACACACCACATACACACACACACAACCTCACATACACACACACGCAACCTCACATACACACACAACCTTACATACACACACACAACCTTACATACACACACACAACCTTACACACACACACACACACACACACAAGACACACACACAACCTTACATACACAAACACAACCTTACATACACACACACAACCCCATACACACACACACAACCTTACATACACACACACAACCTTACATACACACACACACCCACATACACATACACAACCACATACACACACACAACCTTACATACACACACACAACCTCACATACACACACACAACCTTACATACACACACACAACCTTACAACACACACACAACCTTACATACACACACACAACCTTACATACACACACACAACCTCACATACACAAACACAACCTTACATACACACACAACCTTACATACACACACACACAACCTTACATACACACACACACACACACACACACACACACACACACACAACACACACACACACAACCTTACATACACACACAACCTTACATACACACACACAACCTTACAACACACACACAACCTTACATACACACACACACACACCTTACATACACACACACACAACCTTACATACACACACACAACCTTACAACACACACAACCTTACATACACACACACACACACACACACACACACACACACACACACAACCTTACATACACACACACAACCTTACATACACACACAACCTACACACACACACAACCTTACATACACACACACACACCTTACATACACACACACAACCTTACATACACACACACACCTTACATACACACACACAACCTTACATACACACACACAACCTTACATACACACACACACACACACACACAACCTTACATACACACACACAACCTTACATACACACACACAACCTTACATACACACACACACAACCTTACACACACACACACAACCTTACATACACACACACAACCTTACATACACACACACAACCTTACACACACACACAACCTTACACACACACAACACATACACACACACACACACACAACCTTACATACACACACACACAACCTCACATACACACACACACAACCTCACATACACACACACAACCTTACATACACACACACAACCTTACATACACACACACAACCTTACACACACACACACACACAACACACACACACACACACACACACAACCTTACATACACACACACAACCTCACATACACACACACACACACACACACCTTACATACACACACACAACCTTACATACACACACACAACCTCACATACACACACACAACCACATACACACACACAACCTTACATACACACACACAACCTCACATACACACACACAACCTCACATACACACACACAACCTCACATACACACACACAACCTCACATACACACACACAACCTTACATACACACACACAACCTCACATACACACACAACCTCACATACACACACACAACCTCACATACACACACACAACCTCACATACACACACACAACCTTACATACACACACACAACCTCACATACACACACAACCTCACATACACACACACAACCTTACATACACACACACAACCTTACATACACACACACAACCTCACATACACACACACAACCTTACATACACACACACAACCTTACATACACACACACACACACACACACACAACCTTACATACACACACACAACCTTACATACACACACACAACCTCACATACACACACACAACCACACACACACACAACCTTACATACACACACACAACCTCACATACACACACACAACCTCACATACACACACACAACCTTACATACACACACACAACCTCACATACACACACACAACCTCACATACACACACACAACCTCACATACACACACACAACCTCACATACACACACACACCCACCTCACATACACACACACAACCTTACATACACACACACAACCTCACATACACACACACAACCTTACATACACACACACAACCTCACATACATACACACACAACCTTACAATCACACACACAACCTTACACACACACACACACACACACACACACACACACACACAACCTTACATACAAACACACACACACACATAAATTACATACAAACACGCACACACACACAACCTTACATACAAACACACACACACACACATAAATTACATACAAACACGCACGCACGCACACACACACACAAATTACATACAAACACGCACGCACGCACACACACACACACATAAATTACATACAAACACGCACCCACACAAAAATGTATGTACCAACAAATACACACACAAACACTCACATAGACACACGCGCACACACACTTCCACCTCATGATCTTGATGTCAGCTCTTTAAACATGATGATGAAGTTTCTACCTTTGTTCTTCTTCGCTCTGATCAGAGCCAGGGATGGTCAGAACCTCATCATGACCATGAAACAGACGCATCACGTGACCGCCAAGAAGATATCCTACAGGACAAGATACGCATCATTAATTAATGAAAGATAAAAGTTGTGTTTGTCTGTTTATCATTTCCACATCGTTGCTGACATCAAGTGACATCATTTGTGTGACGTGACGCACCTTCCTCAACGCTGCTTCCTGAACAGATGGGATGCACATTCCACAGCGTCTGCATGAAAGATGCATCCACCTGAATGTTGCCGTTGGATATGGACAGATGCTGCGGAGAGAGGCAAGTGTTACTATGGCAACACATCCTCCAGCCTCACGTCTGCTATATCGTACGCAGAGGTGAAAAGTGAAAATATGTGATTGACTGACTCACAAGATAGCGTTCGGATGAAACACTGACGAGAATGAGATCATCACCAATACGAACTTTCTCTCCTTCAGATCTCTGCTTGGACGCCGGGTGAATGGTCCACCAACAGGCTTCACCTGAAATACACAAATACAAGACATCTGAAGAGCACAGAAACAGCGTCTGTGTTTATACAAGCGCACAACTCAAGACAGTTTTTACCTGTTGAATCCTCTTGCAGTCCGACGTCAAAGGATAATTTATCCGTCATTGATCTGGATGTCTTCAAACAGGTCAGATACTGAAACACAAGAGAGCTGATGATGCGAAGTGGTCTGAGTATTTTAGGGCGTGAGATGAGAGTTTCCTCACCATTCCACTGAAGGAGTGTCTGAGGAGGATGGCGTGACCGTACAGTAATGTCCTGTGTCCTGCACTGTGAGCCGCCTGCAGACACGACAGACTTTTGAGTATTAAAAAAACAATCTGACAAAACCTGATGACATCAGAATGCAATTCTCTAATATTTAAATTCTCTCAAGTTTACTTGAGAAGCATAATGGCTTAAGATTACTAATTAATGATCATTTAAATGAATAAAAAATATATATTTTTAATTAAAATTACATTTTGTTACCCCAATTACAAATTTAGTCTTATTTTAAAGGGGCCATGCAACGGTGTTTCACGCATTCTGACTTCTTAACAAGGTTAAACGTGCCGTCTTCTCATGTTTGACACGATCAATTTATGACATGAAAATCAGTTTCGTAATAACTATTCTCAGTCCCTTATTGGGCAATTCTCCTGGAAATGCACGCCCACAGCAAGGTGAAAACTTCAAGATTGGCTGCGCTGTGGGCCTGCAGCTGCAGCTCGTTACTCTTGCAATAATGAGAGAAGTTAAGGTGTGTTTGTTTGTATCTTCATTTAAGAAGGTTTAGAAATGTATAATAGGAAACAAAACAAAAATACTACGTATGCAAAAATAACATACAGTCGTGGAATAAATTAAATGAAGAGATCATTCCAAATGTTAATCAGCATGTCTAGCATGTCATTCTGGTCGAGTGTATGTTGAATTTCAACAAAATCAAATCTCAGGAGTGACAAAGTCATCCAACAGGAATGTGAAAGACTGACAGCAGGACAAGACTGTGAGAAAAATCAAGATTATCACATGAAAAAATATTTTTGAACTTTTCCTAAATACATTTCTACAAGATTTCTATTTGAAATTTGAAAGAAATATTATTAGTAAACTAAAATTATAATTTTACCTAAACAAATACCTAAAAATAGTACATTTACAAAAATAAAAATAATTAGGAAATGATCTCTTCATTTTTTCGTGGGCTGTGCATTTTCATACAACATACATTTAAAATGTCTCTGAGAAGCAAGACATAACATCTTGTATGATTTTACTGAATAAGTAAATATATCTAAATAGACACATGTTTTGAGGATATTTAGAGCTGTATTGGAAACAAGACAAAATAAATGCGTAAAGGAGCTCTGAGACAGTACACGGCAAATCCATCAAAGAAACATTAGTTGGGCCGAACGAGAAATATTTAAACAAATAATGGTGAAATTGTATTAGTTTTTTTCGTCTTTAGGAAATACTAGTGGGACTTTGTTGGTCGTAATCATGGCAACGTCCGCCCCAGAACAGCGACGCGAGCACCGCCTAGACTGCACAAAGCACTTGGACTTGAGAGAAAAGCGGCTGCCGCGCGCCAATTCCACAGCTGTACCGTCTGAAAGCCCCTTAATAAAAATGATATTTTGTAGTGAACAATTTCTGATATTCATGTAGCGATGACCAAGACAGTAAACGGATGTGAACTAAATGTCAGTAAATGTTAAAAAGTGTTTTCTATCAGACAGGGTAAGAATCGCTCACCTTTCTAATGAATAGCTGTGAGACGCATGAGAGACAACAAAAGCAAAAATTATTTCAACAACAAAATCCATCATCACCAACATTACTGCTGATACACAGACAGACAACAAACGTAACGATTTTAACAAAATCAACACCCTCCTCAAGTATTTGATTTAGTTAAAAAAAAAAAGTTTTACAGTAAATTTACTGATTTATTCATTTGTTTTTAATGCCATATCAGCCCTAGACACCAATTGAGACAAACGTATTCATGATATAATCAAACTTTACAAGCAAAGGTCATTGTTTTAATTGTAGAAATTGTATATAATGTAAAAATATTACATAGAGTGAAAAATAAAGAGTATTCATACGTTTTTTTAATTTAAATACTTGATAAAAAAACAAAAGATCCTGCCAGCAGAAGTCGTTCTAAAGATGACCATAAATGTTATATTTTTTACAGTAAAAGTGCAGTAAGCTTTTTTATTTGTCTACATTTATTGCCATTTGTATGATATTTTTCGACAAATATTATTGTTAAACTGCCGTGGTAGGTATTTTTGTGTGTTTGTTATAGAGCTCGATATTCCCGTCATTAAACACTTTCACCTGTAAGAGGAACAATATCCAAAGGTCAGAGGTCACAGTGCAGCTCAATGTAGCTGTTTGACCTTTCTACTGTTGTGATGTCCGCAGCGATGAGTCGCCTGCGTGACACCAAAACTGAGGCTGATGCAAATATCAGCGCTGTCACACCTCATCAGATTCACAGCAGCCAATGAGAAAGCCTTTATGAGTCGACCTTCCTGCGGTGCGATCTGTCCTGACACGTGTGCGTCTTATTATGACATCATCAGCCTCATCTCAATCGATTACACGCTCTGAATCAACATCCGTTCACACCAAAGATGATACTAATGATAACTATAAAGAGAACGTTTAGAAAAATCATTCAGTATTTAAAAGAAAAGTGGAGCCCACAACTATATTTGGGGTGTTTTCCCAGCTGATGAACAATAAAAGAAAGTTGATGTTATAAAATCATAATGTTATCATCTGACGGTGTGGACGCTTAAATAGTCATCGTAGTTATCCTTCTCATCGTGAACGACGCTAATGTGTAAAACGGGACAGAACTAACGTGTTGTGATTTTTATACTTACGTCATTGTTTTGTCCAGTTTTGGCGAGCATCTCCTGCAGCGCACGCACGGACAGAGACTGCTCCAGCACGAAACTACAGATACACATATCTGGAGGATAATACTGACACACAAACAGAGAAAACATTATAGAAATACAGTAAATGCACAAAGTCAATGAATACAAGCTTGAATAAATATGTCGTAAATGTTTGCGTGCATGTATGTTATGAGAGGGAACACTCAACGCAAACCTGAAACCTTTAGCATGGAGAAGATTTTCCTGAAAGAAACCCATTTCTCCTCTCAACATTTTGTAATTTTTCAGACTTAATGATTTTCAGCTCAATAACCGACTTCATTTGCAGCGCTGCATGCTGTAAGTGGTCCGCGTGTCTTTAGATGAGCTGCGAGGTTCAGGACTGAAGCCAAAGAGGCCAAAAAACCCCGCAGAGAGTTTGAGGTGAGCAAAGAGACGCAGACCTGCTACAAGATCAATGAACCCGCCTGCGTTTAGCAAACCCAAACCTTCAGAAACTAGATCCTGACGTCGACACAGATCCAGACACATTGTCAGGTCGCAGAAGAGATGATGAGCCACACAATAAACCAGCTTTCTCATTGAACACACCAGAGAATTTAACACAAAAAAAGACCCACGGCTGATGGACCCACGGCTGCACGAGCTGCAGGGATGTGAACCGCACTGCAGAAAGAGAATCTGGGTTTTCAGAACACTGTCCCGGGCCGTGAGACTGCAGTAATATTCTGCTCTTTAAAAATCACTTTCAGAAGATCCAGTTCACTTTAATAGAGCTTTAATCTGCCCTCCATAGAGCCGAGTATCTTACCTCATAACTCTTTCCTTTACAGCAGCTGTGAAAATACTTGCCAATGATCATCAGCTGATGACAATAAACCTACAGACTGACACAGATTTACAATGTCAACCGTACAAAAGAACAGTTCGGACAGTACCACAAAACAGTGACGTATCAGACGCTAGTACTAGTCTTTTTCCATTTCTATATACTAATACAGCAAGACACTGATGCCCTGAGGGATTCCAGTATAAATCCTCTCTGGTTAAGTTTTCATATGACCACAGGAAATCTACCAGCATAGAATCATGACTGTAAAATACTCTAATAGTGTTCAACAGAAACAGAGAGCTTTGGATCAGTCATATGGCGCCGCCATATTGGAAAGGTGAAGACTGTTCTGTTTTCTTTACTAAAAGCACAATAACATGTAGACTTGTTAGCATTTTCGAAAGGATTATGAATCTATGTGAAACACCAAAATATTCTGTTTTTAAGACATTCTTGCCCTTCCCAATATGGAGGCGCCACTGACAAATCACAGCAATGGATCAAAGCACCCACGTTGGCATAAATGTATGTATACGTTCACAACCATCCAGAACCAGAGCATGTAGCGTGTGTTTCGCTCAGTCGCTCACAGACCAAGCAAAGAAAAAACCAAATCCCGCTCATACAGCGTTCCTGTCTAGTAGACCTAATTGTTTTCAGTTTATAATAAACTTCTTGAATCCATGTCTCAAATAAAGAAATAGGCTGATAAATAGCAGTTATGTTTCAGTCCTACATTATGTCTACATTTTTTGTCACCTTTTTATTTAAAGAGTGCCTAAAATGCAATATTTGATTTTCGTAACATATAGCAATACGATAAAGGCAACAATTCAAATTCAGGAATATCTTATATGATGGAAGAATAAAAGGGTTTATTGTAACCCTTATTATTTTAAAAGGAAATTACGGTAACACGCACATGCAGAAGTGCTTATACAGCATCTGTTGTTCTGTTATTATAGATCACGATTACTCTTTTGCGAGTAAAGGAAACACAAAAAAAGCAGAAACGTAGTTTACATTTTAAATGACGACTGTGTGGCATTATGCACATATTGTGGCTTACAAAAACAAAAACGGGTCTATCTCTAATCGTTAACTATATAATCTCGACCGCATCTAATTGGCTATTAATAAACATGCATCCAATGCTTGTGTCTTCATATAAAAACCACCTAAAAACAGAATCAATGAAATCAATGCTCATGTGTCTGCGTACAGCAGCTCACGGGTATGAAAGCTACATCATTATTTCTCTCTCTCTCCCTGAGGGCCAATACAATACAAAACACCCAATGAAGACAAACGGGCAGTGAGAGAGACGATACATCAGCCCTGTCTCACCGAATGACCATCACATCACATTCGCCTGTGCCAAGCAACAAAAGCCAACAGCGGAGAATCAAGAGTCAGTCGCCCGATCTCACACCTCTAAATTCTCCAACACAAACAAAAATCCATATATTCAGCTGCTGTGTGCTGGAATACAAGAATAAAACAACAACCGGCTGTGTGGGGTCTACACTTGTAGGATCAGGTATAAATGATCACAAAATAACCTAAATCAGTAGACAACGTCTAGACAACCAAATGGCTACAGGCAAAACACATGTGCAAATATACACAAAACTAATACACTTTAAATATAGAAATGTGTGTGTGTGTGTGTGTGAGTTCTGACCTTGGCCTCTGATGTGGGCTCCAGATAACAGAGACGGTTTCCCAAACCCTCAGCGCTCAGACAGAATTTCCGGTTTTCTTTCTGAATACATGCCACACACTGCAGGACCACCTCATCATCCTGTGAAAGAAACACACAATCAAAACTCAGACATTACACAATGATAAACACCACATTGCTTTTACATCTTCCGTTTGAAATTTTAACATCTTGTGCTTTCGGATTTTCCGGGTTTTTTATGTATAGCAGTTGCCGTTTCATGCACACAGTGAACACTATCAAACGTTCAGACGTAACTAACACGAGATGATGTTTCAATGCCACACAAGCATTTTCAAGAGATATGATGTGTGTGTCTTCATGAAGCCTGCAAAATGATGCAGAAATCTCCAATTCAAAAATTAATTTGTAGACTCGTCTGATTCAAAGATTCATTTGGAGATTCCTCTGATTCAGAGGAATTGCCAGACAAATCTTTAAATTGGAGAAATCTCCAGATGAATCCTATAATCAGAAGAATCTAAACAGGCATCTTTGAATCCAATGAATCTCCTTTGAATCAGAGTACTAACCAGATTTATAACTAAATCTGAAGAATAAGAGGAATCAAGGTGAATCTTTAAATTAGTGCAATCACAAAGATCTCCAGATGAATCATTGAATCTGAGGAATCTGAGATATTCCTCTGATTTAAACAGCTGTGACTGGAATGGAACGCATGTAAAATGTGCATTACTCAACAGACCCCATTTTGCACAAGTAGCATCCCATGTTATCCCACAATGCAACAGATCCAACCTGACCTTTCAGTTCCAGTGTGACAAATGAACTGAGCCACATCTTCACTTAATCATGCTTAACCCACTAAACTGAAAAAAAGTACAACTCCCAAATGAACAACTCCCAACACAAAAACACACAGGCGTGCCATGTCTCAACAAGAACGGAGTCTAAATTCATTTCTTCACATCTGCTAAATGAATATAGAGTAAATGTACTGTGACCCAAACAAGTTTCAACAAATGAGCTTATAAACTCGCTGTTATTCATAAACGTTAACTCAGAAACTTTTAATGAAAGTCAGTGAGTGCAGCTGTGACACGTCAGAGGAGAACTGGTCCTCCCGGCTGAGTCGGGTTCTTCCGAGGTTTTTTCTCCATTTATTTATCATTGGAGTTTAGGTTCATCGCCAGAACACGGCTGTGTTCTGGGATACTGATGATTTTAGATATTAGATTAGCGTAAAGGTTCGGTAAATTCTACAAACATGCTTTTATAGAATGGTCTTGCTTGGGCTACAAACACCATACACTGTACTGTGTTTAACCTTTTCTGTGTTTTTTTCTCCTGTAAAGCTTCTTTGGAACAATGCACATTAAGAAAAGCGCTGTATACTGTAAACAAATTTGATGTGAATACTTTAATAGAGTTTCACAGATAAACAAACATAAATTCTGCACTGAAGGTCTTTATGCACATATAACGTCGCTACAAAGAAAAACACGAGTCATTCATCAACACGGGAAACATCATAAATTAGATCTCCAATATTTCAACAGTCTCTTGTGGAAAGCAATAAGATGAACTGCAGATCCAAATGAGAGACTTCTGCTGACGTTTTCAGCTTCTGCTGTAATGAAACAAGCAGATGCTGAACTGAGACATGCAGTGATAAACACAATCTCCGGCCGGCGTCCAGTAAAGACAGCAGATCCAGCAGTCCACGCGTCGAGATGTGCTGTGTAAACATGATGACTCTCAGGTGTCTGCAGTTATCTGCATCCATCAGCGCTTTCCTGCCATTCACACTACACATCTCACAGCCATTAACATCTGAAAATAATCTCGATACGACACGGGATGAAAGCAGAAAGAGAAACACGTTGACTCAAGCAGAGATAGACATGTTTGTCACAGATCTGAGCAGCGCAGATCTCATCGTGTTTTAATATCCTCCACCTGCGGCCTCAGTTTGTCCAGCTGATGTCAGCAAGCGTTTCCCGAGCCAAACGCTGCTGAGTGTCGTGAGAGATGTTCTTCAATAAAAAAGGGTAAAACACGCAACATTAATATTGCGTTTTCTCCCTTAGGATTCAACATTTACAAAGTGTTTCTGCTTCCATCTAAATAAAAAAAAAGGGCGATACAGTGTTCCTGTAGCTGAATTCTAGAGCGTTGCGTTAGCAGCAATGATTATGAGTTAGATTCTCAAGGAACACAAATACTTTTAAAACTACATTTTGAATACATATCCAAAATAAGAAGCGTCTGCCGAATGCATTAAATGTAAACAACATTGTTTTAACGTTTTAAAGCCACAATATGTACATTTGGAGCGCTAGATGGCCCACTTTCGAAACAACAACAAAAGGTGAAGCTAAATGACGTCATGTAGGAGAGTGGAATTATGGGACATGTGGTTTTCACCATCCAGAGGCGTATGGAGATCACATCTTGTTCACGGACGATGTAATGAATGAGTTTTGTTTGATGTCATCGTAATGAATTATCTTGTAAGAAACGTGGAATGTAAAGCAACGTTAGCCTGTGAATGATGTTGGACTTTGTCAGTTGATTTGGTAGCGTAATGCTAGACAGTTTAACGTGTTTAAAACAGTCATACAGTCATTGTTTGAAAAGTAAACAACCTTTACGCTGTTTGGGTTTCCTTTAGTCACCGTAATCGTGATCCATAATAACAGAACAACAGAGGCTGGGTCCCAGATGCCGTATAACCATGAAATATAATCACACTGATTCTTGGATATTTCATAACAAAATTATTCCATATTGTGGCTTTAAAACACAGCCGTCACCACAGTTACACCTCAGCCGTTTTGATTGCTTTTCCATGCTTTACTCTCAGATGTTTCTCCTAAATAAAACAATCCAGTAATCTCACAAGCCTTTCAGAAGAGATTTAAATTGTGCTCGGATTAACCTAGCATTGATTCCTAATTGTGATATGAAAAGTTAATTATATTAATATAGACTAACAAATTCTTGATAAAGGCCAAATTATCAAAGCTATAATATTAAAATGTATTTTATAGCTCTTTAGTCTGTATTAGGGGTGTAACAATATATCGAAGTATCGTAAGACAAAAGCATTAAGATACAGTATGTATTGTAAAGCTATTAACATAGGTAACATAGGTACCCTATGGCAATATATTTTTAAATATGTATGAAGAGTTTGCTTCCAAAATGAGGTAACTCCGTTTTAAAATAAAATCAAAAATCATGTTTTTATTACGTTAGCAAGAAAAACTGTTAAACGTTCATTTCAGTATTATATACTTCTGAGTCTTAGTAATGTGTTTCAGCACTATATTTCTAACATTTATGATGTATTTAGAAAAAAGTTACTCTGATTTCTCTTTACCGGGTCTTTAATGCTAATCGTAATCGTAATCCAAGTATTGTGTATCGTATTGAATCGTGAGCTGAACGTATCTTTACACCCATAATAAACGCAATGTTGTTTATTTCAAATCTTTTTGACAAACATCTCATTCAAAGATGACAAATCCATGCAACATAAGTGCCGACTCCTTTAGGTCAATTCAAAAAATACTCTAGTATAGATTAGCAGCTGTAGTAAATTGAAGTACACTGTAGTATATTATTGTACAATACAGTAGTATAGTCTACTTACTATAGCATTCTTTAGTATGTTCTATTTTAAGGTTCCGAAACATAGTTATACGTAGTATTTTTACATGTTTAAATTTTTCCCTTTTTACATACTTTTATAAGTAACCAATCTTTGCGGTGTGTCTGTCAGTGCGGACACAGTCACACATTTCTTCATTAAGCTATCAATAGCTCATTACACACACCTTGTCACCTGTTTCTGAATGTTCACCGTCAGACACGTAACATTCCTCCAACACTACTGAATCATCAGTGGTTATGAATTCATGTGAATATATTACTGTGAAAAGTGTTGAATGAGATGCAGGTGATCAATATGATGCTATCACTGTAAAATCTGACAGGAACATGAAAGACTCGCTGCATGATCAATGTGCGGATCTATACGGCAACACCCGACCCATCGAGTGCTTTATTACTGAATACATCACACGAGTCAACAGAAAGAAAGAAAACTCAAAAAAAACCAAAAAAACACCAAATTATTCCCCTTTTTTGAAAAGTAAGAAGACATCTTAAATGAAAGAGGTTTCATGAGGTGCCTAAAGGACAAAAAGTGTAAAATAAATGACAATCTTTTACGCACACACACCTAACTCACATCTCAGTGTGCAATCTAGGGATGGAACGGTTCATGAACACAATCCGTACCGTTCAGTTCACTTGTCACGGTTCGAGACGCGCATGTATTGTTCGGTCCTGTCATGCTTTTTTCCGCATTTGAAACAGACAGACGTGAACGTTAGCACAACTTAGCAGCATAGTTGCCATGTCCACTTAAGATATGCAACTTTGGACTTCTTTTTCTTTCAAATAAAATCATGAGTCGCGAGTCATGGGCCTTATTCAAAAATATCGTCATGTTTCGGGAGAATCTTATAAAGCAACCTCGTTTCTTTACATCCGTGGTCGCGGTTTTCTTCAACGCATTGACTAACACACTGTGCTCATGGTCTGTAATCATTTGCTCACCATCATGTCATTTCAAAACTGTATAAATGACTTTGTTCTGATGAACACAGAGTGTTAGCGATTTTCAATTCTGTGACTGCCATAGTCAAATACAATTAAATGGTGGTCAAAGGTGCTCCAGAACGTTTATTTTTTCTGAATTCTTCAAAATATCTTATTTTTTGTTCAACAGAAAAAAATGATTCCTACTATGGTAGTGGATGTTGTCACAGAATTGTTATTTTGCGTAATTTGGGCTTTAATATGAGCTCATGTTTACCTTTAATTTGGGGTAATGGTTTGCACTAAAAAGCCATTGGAGGATCCTTATTTGAAATCATGGATTGACAACAATGAACAAAGGCCTAACTATCAGCACTAGCTAACAATGCATGATCAAACTGTTATTTGTTATCCTTTAAACATAAATCAGTAAATGTATACACTACATTATTTAGTGATAATGATAATGTTATGCCAGTACCCTACTTTAGTCTTGCAAGTCCAGATAAAACATTATTTCCTGACGATAATTTGTTTGGTTTATCCAACAATTCTAGTGATCTTAAGAAAAGATGATAAAGATCCCTAAAACAATCTGAGAAGGAGCCGTTTAGCCCAGGAGGTAGAGCAATTAAAATACAATAAAAGGAATCAGGACGACCAACTTGAATCATTTGCAATTCAAAAGAGTCTAATGTTCAGATCTGTAGGGTAGGAAAGAGCAACCTCTACTCCCTGCAGCATTTAAACAACCGTAGATTATGGATCTGTGGGGACAATAAAGCCTATTTCTTTAATTGGACAAATAAGTCGTTCAAAAGTCAGTTTACGGAAGTCGTACCACTCGGCGGCCATGTTTGCAACACCTCTGGGCATCAATTTCACAGTCCTATCCACTTGAATGGGGGAAGACAGATATTTCACTGGCAAAAACACGATTAAACAACATATTTCCAATCAATAAATGAAACATGACATTTTCTGAATCATAACTTTGGTTTGCTAAGCTTAAATTGGGCTAAGTTTGAGGTCTACTGCGCTTGTGTACAGCTCCTCGAGAATCCCCAGAGAATCATCAGTCTTTACTGATTGACGATTGGCTCGTTTAAGACGGGACTTCCATCGCTGGAGCGGCCATATAGAGCGTTGCATTCCTTGCCATTCATTGTAACGGCAGTGGCACATTGTTGTTGTGGTTGTTCTAAGCTAGAATCGAAGGCCAAAAGTTGTAAACCTTTTTGTTTTCACAATTAAATGAAAAGCCTGTTGAAATGAACAACATCTCCTCTCTTGCTGTATCAGAATCTTACCAATAGGTTGAATTTATGATTGTCAGTATGTGTCTATGCCTAAATTCAGTTTTTAGATGACGTGACCTTTTTTAAATACTGTAAATGGTGGATTATAAGGCTATATATTTTCTGCTGATGCATGGTACCTCTGGAGCGTTAAAAGAGAAACATGTATACCGAAACAAATAGAAAACCGTGTCCACATAACTGTAATATGAACTGAATAGTGGATTTTGTGAACCGTTTCCCCCCTAGTGCTCTCTATAAAATGTAAGGTTATTTCAACCCATCGTTGGGTCAAAATGGACAAACCCAACAGCTGGGTTAAATTAACCCAAAGAATGTTCACATTTGACCAAACAATGGGTTTGAAACAACCCGGCATAGGTTATATTTATGACCCAACGGTTGGGTTTGTACATTTGTGACACAACAATGGGTTGCAATAATGTGAAATCTGTACTACACGCACACATATAATCTTGCCATTTCTGATGTGCAGTCTACACACGCACACGCTGTAACTCACAGTAAAGAGAAAGCTGTCTAGCGCTTGTCAATGACAATGGCAGAGAGCCAAAAGAGCCAAGATACTTACATCTGAGACTGATCTCTCTGTGTGTGTGTCTGACACACATACCTGGAAGTGTAGAGACACGAAAATCATCTGACTGACAATCAGACACACAAAAACACGGACTGTAGTTTAAATGCTGTTTAGGCACAACACACACACACACACACACACACACACACAGAGGGAACGTGATGTGCTCACAGGTGGATCTTTTTCTAAGACGAATTCAGCTGGGTTTTCTCTCAAATATCCATCAGATGATTCTCCGTAGAAGAAATAGAAACGGACACAAATGAGTGTAGACTCATACCTTCATACAGACACTTCATATTAAGATCTCTGACTTCTGCTGTCAACTCTGTTGAAAAAAACAGCATTTAATGGGTAGGTTTGTTTTGATGCTGGTTTAATGGTTTGTGCTGGTCCTGAGCTGTTAAGCTGTTGAGGAACCAGCACATAACCACAAAACGACACTTAAAACACTGAGCTGTCTACGGAGACAGACCTCACATGAGACTGTTTGTCTTAATCTCAATTGAGATATTAAAGAGGTTGTGGGATTTTATGTCCTCTGGGACTAAAGCAGAACAGACATCTCTCAATACAACAGTAAAGCACAGCAGAGGAAACACATTCACTTTCTGCGTGCTGTGTTTCAACTCTCCACAACGCAGAACACAAGCCGTTGTAATGCAAATGAATCATTTATCCGATATTAAAGCTAAACTAGGCAGAAACACATCTGAAAGCAATGCATATACAAACACGGTGAAATGTGTTTGTTTATCCGGGCTGATATAAAAGAGGGGCCGACGGGTAATGCTGAGATACTTCTAGGGCGGCTGGGAGATCCTGAAGAAAAATGCGATATGGGAGAGCATGCCAAATAATGCAATATTCGATATGCTAATATCAATTACCAAATAAATTGCATTAAATATATTTAAACAATGTATACCTGTATTACCAATAGGAATGAACAAAAGTAAAGATAAAACAGATATACGATGGTTCAAGTTTGTAAAATATAGATTTAAAACTAAAGAAAATTAATATAACCAACATACAGTACATATTTCACATTAGTTCTGATTATTTATCATCTTCCACACATCAGACACAGTCTCTCTGCTATTTGCATCAACCTAAAACTTTAACTATAGAGCACTTTGCAAGATGTAAACACTGGTCCAGAAGCACTTGCTGTTTCAGTTTTATATATATATATAAACATAATTAAACGTAAAGATGTTCAGTTAACGTTTTGATTCGGTAAAAAATGTTCTGTTAATTGTATTTTGTTCGAACATTGTGTAGTGTTAAAACCTGAAACACAAAGTTCATCTGGACCAGCGTTGCTTACATCAGTGGTTCTCAAACTGGGGGGCCCAAGGTGAATCCAGGGGGACCACAGATTTTATGCAATATAGAAATTTATCATGAATCGTATGCAATCAAACATCAGAAAAAGATTCCAACGTTCCTGTGTCTCAATGGTAGAGCATTGCGTTGTAGTGGGTTTGATTCCCAGGAAACACGAGATAAAAACTACATTGCATCTTGAATACACTGTAAGTCGCTTTGGATAAAAGCATCTGCCAAATGCATAAATGTAAACCAAAAGAAATGATATTGTATGTTTTTGGTTTAATTTGCTAATTGTAGGATTGTAAATCTTTATTTAGGAGAACTGCAAAGTGATGCACTCTACACAATGGTGGCCTTACAGAAAAAACGTCATCCAAATTTTCAATTGATTCTGTTACTGCAAACTATTGCATGTACTATTGAGTATACGGTTATTTTTTCTGGTACTCATCGATACTGTTGCCTGTACCTTTTCACAACACGGTGAGACTAATAGAAATTAAATAGCATCATAATTACAAACACCTTCACCTTAAATACATTCTAAAAAATAAATAATTTCATGTGTTTTTTGCTTCAACGCAGTGCATCCCTATTAATTTTTTTTTTTGCACTATATTTTTTTGCGATATTTCCAATGATTTCAATATATTGCGCAGCACTAGATATTTCTGCAGTGAAACACAGCTGCTAATACACACTATACTGCTGCAGCCTGCCGACACACACACACACACAGCAGTGCGCCACCCCTCCTATGGAGAAACGCAACAAGCTGTTGAGCGACTTGAGACACAGAAACACTCTGAACTCATCCACAAACAAACATCCGCACCAGAACATTCATGAGCAAAGCTCCTTCAGCCCTTTAGAAGTCAAACAGCAATGTGTCTGTTAAGTGAAACTCACAACAAACTGATGAAGAAATCAAATCAATGCTTCACCTTTAAGTTCACGTGCTAAAGCGGAAATCCTGCAGAAAGAGCAGCTTTATAAAAATGACACGATTGTGTACAGCCAAGAGTTATATCTGATAAACCCCTTTGGGTTTCAATGTGCACACACCAATGGACAGAAAGAGAGGGAGAAAGAGAGCCGTGATCTGTGAATCACATTATAACACATCACCTGACAAACACTGATGAACTAAAGCAACAGAGAACAAAATGCAGCAGCTACACACACATTTAAATTGACTTGAAATAGACACATCTTTCACATTTTTAAACACTTCATGTTATATCCACCTCACTCTATTCTAACAATGTTGTACATGCTTATTCATTCTCAAAGAAACTGGGAATGAGATCCCAGTATCCAATTCAGCGCTTGCTTATCTCCGCTGTGCCATTTTTAATTTGAACATGATGTGTGTGAGACATCACTGACACCTGTCATACTGTGGGACTGTGGAGGCTGTTTATTCCAACAAATAATAAACATGTGCGTTCAAGATATCATGTTTATCATGATGTCGACTGTGAACAATTCCAGTCTAATGCATTCATATCGAAGCACATCAACTAACAAACAGCATCACTGTTAGACGCACGTGTTTTATTATACCAAATATATCATTTAAGTATTTTCACCTCATATATGATGTCAAACTAATATTGCAGTGATAGTTTGAATACTGGGGATGGAGAGGATCTCTAGACGCTGAATTAACAAATGCATGATCAATACTGTGATCAATATATAGGAGGCAAATAAAAGACATTGTATTTCTTTTTTTTCTTCAAACATCATATTTTATCTCGTTGCATTTTACGCACAATTGACAGATGCTGTATGCGCCCTGCAGCAAATACAAATCATGGACACACACTACAGGAATTTACTCAAATACGTTGAAATGAAACACTACACAACAGATTCCAGATAAGACGCGTCAGTGCGAAGTTGAACGAGATCAGACACAATGCGCAAACCGGTACCAGACTCTCGGATCATTTTTGCGACGTAACAATATCGGTGCCCGTATTCCAATTTCGCGCACCTGCAGTGTGGACACCGTTTCATAACGGGGATGCGTCGCGCCGCTCGCGTTTGAATGATATACACACAGTGGCTCATCTGATGCCCGCTGAAAACAAACGGCAAGAGAAAAGCGCTACTCACGGTCCGCAGGAACTGGATCTCATCCTCCGCGTCTCCACCTTCAGCCATGGCCACTGAAAAGCGCTCACAGTCCGGCTGCGCTCCGTCGGTCCACCGCAGCCATAGAGACGCGCCGCGCACCGATGCTCCAACGGGCTTCGTGTGTGTGTGTGTGTGTGTGTGTGTGTGTGTGTGTGTGCGCACGCGCGCGTCCACGTTCGACCGCATTGGGGTTTAGCCTATGACGTCACGAGAGGCGCGTTTTAATATGAACGCCCAGGTGAACGCGCTGCGTTAGAATTGAATGGCGGTGCCGAACACACCTGTGAGACAGTCGAAGCGGAGCCGATATCTCTGTGAGTGGCAGTGCATTCTCAACATAATCGCAAATGCAAACATAAGCACAGATTTAAGACAGGTGTGACCAATATTCAGTTTAATTCAATAAGTGGATTATTGCGTTTGCACAAAGGCGACGTGTTCGATTCCAACACGCAATCTGATAAAAGTGTGATCATAAGACTACTGGTCAAATGCGTAAAAGGTCAAAATATCGTCTGTGATCGGCTTATTAAATCACTATCGAAATTAAATACAATTTAATAAAGTAACTATTTATTGAACAGTTGTTCTTCTGACGAAACATTCTCTCACTGTGACACCTGTGCAGATTTACATTGAATCAAACAAGCACGCGCCACGTTCAGGTGAGGGAAGGCTCACATCTGCGTCGCTGATTGGCTCATTCTCATTGGCCGGTCAAGTCTGTAGCTGTAGTCACGCCCACCGGGTAGGTGACGTTCAATTCTCCTTTAGGAAACTGGGACACTGCGTGCTGGTGTTCTCAAGGTCACTGTGAAGATGAAGGAGATGAGACTCGACATTCCCACTGAAAGAAACAATAGAAACCATCACAGAAATCATTATGGGTTTAATTGCTTTTCTGTAAAGTATGATAATGGTTTGTTATAATAGGCTTTTTGTAATGGAAGCCACTGGGATTTATTGTTATGTGGTAGTTTTACCTCTCTAAAGTGAAAGCAGGTGGTTACAGTCATCTTTAATTTAGCTCGTTCAGTAAAATGAAAATATTGAGATTTGACAACACAGAGGCTGTTATGGAGTGTTATCCTATACTGCATCATAGTGGTGTAACTGCAGAACAACACCTTTATTACTTACTAAAAATATTAAAGACATATGTCATAAATGTAGAGACTATTTGTGAAATGTACATGACCTACACATTTAAATGATTGTTTGAAATTATAATTGTAATAATTAAACGTAATTTATAGTTCTTTACAGACGCTAGGACACATTTCTCAATACTTGGGTGACTTTTGCACTTTTTTGAGCACAACAGAATTGTATGTGGACTAAACTGAGGATCAATTATCGTTGCTTTGGCACAAAACGCATTGAATGACTACATCTCTCAAACTTCATGAATTATTTTCTCACTCAGACACAACAACTGACAAAACTCTTTGTACGTACAGGCCAATTTTCACATGCCTACATACTGTTTTCAAAACTGTTAAACTTATGTTCAAAACAATAACTGTATAAGACAGCAATTTGCTACATTTCGACATTATTATTTGAATGAAATATATTTATAAATCATAAAATGACTGTAAATGCTATAAAAACTATTGGACCAGCCACAGCTGATTCTCATTGTAGATGAACCTCTACACAGGTGTTACTCTTTCAATTTCATTACAAATGGAGAAACTGCTGAATAGTTTTGTATTGTGACGTAAACATGGACCCGGCCAGAAATAGAGAAGTGGCTGAAAGAGGAAGAAGATTGCAGGGATGGATCAGGCATGCCAGAAGATTCTTTCCTAGGTGTATTGTCCTAGATGACAGAAGATGTGATGTGGATGAGAACCTGTGGCCAAATGGTGAAGACCGATTAGCATTACTGTACTACTGTATCTGTATCAGTGGATGGTGTGTGTACAAATTCATGTATTTTGAAATTACTCGGTGCAAAAAAATAAGTAAACGACATAAAATATTGAGGAATTCTGCATCTGACTCATTCCAGTGACATATATTGCAGTGAATTATAAACAGAGATGTGTCCTTGTTTTACACAAGAAAATATTCTATAATGCTTCATGTTGTTAGTGTTTTTAGGTCATTGTTTTTTGTGTGACAAAGTGTGTTTGTCGGCTGTCAACCTTTGCTAGTGTTCTGGAAGAATGAGTTGATTTGAGACCTGAATAAAGTGTTTTGAATGTGAAATGAACTGCTTTGTCAAGCTGAGAGTTGGTTAGGAAAACTGTGTGAAGAGTTTTGCAAAAGTGACCTAAGTATTGAGAAATGTGTCCTAGCGTCTGTAAAAAACTGTAATGTTCTTGAGAACAGGCTCAGGTGAAATGTAATAATCTCTATATATTGTTAAATCAAGTCATTTTGGCCTTCACAGTAGTTAGTGGTTTCTGTTTGGGTTGCAAACCATTCTTCTCACCGCCTTAAAATATTTCAATCGTTCACGTTAAGTTAAATAACTTGTGGTCTTGGGAAAAAAGTGAATGTATTGGATGCATGTGTGATGACACTGAGGATTAAAATAAAAGCTGTTTTACTGGTTCTCCTGACGTCCATTTCCGCCAGTCTGAGCTATATAGTTACTGTTACTACAATAAACTTACATAAAGGATCTTCCTCATGCACTGTAAGTTATTTTCCTTCACATCAGATATTATAGGTTCATTAACACTATTTCTATGTTTTATTTCTATGGCAACAATAACTAAACGTGTAAATGATGGTCAGGAATGTTAAATCTTAAAACTTTGAGACGGACGACAGAAAGCTGGATAGATGGACGGGTGAAAATATTACAACACGGTTTGAATAAAGTTCATAATGAGCTTAAACACTGTTTTAAAATGTTAAAATGTTTTAAACATCACTGTTTTAAAATGTTAAAATGTTTTAAACATCACTGTTTTCTTTCCCTTTAAGTTTCTGTGTCACATCTTGCAGCTGAACGAGCGTCCGCGGCGCCGTCCCACACCGACCAATCCACAAGCGCGGAAACGATCGCTGTCGTCTCTGATTGGTGCGTCCGCGTGTCAATCACAGTGCGAGAGCTCCGTCCTACAGGAGGCTCGATTCCGCTGCTGCAGATCAGACGCAGATCAGACATGAAGATCAAACGGTGAGATGCGCTTTAACTTCATATAACACATGATTATTGCCGTTAAGCATACATTTAATATCAGATGAACGTGCACGCGGATGTGGTCGGAGTAACAGGAAACACTTGTTTTATTGCTGATGTCGTATAAATGCCATTTTTTATAATCGAATTCTATTAATATTTTAATTCTTGTTATTGCTGAATGCAGACCAATCAAGTGACTCTATCAAGGTTTGTTTTCTAGATATTTTTATTGAATAATGTGTAATTGCCGGCATAATCAGAGAAAGCATTTACATATACAATATCAAATATATAAAGCAATAGCAATGCCATTTAAAAAGTGAACTGCATGCATGTTTGCAGCATCAGTGATGCGGCTGCAGCGCAAAAATAACTTTCTGCATAATAAATGATGCAGAAAAAAAGTGCAGATTATTCACTGCAGCAGTGCAATGCAATGCTGTTCTGCACATATGAGATGGATTTCGTGTTCATATTCATTCACTGCAGCTTATAAAAGATTGGACTCTTTTGAAATGCTTTGTGCATTAATGGCTGAGTTATTCTGAGCCGGTGAGATTGATGTGTGCTCTACGGGTTATTTCAAGGATATCTGTATTGATATTGTAATTTGTGCCGAGTTCAAAGCCTGTAATACCAAAAGACATTGTGTATTGACACACTGTTGGCTTACATCAATATGAATTCATGCATATTTTTGGCCACGGTTTATTCATTGGCCACACATTGTGTCTGGCACGGCGTTACAAGCCGGACACAGCTACGTACGAGGCACAACCGCATAGAAATTGACAAAATAAATGTTGTTAATCATGCGTTATCGTCTGGCTTGCGTATTTTTGGTTTTTAATAGAATACGTACTTTTTTCAAATTGAATGTGTGCTTTTTTTGTTTTGACAGGCCTTCGATTGCCCAGGTGACGAATATCCACCCTGCCGGTCTGCTCCGGGCCGTCCCCGACTTGAGTCGAGACCCTCGAGACAACCGCCAACTTAATTTAAGAGTGTGATTAATTGAAATGGCTCTGGTAATGGAAGGCACTCACACAGTGCTGCGTCTGTACAAACCCATCCAGGAGATGTGTTTCGTCAGTCTGTACTCTCCTTCCAGGAGGTCTCGTGGTTCCTCGCGTGGCAGCTCTCGGGATGTCCAGCCTCCATACAGACATCATCGTGACCTCAGGGGCGAAGACACCGGCGAGACTAAACAAAGAAGCCAGTCTTACAAATCAGCTGCGGAGATCTTGCAGTCCTGCGAGGCAACAAAAGGAGCTCTTGCACAGCTTCACTGGCTGGCCTTGGAACACGTTCAGCTGCTGACGGACGTTCTGTCTTTATGCGCCGGCTGCGCAGACAGGTTGAGGATGGGTAACCAGGATGGGAAGCCGGAAGGGTACGGAGAACACCTTGGATGTGATGTCAGCATCGGTCACCCGTCTTTATCCCCGGAGCATAAGAGAGCGGTCTCCAGGGTTCGGAAGTTAAAGAAGCTGGGCTCTAAACGGATGGACAGTGCGGAGGCGTCCTTACAGAACAAAATGAAAAAGAAGATGCAGAATATGACCTCAGAGGTTCCGAAGCATCCAAAAGCGCCAGGAACGCCCGTCTTCAACCGTGAAGCGGATACCACCGGATCGGGCTCTTACGTCAGTGTATCCAGCCAGCCCCTTCTTCCCATGGATGAGCACTTTCATGCCACTCACGATGGCTGGGATTTCATGGAGGAACCTCGAGGTTTTGAGTCTGAGATGGATATTTGTTCTGCACTAGTGGATTTTGATAATCGGCTCTGTCTGGGATACGAAAACGAGAAACCTGTGAGTGTTCTACGGGAGAGAAATCATGTACGTGAGACCGAAGACAACCGCTGTACATATCAGGAGTTTGTTGGTAAGACGGTAGTTCAACTGTGTGATGACGTCAACCGGAGAGACTTTATGTTGACAGACAATCTAAAGGTCAAACACACAGCTTCACTGTGCTCCGAAGACCTAAAAGAGAGATTAATTTCAGAACATGAGAGGAACGGGCCATCGACCGTAACACCATCATCTCCCATCGATGCTCGTTCGAAAACCTCAAACCTTCGGCCCTGGACCAAAAGTCCCACATCATCCTCTCTCTCGGGCGTTTTCAATGTGTCTTATCCTCCAAGCAACGCTCTCCAGATCATGTCACCGCTATCGTCCAAACTGCCCAGTCCTCAGATGAACCATCGTATCGTGTTGCTACCAGAGGAGGACGATGGAAACGAACGCTCCTCCAGAGACCAGTCCAAAACCACCACAGAGGTCATGGATAGAAACGGAAACCGCAGGACGATCACGAGGCTGGACCTGAACCTCTGCCGACAGGACGTCAATGTAAACGGTGCAAGCACATCCAGTGCCACGGTCTCAGGTGAGTGAGTGACCGCTGGGTTTACATGATGATGGGTCTCCATGAAAAAAAAAACTTGAAGATAAAGGTGCTTTTACTTTCGCTGAGCTCAGATATCACAGACGTTTTCAGTAAAACCGGTTTCAGGACTTGCATTGAATCCAGCGTTGACTTCAGTCAATGGGTCTTTATTGTCATGTGCCTCAAATGTTGGAGGATAAACAGGCCAAGAACCCAGAGATCCATTATTAGATTTTGTGTAAATGAGCCTGTGAGACTGTGTGTGTTTGTTCATGTGTGGTGTGTCTATGGCAAATACCAAAACAACCTTTGTGTGTAAGAGTGAGACTTTGTGTGATGGTGTGTTTTTGTGAATATTTGTTGGACCGAGTGTGTGTGAGGCTGTGCATTAAATGTGTGCTTGTGACTGTTTGTGTGTGTGTGAGACTGTGATTGCATGTGTATGTCTGACTGCGTGTGTGTGTGTGTGACTGGGACTGTGTGTGTGAGACTGTGATTGCATGTGTATGTCTGACTGCGTGTGTGTGTGTGACTGGGACTGTGTGTGTGAGACTGTGATTGCATGTGTATGTCTGACTGCGTGTGTGTGTGTGACTGGGACTGTGTGTGTGAGACTGTGATTGCATGTGTATGTCTGACTGCGTGTGTGTGTGTGACTGGGACTGTGTGTGTGAGACTGTGATTGCATGTGTATGTCTGACTGCGTGTGTGTGTGTGACTGGGACTGTGTGTGTGAGACTGTGATTGCATGTGTATGTCTGACTGCGTGTGTGTGTGTGACTGGGACTGTGTGTGTGAGACTGTGATTGCATGTGTATGTCTGACTGCGTGTGTGTGTGTGACTGGGACTGTGTGTGTGAGACTGTGATTGCATGTGTATGTCTGACTGCGTGTGTGTGTGTGTGACTGTTTGTGTGTGTGTGAGACTGTGATTGCATGTGTATGTCTGACTGCGTGTGTGTGTGTGACTGGGACTGTGTGTGTGAGACTGTGATTGCATGTGTATGTCTGACTGCGTGTGTGTGTGTGACTGGGACTGTGTGTGTGAGACTGTGATTGCATGTGTATGTCTGACTGCGTGTGTGTGTGTGTGTGACTGGGACTGTGTGTGTGAGACTGTGATTGCATGTGTATGTCTGACTGCGTGTGTGTGTGTGTGGACTGGGACTGTGTGTGTGAGACTGTGATTGCATGTGTATGTCTGACTGCGTGTGTGTGTGTGACTGGGACTGTGTGTGTGAGACTGTGATTGCATGTGTATGTCTGACTGCGTGTGTGTGTGTGCTGGGACTGTGTGTGTGAGACTGTGATTGCATGTGTATGTCTGACTGCGTGTGTGTGTGTGTGACTGGGACTGTGTGTGTGAGACTGTGATTGCATGTGTATGTCTGACTGCGTGTGTGTGTGTGTGACTGGGACTGTGTGTGTGAGACTGTGATTGCATGTGTATGTCTGACTGCGTGTGTGTGTGTGGGACTGGGACTGTGTGTGTGAGACTGTGATTGCATGTGTATGTCTGACTGCGTGTGTGTGTGTGTGACTCGGACTGTGTGTGTGTGAGACTGTGATTGCATGTGTGACTGCGTTTGTTGTTGTGTGTGACTGTGATTGCATGTGTATGTCTGACTGCGTGTGTGTGTGTGACTGGGACTGTGTGTGTGAGACTGTGATTGCATGTGTATGTCTGACTGCGTGTGTGTGTGTGTGACTGGGACTGTGTGTGTGAGACTGTGATTGCATGTGTATGTCTGACTGCGTGTGTGTGTGTGGACTGGGACTGTGTGTGTGAGACTGTGATTGCATGTGTATGTCTGCTGCGTGTGTGTGTGTGTGACTGGGACTGTGTGTGTGAGACTGTGATTGCATGTGTATGTCTGACTGCGTGTGTGTGTGTGACTGGGACTGTGTGTGTGAGACTGTGATTGCATGTGTATGTCTGACTGCGTGTGTGTGTGTGTGACTCGGACTGTGTGTGTGTGAGACTGTGATTGCATGTGTGACTGCGTTTGTTATTGTGTGTGACTGTGATTGCATGTGTGTGTCTGACTGCGTGTGTGTGTGTGACTGGGACTGTGTGTGTGAGACTGTGATTGCATGTGTATGTCTGACTGCGTGTGTGTGTGTGTGACTGGGACTGTGTGTGTGAGACTGTGATTGCATGTGTATGTCTGACTGCGTGTGTGTGTGTGACTCGGACTGTGTGTGTGTGAGACTGTGATTGCATGTGTGTGTCTGACTGTGTGTGTGACTCGTACTGTGTGTGTGAAACTGTTTGTGTGTGACTGTGAATCCGTGTGTGTGACTCTGTGTGTGACTCTGTGTGTGACTGCGATTGCGTGTGTGTAATTGCGTGTATGTAACTGTGTTTGTGTGTGACTGTGAATGCGTGTGTGTGTGTGACTGCGATTGCATGTGTGTGTGTGACTGCGTGTATATGACTGTGTTTGTGTGTGACTGAATGAGTGTGTGTGTGTGAATGTGTTTGTGTGTGACTGTCTTTGTGTGTGACTGTGAATGCGTGTGTGTGTGTGACTGCGATTGCATGTGTGTGTGTGACTGCGTGTATATGACTGTGTTTGTGTGTGACTGAATGAGTGTGTGTGTGTGAATGTGTTTGTGTGTGACTGTCTTTGTGTGTGACTGTGAATGCGTGTGTGTGTGTGACTGCGATTGCATGTGTGTGTGTGACTGCGTGTATATGACTGTGTTTGTGTGTGACTGAATGAGTGTGTGTGTGTGTGTGAATGTGTTTGTGTGTGACTGTCTTTGTGTGTGACTGTGAATGCGTGTGTGTGTGTGATTGCATCCGTGTGTGTAGGTGTGATTGCATGTGTGTGTGTCTGTGTGAGTCAGCACAAAGCAACAGTCTCACCAAGAAAAAGCGAGCGGGTTGGCTCAGGTTCAAACCCTTTAGCTTCTCATGAAAATAATGGTTTCATGATGTGCAGAACGATATCCCATTGAGCCGAACGGAGGGAGGCGACCTGTGTCGGCTTTAAAAGATTTTGATTGGTTCCTTCAGAAGTCCAGTGCGTTAATGAGAGGAAAAGGATTAAGATGCTTTGTTGCTTGAACAGAAGAAAGAACTTCTGAGGGACATAAGCCGGATCCCATGGTTGTGATGACAGAGAACAATTTCCCATAAACCTTCATGACTGCTTTTGTGACATCACAGTGCTCAATTTGATATGATCGTCGCCTCAAAACAGCACACACACATATTAAGGTGTCCGTGGTGTCTTCTGTGCAGAAATCCTCAACACGATGGTGATGGTGGCGTGGCGGTCGCCGGGCATTTCTGTATGGTTGCTAAGGTGTTTGAGGTTTCAAGTAGTGTGTGTGCAACGTGTAAGACGAAATGTGATTATTTGAAATAGCTATTTCATTTCTTTGTAGTACTTGCGGACGTTTGTGCTGTATATTAAAGAAGTGGATAGATTGTCTTAACAGCAGTGATTGGGTTAAGAGTTTATCTGCATTACTGTGTTATATTTCATCAATCAATACGCTATAAATATCAGCTGTGTGTAACTGGTCAGTTCCTCACATTATTGACTTTAACCAGTTCATGCAGACGTCTGTAGTGGTTTCACAGAATCTCCAAAACTCTGTGAATGAAATGAGGAGCTGGATGTTCTCGAGGGAAGAATTTGTTGTTTGCTTCTTCTTGTCTTATTGCTCATGGCCAGTGTGGGTTTCTCTGTATCATTTTAATCTAATAAAGTCATCATGCAGACGACCCATGACCCTCATCAGTGACGGACAGAAGGCTCCTTCACCCGATCATTTAGTGAGACACATCGGTCAGGGACAATCCAGACATTTGTGTGTGTGGTCAGAAATCTCTTTCAAGAGAATCATTAGAGTTCTTTCATCGAACGATCCGTTGTTCATTTTACAGCTCACTGTCAGTAATTGTTTATTTTCTATATTTTATTTCTGCTTATCACAGGTTAGTTTAAACACATCTGAAAACAAGATGAGCTCTAATAAAAGCGTTGTCAGAATCAATGCTTTTAGCGTTTTGAGCTTTAATGTCTTTATGGAAGAAACTCAAATATCTCGAACTCATCCCTCGCGACGTTCTCATTTCGCTGGAATTAAATTGTTTGTATTGAAGGCAGAACGTGAGCTTAAAATACAGTTTTTCTTGTTTTCTATGGTTTGTGCTTTTGTCCTATGAACTTGAAGAATACTCCAATCTAAACTAAACTAAAATGATTAAACTTAGAACAGTTGAATACAAGGCCTTACTGTGTCATAAATGTTTTCTTTTTTTAAAGCCACATTCAGAAAGAACTCGACTATGAACACATGCAGTTGGTCTGACGTGTGTGTGTCTGTCTGTCATTAGCCCAGTCTAAAAGCCAAATGTGTATCCCATTTACTTCTTATTGTGTAACCTCAGGCTAAATCTTTAGTGGACACGGTCATGAAAGTAAATGACACTTTTTACCAGAATATAATTACCATTATGATGTTTACAGTACCACCGTGACATCTTGTATTACATTATCATGATGTACAGTAATTGTTGTCCACAAGGTGGCGCAGCTTTGTTGTTCATGAGTGGCCTTGTTTTTATATCCCAGTGGGGACCTTAACCTGAATGCACACCAGCTCATGGGGACCAGTGTCACCAAAATTGCTGATTGTACAGATGATCTTTAGGTTTAGGGAATGAAATATACAGTTTGTTCATTATGAAAATCATTATGCCTATGAACTGTCCACATGGAGATAATATACCAGACACGTGTGTGTGTGTGTGTGTGTGTGTGTGTGTGTGTGTGTGTGTGTTTGTGTATGAGTGAGTAAAAGGTATTTGTTTTTGTATTCCTGTGTTAAAACAGTCAGACAGCTTTTGTTTTACTGTATTAGTGAAGACAGAAATCCTATAAGCTCCGCAGCAGTGCATGCTGCAGTGTGCATTGTGCAATAAACTGATGGACTGGAACTGAACCAGCACTTAAGATGCATTATCATAATGAAGAATCGTTCATCACTGCAGCGTGCGCACTTTTAACCTTGCGTGTGTTTTATCATACTCGTTTATTGGTGTAAATGTAAACCCAGCAAAAAAGTATCATATTTCTCAGCTAGACGGACTTATTCATTAAATACAGTTTGTGAAATGTCTCTGAAATCTTATGTAAATGTCTGTTAGAGGCGTTTTTGCTGGGTTTACTTAATCACCATATTTCTTGGACTTTAACGCTCAAATGAGCTTTGAATAAAGTACATGTAAGCCTCAGCTAGGTGTCGAACGTTTGAAAGGGGTCATATGACACGATTAAAACAAATATATATTCATTGTTGTGCCGCATTCCATTTAGCAAGGATCCTCTCTTTTCTTGTGGTATAAATCCACAGCGCACACTTTCCTTTACAGTGGTTCAGCTGTGCTATTTCTGAACATTTCTTTTTCAGTTAAATTCTGAGTTTAAAAGCTACGTTTTTCTATGTTGTTTTAAAGGTTAATGAGTTATCGTGTTAAATAATCGGGATCTCAATATTGGCCAAAATAAGCATGATTATGATTTTTTATCACTTATAACACACGTTTCCCATACAATGTATTACTTGAGCGGTCCGCGCGAGCAGTTAGCTTCTTGCAGTTAGCTTCGTGTAGTTGTGTATAAAACTATATTATGAAGGAGCGTTCATAATACAGAAACCACTCTATAATGTAGATTTACTTATTTTGTGATTTTGAAAAATGCGCTTATAGATCAGGATTTTAGCAGAAAAAGTGAATGCTGGTGGCATTTAGTTGTACAATACAGTATTATGTGACAGATCAGAGACGAGAATTAAAACAGATATCAAGTGCTAACACGACGTGATGACGTCACAAGTACTCTAATTAGTTTGTGATGTCACCAGCGCCACAAGTCTGTCAAAATCCTGTGGGAAACACTGCACGTATTCGCGCCATATGACCCCTTTAAATATTTTGATATTCATCTTTTGGACACGCCCCTCACCCTCCAAAGATACACGTGCATCCACGTGCACAACCGCTCAATTTCAATGTCAAACGTAAGTAAAATACAAGCACAAACACTGAATTTATTCATTTCCACTGATCTTCTACAGTCACTATGATGTTTCATGTGAAAAGCATCTGTAGTAAAAAACGTCCCAACGTGACTAACTAACCTGCTGATTGTCTTTTGAGGATGATGTTGGTTTATTCAGAATTACATTATTGTATATTAGAATGTTCATGCATTTATTTACAAAAGCACCTATACTTTCTAATAACATGTTTCTATTGATGTATTTGATCCATTTAGCATTTATTAATCCCATATTTAGAATTTTCTGATATTCCTCTAAACTGTTTTTTAATGTTGTGCATGAGATATTTTGTGCTTTTACTTCTTGAAGAAGCTCTGTTTTAGGATTTGGCTTTCTTAATTAAAAAATGGTTGTCATTGTTATTTTTCTTCTCTTCAGAGTCTGATCTATTCATTTTGTATTAATTAAACGCAGAAGTTTTGATCAAACTTTGAAAGAGGTCAATTCTTATACAAAATAACAAATATAATTGAAAAGTGTTAATCTTTAAGAAATACCTTTGTCTAGACTATCGTTACGGACCCCATAAGCGTGTTTTGTATTCTGGATATGAAATAGATCAGTCAGCATGTCATCGTTTGTGTTGTACAGAAAATTCTCTGTCACGACCGCATGAGATCTGGATGCTGGATGGAGAGGATTCCATTTCCCAGGAGCCTTTGGGTCGCCCCAACAGACCTGATCACCTGGACTTTCTGAGAATCACTCCTCCAGAGGACGACATCATCGGAGACACTCCTTATTACCCAAAGCTTGGAGTGACAGTGAGTGAATCGCACACACAATCTTGTTTATATAATGCTGTGAAGACTTACCCTACATCAATCTGGCTAAACTGCAAAAACAACAATACACTATACGTCAAAAAAATCATGTTTATTTTGCATATATGAATAAATATCTGTGTGCATGCGTTTGGGAGTTTTGTCTTTGTAAAATGACTTTGATACACATGTTCTTGACCTTGCCGTTTCCACTGCTTGCCGGTCGTGACTTATTCAAATAGAAATATAGTTTTTCTGAAGCAAAGCCACATACATGCAGGCTTTGTGTAATAAGTCCAGAGGTCATGTAAGAATATTCAGATTTCTCAAGCGAGAGGCCCTCTGGCTCCACGAACCCTTTTTGTGTTAAATATCAGCAACGCTCAATAAAATACCAGCATTCCCCGTCG
>CM074081.1:20916664-20926664 GCA_037178815.1 Barbatula barbatula | reverse complement strand
AACAAAACGTGCCTGCTGTGGATTCCTTGTCTCTGGCATCTCCTGTCTCATCCGTGTTGACAGGGTCAGGTGTTGAGCCGGAGACAAAAGGTCTATCAGAAATGGTTTCCCCAACCGTCCCTGAGCCAAACGTCCCATTTGATCCTTTGAAACAAAACGTGTCTGCTGTGGATTCCTTGTCTCTGGCAGCTCCGGTCTCATCCATGTTGACAGGGTCAGGTGTTGAGCCGGAGACAAAAGGTTTATCAGAAACGGTTTCCCCAACCGTCCCTAAGCCAAGCGTTCCATCTGATCCTTTTAAACAAAACACACCTAGGGGGGATTATTTGTCTCCAGCATCTCCGTTCTCGTCTGTGTTGACAGGGTCAGGTGTTGAGCCGGAGACAAAAGGTCTATCAGAAATGGTTTCCGCGAACATCTCGGAGCCAAGCACACCTTCCAAAGACACTAAGCGAAACACTTCCAGCACCAAAACAGCCTCGTCCGGCGAGAAATACCAGCTGCCCGCTCTGTTCAGCGGCCTACGGGTTCTCAAGAAAGGTGCGCTTGGAGATGAAAAAGAGACCAAGGAGATCAAGCAGCGCGACACGGATCGAGCGCTCCTCAGCCTCATGCAACACGTCAACAAAGTTAAACTCGAGCCGCTATCTAACGCCAGCGTTTCCAAACCGAAGCATGAGCCAAAGTCATTGTCCGAAGGCAGCAGTCAGTTGCAGAAGCTGGTGAACGTCGAGAATGAGGAAAGCCGAGAGGACCCGGTTGAGCCGGACGCCGACTCGCAGACGAACGGCAGCAAATCTTCAGCAGATTCGTTTGATGCATTGAAGTCTAAACTGTTTGGAAGTAAACCAGTGAAGAAAGATCCCGTGGATGCTGCGCTGGACCTGGAGGCGGTCAGGAGGAAGAAGAAGAACGAGAAAGAGCTGCTGAGATCCATCTTTGAGAGACAGTCGAGCATCAAGACGACTGAGATCAAGAGTCCCACTGAGGTGAATGTACGTATCACTGCAGGAAATGTAGACTGAGAGTCTGTTTTCTTGAATACAGCAATTGTTCTAAAGTGATTTGATATATTTCTAGCAAAATTCTTTCCATTTTCCATTTCTCTGTCTGTCTCCTGACAATTTCATTTTCATTTTCAGTCTCTCTCTGTCTTGGTCAGTTTCAATTTAAAAGGTAATTAATTGACGTATGTGCGCCTACAATTTTGCCAAAGCATCACATGTAGAATAAGAGACACACAGTAAGTAGGACACTGTGAGACAGTAAGTAAAACAGTAAGGTGGAATCGAAACTAAAGGTGCTAAAGGATAAAATATGTAACAAAAAAGTGTGTAAATATAATATAATTTCAACACTCTCGATTTAATTTTCAAGCTCTTTGTTTCTGTCTCTCTCGTTCTTTGTCTCTCATTGTAATGTTTAGTTAGGGTGACCACACGTGCCATTTCTCCCAGACACGTCCTGGCTAGGTTTTCAGGTGTCGATTATTAAAAAAACATTATTAAATGAACATTTATTTCTCTTAAGACTTATAATCACTGTAGTTTCATTCTTACCGTGAAATATAACGGTTGCTTTTCCGAAAACCTTCTATGACGTGTGCGGTGGACAAATGCAAAAACACAAGTGATATACAACATCAAATAACTTCAAACAGTACGTTGGTATTTTAATATGGTGCTATCTGTTTTTTTTGTCTCAGTCGGAGGTCACGTCTCCATCAGACGGTGATGACAGAACCCCTGGACGTCTGCATGCCGTCTGGCCTCCACCCAAACCCAAAGATGCAGACGAGAAGGTGGGACTACGTTACACTGAAGCAGGTGGGCACGCGCGACACAAACACAAACGTTCACTCTCGAACAAACAAGCAGATCTGCGGCGTCAGACGGTTCAGCAGACTGTACTATCCATCCTAGATGCTCTGCATCATTCCTGTAGTGCATCCCAAATCAAAGTATGTTGAGAAACTGTTGTTCAGGTGCCTGTTTGATATGCTACTCACTATGGATGTCCATACTTGTATTTGATCATGCAAAACACCAGATTTACCTCACGAGGTAACAGGTTGTGGTTTTGGGTTTTCCACTGTTGCATACTTGTAGCTTGCTAAGTATGCAAATTAAAAGTAGTCACACTTTTATTTGTGCTGCGTGTTTGCACAGCTCTGGTTTGTGTGATGTAATGTGAATTCAACACAAAGCCAGTTAATCGCCCATAATGCTTTTCTCTAGCAACACGAAACCAGCCGCACTGGTACATCCAGCTCACCTTCTGATGTCATGCCATCTAAAGGAGGTCAACTCTGTAGGGTTTGAACTATGGCTCGGCTGAACACACGTGACCGGTGTTTCATCATGTTTTCAAAACAACAGTCATTGACTTATGTGACTCTCAGTTATTTCTCCTAGACAACGATGAAGAGCAAACGGCTTTCTGGCTGGAATACACTACAAGGATTTTTAAATCTGAACACGTTTACATTTAGTCATATAGCAGAGGCTTTTATCCAAAGCGACTTACAAAGAGGCTAGACACTTTTTGAAAGTTTCAGAAACACAATAACTGGTCAAATCTGCAGACTCAAAATCTGAGCAAAAGTCTTGTAGTGTGTTCTAGCCATTAGATTCGTCTGCGTCTCATATATTTCTAAAGAAATGTCAACAATGTGTCTGTCATATCAACTCATCAACTCACATTTCCCATCACATTTACCCAAATAATTTACAATTCATGTTACGCTCTCGTTTGAGTCTCTTTTTATTTCCAAGCACTTTTAAGAGACAATGTTGATACTTAAATGAAACGCAGCAACTCAACCCATTACAACCTTCATATGAGACATACTGGAACATATAGTTGTTTCATCGAAGTCAACTTCGCCTTCGACTTTCCTTTGACATCTTTACACAGTTCTTGGCTCACCCGGAAAACATGGAGTTCTGGTAATTTCTTCCCTTTAAAATGTTAATATTGAAAGAGACACATTTCTGTGGTTTGTTTCAGAGCACCAGGCCGCCCTCCTTCAGCTGAAGAGAGAGTCTAAAGAGGAGATAGAGAAGATGTGTGTAAGTCTCACATTAACACTCATTACAGCTGCAGTACAGAAAACAAACACCAGAGGTCACGAGAGACCCACCGTACATGTACAATAACTGCTTTGGCTTGTTTGTATAATGACTGGAAAACACTTCAAGACTTAGAACCAGACATCAGACACTTGCAGACTTTTGTGAAGATCGAAACACGCTAACTGATCAAATCTGCAGACTTTCTGTGACAAGTCCAGACTGAACATCCGAGCAAAAGTCTTGTAGTGTATTTTAGTCTTAAGGGTCATTCTCACGGAACCGCTGAAGCGTCATGGCAGGAAGGATTTGAACTATAAATAACTGTAAAGTTTGATAACCCAAAAGTGATCATAATAAAGAATATTGTGTTCTCTACCTTGGACAAAACATAATTTTGACGTAGGAATTCATTATTTATGTAGTTTATTGTTTTCCTGCTGACATTCTCATAACCGTAATGCGTGTCTGAGTGCATTATATGTTGTAAAATTAAAATATCGTGAAAAATACTGACCGAATTTTCATGTGTAATAAAAAATTAAGAAATTGTGAAAGAAAGTAGTGTCCAGGACTGATATTCTCATCATCCGTAACGTTTTTTAAAGATATTTACATTAAGTTCGATTTTATGTTAAGAAAAACATCTACTAGTACATTTTAACAGTTCATTACTTTATATGTTTCTAGTTAAAAACTTGATATTCTTTTGTCAAACTATACTGGTTGTTTTCCGTAATATTCTTATTATAATATAATGAATAAATGTCTTATTATGTATGATTAAAAAAAGTGTGCTTATGCGTCATGGCTTGGCTTGTAATTACATTTTACATTCATGCATTTGGCAGATGCTTTTATCCAAAGTGACTTACATTGCATTATCCTTTACATTTATACATAGATATCTGCAATCCCCTGAGATCCAACACACAACCTTGTGCTGTTAACACAATGCGTTATATGCAGCTTTCCTTTGCATGAGTAGCAAAACATGCTATGAAATTGACCGTTTTAAATGGTTATTAAATTGACATTTTTAGACCTTTTTCAAAATAGTGTTAAACTGTCAGACTAATAACTTATAATAAAAAAGATCTTTAAACGTGCCATACCTTGTTTTAAATGAATATAAGGGGAATTAGCTGTTTTTTAGAAAATCATGTTTGACATCTTGAAAGTCTTAGTTTGCACATCTCAGGTGTTCTAGATCACATCTTTAAAGCGAAAATATCACATGACACAGATTTATAACATTTAAAGGGACAGTTCTACCAATATAAAAACTCTGTCCTCATTTTTACACTCATGTGGTTGAACACAAAAGAAGATATTTAGAGAAATGTCTCTCTGGTCTCATTTCTCAAACTGTCTTCTTTGTGTTCAAGTCCTACAGGTTTAGATTGACATGAGGGCATTTTCAGTAGTGAAACCATGACACGTGTTCTGTGTATGAACACTCATATTGATCAGGGTTAGTATCTAATATTTGTGTTTTTTTGATGAATCCAGGAAGACTACGAGCTGCAGATTTTCAATGTTCGAGGTGAGCACGCAGTGACGGTGTCCCGCCTGGAGTCTGTCATCGCCAAGTTGCAGCATGTGAAAGCGTGTCACTCCATCCAGGACCGCGGCGAGCTTCAGGAGGTGTCCGTCTCCACCGAGGACGACGTGCCGGCAAAAACCTTCCGCAACGTGTGCGTCCAGACCGACCGCGAGACCTTCATCAAAACTCCCGACGGTGATGCCACCAAGCCTGCAACAAACACCAACCATCCCAAAAAACTCGACTTGGACTCCATCACATCCACTTTGGGTGTGAGCCCAGGAGCCCCGCCACCACCACCACCACCTCCTCCTCTTCCGGGTCAGTCCTACGCCCCGCCTCCACCACCTCCTCTTCCGGGTCAGTCCTACGCCCCGCCTCCACCTCCTCCTCTTCCAGGTCAGCCCTTTGCCCCACCTCCTCCCCCCTCCCCTGCCCGGTGGATCCGCCCCTCCTCCGCCACCTCCTTTACCTGGACTCGCACCTGGACCGCCCCCACCTCCCCCGCTCCCTGGAGCTCCTCCCCCTCCGCCTCCCCCACCAGGTTTACCGGGAGCTCCCCCCGCCCCCTCCGCCCATGCCGGGTGCCGGCGTCCCTCCTCCCCCTCCGGCTTTCGGGGGTTTTGGTTTTGGACAGGCGGCCGAGAAAGCGCCACGTAAGCCGGCCTTGGAACCGGCGTGTCCCATGAAACCGCTCTACTGGACACGGATTCAGATTCAGGAGAACAAGTGAGTACACAAATGTGAGGTCCACGTTATTTACATGTTTACGTTGATGCTTGAAACAGAAAGAATTACAAAATGTTTGTGAACGACATAGATAAATGTTTTATGCAGAATCAAACTCTGTGTCCCATCATAAAGCCGAGGAACAGCGTCATCCGGCTCTTATCGTGGCGATGTGCTTCTGTATTGTCTATAAAACAGTTATCCCGCTCAAGAGACAACAATGGAAAACTCAGTCTCGCTTTAGACTCCCCTGTACACCGTCTGCCTGTTTGTATTGCTCGTGTTTCTCAGCAACGATAGAAACCAAATACTTCCCATCCATGGTGATGTTCATCGTCAGCCGGAGAGCCAGATGCTCTCAGATCACAAGAGTCTGTCAGAAAACACACAAATCCACATCGATTCAAATAATCCTCAGACTTTCTCTGACGCTCCGAAGCTTTCTCTGTTTCGTCCGTTTTCTGTTTCTCTGTCAGACGTATTATGTTAAGAGTGTTTGATGTGTCACAATGTCTCAACATGCACAGATAACCTCACGTGTGTGCGTTGCAGTAATAACACGCTCTGGAATGCTCTGGCGGAGCCTGATATCATAAACACCAAAGAGTTTGAGGAGCTGTTCTCCAAAGCCAACATACAGCCCAAAAAGAAACCCCTGTCGGATACGTACGAGAAGAAGAACAAAGCCAAGAAGGTTTGTTGTTTGGTTTGACTGTTCGCCGTACAGAAATTTGTCAGTGTCACATACAGATATATAAATGTGTATAAATATCTGAGGAATATCTCATCCAAATATGAAAATTCCATCCTCACACCTTCCCTATATACATACTATATATATATATATTATATATGACTTCATCTCTTCGGTCAAATGCTAATTGAATGGCTTCAAAACACTGAATCTAAATGTAAAAAGGTACTGCGTTGCTTTTTACGTTGTTTTGCTTGTTTTTATCGTTGCACCTTCGTAATAAAAATAAATCAGCATTGATATTAAACAGCACCCGTGTTCACATGGACCAGTAAAGATTGTTATATATCGTAAAGTAGGCTGTGATTTATCGTGGTACATATCCTGGTATATTGTGCCATTTGTGATATATTGCTGTGTACGGTGCAGTTTATTGTTACAGTATTTGGTATAGATGGTGATATGGGGCTGATATGAATTTAGATCGTGGTTTAAACTGCTGCATTGTGGTATAGAACATGATATATTGTGATATAGGTATTGATAGATTGTGGAATAGGTGGTGATGTATTATGATATAATCCGGTGATGTAGACTGATGTAATGTGATATAGATAGTGGTATATTGTGGTAAAGATGGTAATGTATTGTGAGTATAGATTGAGGTCTATGCAGATGTGTTGTGGTATATATGGTGATATATTGTGGTGTAGCTTGTGATATATTGTGACTATAGATTGTGATATACACTGATATAATGTGATATAGATAGTGGTATTGGTGGAAATGTATTGTGAGTATAGATTGTGTCGTACACAGATGTGTTGTGGTATATCGTGATATATTGTAGTGCACATTGTGATATAATGTGGTATAGATTGAGATGATTTAAAGTGAGTGTATTTAAAGAATATTGTTCTTGTTTCATCCTTAAACCTTCGTTACGTATAACAATACATAAGCGTTGATATTAAACAGCACCACAGTTCACATGGACCAGTGAAGATCTGTTTGCTGTGACGGCCTGAATATTCTTTGGATCAATCAGAGGTTGTTTAAAGTAAGATTTGTGTCTTTAAATCTCTTAAGCTTTGAGTTCGCCACCGAGATGTGCTTTCCTGGCAGTCAACAGTCTTCCTTAAATGGAGTTTTTGGAGAATCTCAAAGCATTCCTCATATGCCAGCGTTAGATGGTTTGCTACTCCACCTCTCATTGGCCGGCCAGTGCTCTGATATGTGTACCCATTGATTGTAGATGTGGGTATCAGATGGCACATCTGGATGAGATAGACGTCTCGCAGACGATACCTTCACATCATGGATTAAACGCTGCACGCTTCTGTTCTCTTAATTTCGCGAAACTGAAATCATTAGTTGTTGTTGAAAGCCATTTTAGGGGTCAGCGCTATGTGCTGTTTTATATCTCATTTGTCTTGATCATTTCTAACTGCGAAGGCTAGAGATCCGGCGTCCAAGAAGTTAAAAATTCATTCTGGACCCACAGGTCTGTTCAGATCCATACACAGCTACTCTGATCAATCACAGGGGCTCCAGGTCGTCATTAAGTGTGTGTGTGGTCACTCAGGGCTCTAGCTAACATCAGCATTTGACCGCAGACATGGAGCTTCAGTCTTTTAAGTCTAACATGTAGTTTTGTGTGCTCTGAACATGTTGAAGATGTTGTGTCTTTTTCAAATCTCCTGAAAAATGTGTGATGTATTGTGGTTGAGATTGGTATATATTGTGAAGAAGGCTGTGATTTATTGTGGTATATATCCTGGTATATTTTGACACTGTTATGTACAGTAAATCACAATATATTGTGGTATTATTGTCAATATATTGCAATGCACGGTGTGGCTTGTTGCTGCATATAAATATATATATATATATAAATATAAATTTGAATATGTAGTATAGGTGGTGATATAGGTATATAGTGAATAAAGATCGGGGTTTAGACTGATATATAGACCATGATATATTGTGATATAGATATTGATAGATTGTGGTATAGATGGTGGATATAGATTTTGATGTAGACTGATGTAGTGTGGTCAAATCACAATATACTGTATAGCTTATATGATATATGACATAGCGTGTGGGATATTGTGGTATTGGTGGTAATGTGTTGTGATTTTAGATTGTGGTGTAGACTGATGTATTATGGAATGGATCAAGATATATTGTGATATAAGCCGTAATATATTGTGGTATAGATTGTCATATATTGGGCTATAGGGGGTGATGATGAATTGTGATATATTGTGGATATAGATTGTGATGTAGTGCGATATAAATCACAATATATTGTGATATAGATTGTGATATAGGTGATAATGTATTGTGAATATAGATTGTGGTGTAGACTGATGTATTGTGGTATTGGTTACAGTATATGGCTGGGCGATATATCTTTAAGATATGTTTTATGATATATCGATATATTTTTTCAAGCAGATGATCTCACCTGTTCTAATCAGTGTTAGAAGGAATTGAACGATTGAATCAGTTGTTTTTGCACATTCTTGAATATCTTTTTAATTTTAAATTGTTTTTATTTGTTGATTACTATAATTTTCGTTTTCAATTTACATGTTCAATGATGTGCAGATGTGTATTTTCAAATAGGGTAAAAAAACGCTGTCATTGAATTTCTTTTCACAAGCAATTTTAATAAAGGTGATTGTGACATCTCACGTGAGGGAGGTAAACATTTATTCCACTTTGTAGAAAATATCGATATACATATATATCGTCTTTCATCCCAAAAATACAGAGGTATGAATTCTGGTCAATTTCGCCCAGCCCTATTGCGGCGTATATTGTTGTATAGCCTGTTATGTATTGTGACATAGATCGTGGTATAGAATGTGATTTGTTGTGATATATGCGAGGATGCATAGGTAGAGCTCCAGGTTTCACATTAGCTTGGGCAATGTTTACGTGTGATTTCAAAGAAACCATTTGTGATTTATGAAGCCATTACTAAGTTTTAATGTCTCATTTGGCAAATGCGAAAAGACGAATAGATTCTGGAACTCAGGTCTTGGCAAACTGACGTAAAAATTGAAAGGACGGCTAAACAAAAGTGACACGCCAGCAGATGTGTGTTTACTCTTTCTGAATCACCCTTCTGAGAAACTGCCCCAGTAACCACCTCCAGGAAAAAGTCCCGGACAGCCCGGCGAGGGATCGTGTCAATGTCTTGTCCTTAGAGTGCAATACTGCAGAAACCGGTTGAGCCGACGGTCTGGCTGTGATCCATCGGGCTTCTGTCTGTGAGCCGAGACTGTGATGTGTGGCGTACGGTGTCACATCACTGATGACAGTGCAGGCGTTTTTGAGTGTCCCGCGATTGAAAACGCTTCCAGATCTGCGCAGACCTGCTGCCTGCAGGCGTTCAGTTTTTTGAGAGAGGTGAGGAAATGAATGTCATCCGTGAGGGCTTTGAGAAAGTGCCTGTGTGTTTTGATCTATGTGGGCATTATGGAAATGAAATACTTTGGGGGCTAGTAGACGGGTGTTTGGGTGGGCCGGGTTTTGGAAAACGCTCTTCAAAGTGTTTCGGGAAGATGCAGCGCAATAAATAGGAAATCTTCTTAGGCCAGGCTAATGTGTGTCATGTGCCTTTTTTCTCTTCTGATTATCATATCAAAGTGCGGCGAGGATGACGTGGGGGTGCGGAGCTTCTGTCACGTCCATCCGCTCTTTAGAAGAGCTTTAATGACTAACATGTGGCATCGTGTGAGCTCCGAACATATATGTAGATTGAAGAGGTGAGTTTATATTGAGAACTTCAGACTTGGTCTGAGACATCGTTGAGAAACTCTAATGGAGACATTGATTATAAAGACTTTCTCTCTTCTTGCGTTGAGGAGGGTCTGGTATGTGTCTCGTTCGGCCCTGTGAAGTATGTAAACATCACACAGTGAGATTAATCATTATTAATATTCA
>CM074081.1:20861664-20911664 GCA_037178815.1 Barbatula barbatula | reverse complement strand
ATTCATGTCATTCAACGACCTAAGTTGAGTGTTTTGAGGTGTTCAATGCGCCTCATTTATCCGTCGTGTGTAGAAACAAAAACAGATCCACCCTTAGAAGTTATTGGTTAATAACGATAATAATTATATCGTTATTTCTCTTCAGATCTTAAAGAAACAAAACCGATCTTAAAAACTTGCGTACGCGAGTTGAAACCTGACGTGAGATTTGATCGCAGTAGCCACTCATGTTCATATTTAGTAATTTTTTGTTGCATGTTTGTTTGTTAAATTAGCCTCAATGAGTGCGTTTACATGCACGGTCTAACTAGATTTAGCTAAATAAACTGATAACAAGTAAGGTGGTGTAAATGTGTAAAACGGTTTTCTGGAGAAGCTCATAAACGGCATTTTGTTGATGTACGCATGTCTGACAGCGCGATAGAAAAAGTCTCAAAGTATCAGTAAAATAACACATAAAAGTCCGCTCTCGAATCAAGCAGTTGATGTTTTTTGATAGATATCTGTTTGTTTTGTCTGATTATGTCAGAATTGTAATTTGTGATGTGACATTTTAAAATCCCGTTTCTCCAACAGGACAATCGTATTAGTCTGGTGGATTATGTGGTATCTTACTACCTTCGGAACTTCGACAAGGTGAGACCTTGACATGATGAGTTTGTCTTCTGCAATGAAAGATCACGTCGGTATCACGGATGAACCTTTCTTGTGTTTCAGAACGCAGCTACAGACAAGAGTGTTTTCCCACTTCCTGAACCTCAGGATCTCTTTCACGCCGCTCAGGTCAAGTTTGAAGATCTTTCCAAAGACCTCCGCAAGTTAAAGAAAGAGCTGACAGGTAACAAACCAGAAAATCTAAACTCTGATAGAAATGTTGCCGTCAGTCTCATTACACACAGTCTGTCAATTAAAGTGCGGTTAAAAGTTTGTACCCTGAACAAAAGCGTCTTACCCACGGTGTACTCTGCACTGCTCCAGGCCGCCGGAGGGGTCGTGGGTCACGCAACCACAGCCCCCCACCGCCGGCCCCCGGTGTCTGCAATTATTTAAATCAGCCAATAATACGGCATATGAAAGCAATTAGAATTGCTCTCTTCTCATTCCCCTCCATTTGAGAATGGCTGTTAAAAAGCGCGATCCACAGAGACCCCCCGGGGGAAAATACACAACGGCCCACCTAGAGACGCCTGTCACTCATTTATTAGAGCGAAAAAATGGCAGACAGTAAATGTAGAAAACGGGCCGGAGCATTTGATCCGCACCACAACAAAAAGACTGGAAACGTCTGGCCTGCGAGTCCTCGGGGTCTTGGCGAGAGATTTTAAGGAGAACGGTGCACCTATGACAGGAATAAATATTTATGTGCTTGAATAAACGAACGGCTGCGGTTTCTGTTTAAAGTGCCTCTGAAATAAGCTCGAGCACTGTGCCGTGAATCGTGCGTGTGTGTGTGTGTTTTAGTGTCAGTGTTTGCTGATTTTACACCCGTGGCGTGTGACATGGCCTGGCTGAGGGGTCGTGACACAGGGTCAGTCTCAGGGGCCGCTCAGACGTCTGAACTGTGAGACTAGAGCGAGACAGAGATGACCTGAGACAGTCTGACTGGCCCTCTGCCCTCGACGCTGCTCTCTTCGACTTTACCTGAAATCTGATCTTCTTTAACAAGAGACTTTATAGCTACACCCTCTCTCTGTCTCATGTTTATAGATTTACTTAAACTGACTCTTTTACGCATTTTTGTAGACCGTTTTACACTTTACTGTATGTTTATGTTAGGACTCGAATCGTGCTTGACTTTCTAAACACCCCTGAAAATCCCCAGTTACCTTGATGCTCGTGAGCCATAAGCAGTGTTGGGTGAGTTACTCTGAAAAAGTGATGAATTACTAATTACATATTCAAGAGTGTAATTACATTACTGTACAAATGACTCTCTCCAAAAATGATTTAAGTATGCATTTGGCAGATGCTTTTTTTCTTTTTTATTACTTTATTTACTATTAATTTACTTATTACTTATTACTTCCTATATCCAAGAGTTGATTCAAGGATAGACATAAAACGGCTTATTTAATTCATTCAGATAAATAATAAATAACAACATAAATTATTCTCATTCACCTACCAAAGTATAAAAATGTGAGAAGGATATATTAAAGCATTCCTTTTTCAAGTTAGACCCCATTTTCACGATCTTAGCTCATGGTTTAAAGCGCAGGTGCACTCAGGGTGTGTCCGAATCCACTCTTGCTAGTATAACAGTCGTTGGTCTTAACGGGTTGTCCTGACTCTCTTTATGAGTAATGGGTGTTTTATGGGCGTGACGTGCAATAAACCGATCAGAGTGTCATCATCCATTCCTTTTTAGAGCCAGCTGCGCTCGCGCCATGGCGGATTCGCTATTTACACGGCGGAATTCGGAATCCAGATTTGTTTCTTTATGTCCATTGTACATATACATATACATTGTAATTCATTTTTTATACATTTTTGTCATTAATGTGTGTTTCTGTGTGTAATAAGCAGAATGTTTAGTTATGTAATAACTAAACAATTATTGCGCCATTGACTTGAGTTGGTCTATGGCGCAGTATGTTTTCAGTTCCTCAAAATAGCAACGCGCCAACAATGCGCTTGAGCGCAAATGCATTGCTATTTAAAAACGCACGCAGGACTGGAAAATTAGATCTGCGTCAGGGCCCATAATTTTGATGTCTCCACTGTTGAATATATTACTATATTTAGGTCAATTACATCAGAAGTTACTGTGATTAAATTACAGAAAAAAGGGGAAAAGTAATTCAATTACAGTAACCTGGTGGTTAGAGAGTTGGGTTAGTGATCAGAAGGTTGCTGGTTCTAATCCTAGTGCCAGCAGGTCATGACTGAAGGGCCCTTGAGCAAGACACCTTACCCCTGATTGCTCTGCAGTAATGTGCCACTGTAAAAAAAAAACTACTTGTAAATCGCTTTGGATAAAAGCGTCTGTCAAATGAATAAATGTAAATGTAAATATTAAACCCAACACTGCCCATAAGAAAGAAAAATCACAGATGATCTCAGTTATTTCTTCTAGACATCAGTGACATATAATGGCGAGCCAAATGGGAAGTCTCATCTGTGTCTCAGATATTTTTCCTGTGATCAAGAGTCTGAAATATCTCGAATGTGTCTGTCATAAGAGTTTGAGAAGAGACGTCAACAAAGTGTCTGCAATCAAGTCAATATAATTGAAGATCTCAATTTGAATCCACACTCATTTTACACCTCCATACTCAACAATGTTCTTTGATTTGATTTTTATTTCTCATGAGAAACAGCTGAGACTAAGTTCATCCTTAAATGAAATCTCTGCTGAACAATACGGTCTTCATCAATCAGAAGTGTTAATTGTGTCCGGTGACAAACATAAAAGCGTTAACCGTTTCTCGGGTCAGACGGTCTCTTGAATGGTTCACGGGTGAGCCGTTTCCTATCTCTGGGAAGTGTGACCACGGCTTCAAACACAAGAACCCACTAACTGTTTCCACGGAATATCCAGCCAACTTTGGGCAAAATACCGAAACCAAGACAAAACAACTCGAGACGGAAAGCTCATAGAAGCACAGCTGTTTTTCTACAGTTTAATGACACAAGACAAACATGAGCGCATGAGTAATGATTATCAAAGAATAACAGGCCGGATAGACTGGCCATTATTGAGCGTTTCCAGATGAAGCTCTCTCACTCATGTCAGTGGAGTTTACACGTTCTGAGGAGTCGCGTCTTTGTGTGATTTCTTGTGTTCGTGCGCGTTTGCAGGTTGACTTTTCCAACGTCTTTAAATTACAAATCTTTCCAGAAGTTTGTATTCTAGCAATGCTGGGTAGTCTTTTTTTGGGATGCAAGTGGTGCATCGATCGTGCCTATATGCCAAGAGAAAAGACAATGGATGCGTTCCTCGTATCCTCAACAGTTATGAATGACGAAAGACGCCATTAATGAAAAACACGTGTAGACTCTCAGACTTCATGTTTTGGAAAAATGTTTTGGGGGACGAGACGTTTGTCTGCAGTTATACGCCGTGCGGTGGATCTTTTACATCGAAGCGACGCTGGAGAATTTCTCTAGCTAATCTACAATTACCCCAGAGCGCTGTATAAATCCTGACTGTACAACATCAAACCGTCTCAATGAACCGCAACACTCATGAAAGACAAGATAGAGAAACGGTGTTATAGATTTGTGTCTTGTTTTATGTAAGGCATAATTGACGACGGGCCGTTGAATTCATCATAAAATGTTGACCTACTTTACACCTCGGGTGCCTGTCACTTTCTAAGAATTCAATGGACCGGAGTCAATTTTTCCTCTTATACCAGTTACCACGTTGTTTTGATGTTTGCTGTCAAGACATTTTTAAGACTGATTTAATAGGACAAATTTCTTAAGCGTCTCATCTCAGGCCGTTGCTTGAGCCTGTATGCAGTTATCGGAGAGCGAGCGAGCGAGGAGTTGCTTCATTTAGACAGAAAAGCCGCGTTTCGATATTTGTCTTCGTCGTGAACAGCCTGGTCATATCAAAAACATTTTTTTTAAATCTTTGCCAGCTGTAGTTCTCACAGTGCCATAGAGAGGCCGTTTATCTCTTGCAAAGACGTATTGTGGACTTAAAGCCAATCATTAAACAAATAAAGCTGTTGTTTTTTGTTATTTTCGTGTTTCTAAGTGTGTAACCCTCGGATTGAGTCGTGTGGTTTGTTGATACGCTTTAGTTTTTCGTCTGGACAGTGTTGCGTTGTTGTTGAAATTGTCATGCTGTCCATAAATGTTAACTGTTATTTCTTCTCAGAAAATGGAAATCACCTGTCTTTTATTTGTTGTTAGATCGTTATTCAATGGTGGATAGTAGGCTACAGTAGAACCTTATTTAGTTAAAGAGTCATTATTTTGTGATGTTTAAGGTCCTACTTTGGTTTAAAGAGTGTTCAGCAACATACGTACATATACGTAAATAAAACACTTTCAGTTATTGTTACCTCACTTCTTGACTGACTCTCAAATGATTCGTTTGGCGATTCATCCGTCTAATCCCTTCTTCTGTGATTGGTCTGACGTGTGCAGTGTCACAAATGGAACGTAGGCATTTTTATGATGGATGAACATATCGGAGGCCGTGTGTAGATGCCATTGACACAACGTGAGGTCGTATTTATTTTTTAACGTGCAGAAATTTCGAACTAAATGTGCAATGGGCTTTACTCTTTAAACTTGGCGCCGTGATATGGGACTGTAATTCGACAGACCTGGAACTACTTCATAGATTCAGTGCACGCCCGTAGAACGATCATCAGCCAATCAGAATGAAGCATTCCGCAGGTCCCCTGGTATAATATAATTTAATAGATAATGAACTTCATATCAAAACTAAAGATGTGGTTTTCAGTTTCATGAGAAACTGAAGCAGGCTTGTTTATTCGCTTTTTATGCGTTCCCAAATGAAGATGTTATTGCTCAGAAATCACATCTCTTTTGAAGCTCATGAGATTTCTTTGTCGCGTTTGGGTGTCGACTTGGTCTCAGATGTTTCTCCTGAAAATGCTAAATAAAAACGAAACAAATGAGACTGAAATGTTGAGTCTGGAGGTGTAAAATGAATGTAGATTGTAGAGGTTTGACATTTCTGACTCGTTTCATCAGGAGAAACATCTGAGACGCAGATGAGCAAAAGTTTCCATTTGTTCTCCATTTAATCTTTAGTGTCTGAAAAATAATTGAGATATTAAAGATACGACTTTTCTTTCTCACGGGATAATAAATCATTTATTTCAGTAAACGCAATGCACAATTCAAAACCTCGTTTGACCGATATAACGCGTTTGTTCTGTGTACAGCTACAAGCAGAAGTCAGACACTCGTTTCTTTAGACAAGGTTTACAAAAATCAAATTTCTCATAAATGTCCCATGAGCACATCCACATCCAATCATCAGCACGTGCATATTAACAACATCCGTTGATGATAAATAGGTGAATATTATACACATGCATGTAGATGTTTATTAAAAGCATGGATCTGAGGTATTCCTCCTGTACTTTTGAGGTTGTGCGAACGCTGTTGTTTGGCAGCGCAACAAAGACCCGATCGAGCACAAACAACGCAAATGAGCTTCAAACTCAACCCAGCATCTGCTTCTGGTTCGTATACATAAACTGGTCTGCGATCAGACGTCATCCATATCTAGACATGAGATCTATACGATCTCGGGTTTACTGAGGAGATTGATCAAACATAGACGTGTATACATAGATGCATCATTAGTGCGTGTTTCTTTTCGGCGTCCACCATATTGGAAGGGTCAAAGACGGCCTGTAAACGCCCGAGAGCTTGTTGACTTTTTGTAGATGCCATTTTGATTCCCCGTCTAATGTGGTGTCTATGTATACATCTATGTTTATAGAAAGGCTTGAAATGCACTGAAGGTCAACACGCCAGCGATTTGGAAACAAACCTCAGATTCCTGACGGTATAATGAGCTACAAACACTGAATTCATTAGGCAAAGCCATAAAATCTCTCCAGCGTTTGCCACCAGAAGAAATCTGTTGTTCAGATACAGAAATCAAAAGCATTCTTTCTCCCGTTACGTTATGAAAGCGCTCCAAACATGTTCGTCTTTTCGTATTTTAATAGTCATCTGTTGTGGGGATTCGCGCACCTCCTCCTCATGGTTCTCATTTAAATCGACATTTACAAACGTGCCGGACATGCGACGCACCAAACGCACCCGCTCTTCATTAATCAGCCACGACTCGTATCGTTCTGACATCGTCTGAACGTGTTTCTCTTGGTGTCTCATGCAGCTTGTGAGAAGGAGGTCCAGCAGGTGTGCGAGAACTCCTCGGAGGAACATCTTCACCCCTTTCAAGACAAGATGGAGACGTTCGTCAGCACGGGTGAGTGATGTGAGGTGTTATTAATGATGTTCATCACGTGCGTGTCATCGTCCTCGGAAACAGCGATGAGTGTCTACAAGGCCGTTTCATTTAGCGTAAACTTTCCGTCCCGCGCTCTTTATATACAGTAACAGGCGGCAGGCTTTACTGCTCCATCAGTCTTGTCGTGACTGGAATACACAGTACAAATGGAGATTTAGGTATTGAGCTTAAGAGCGAAGGCACGGGACAGTAATTTGCCGAGGATTATGGGTACTTGATGATGTTTGATCATCTACAGATGTGAGCTGCTGTCTTGTCTTGAAGTTTGGTATTCTCACAGAATTCAGTTTGACCCGGAAGTTCAGTGAGATGTTAAGTGACGTCACGAGGAGAGAGAGCACCTGTGAGCGTGTGTGTGGTTTCATTTCTTCAAGAGTGAATCCGCTTCTTTGTTTGTTGATTTATTTGTTCTCTCCGTCTGTTTTATCTCCACTCACGTGGAAAAATATTTTCCTTCTTTTCGCAGATTTTTTGGTTATTTGTTGGCATTTCATATTTCTGTTATGTCATTACGTGATCACACACATGAGCGCATTTAAACACACACAGACAAGAACATATTCGCACACATTTAAACATACACAGTAGCACAATCGCTTCCACGCTGTATTCAACACACACAGAAACTACACACGTATACAAGGTTCAATACAAACAAAAACTACACACACACACACACACAAAGGCACCAGATCACCTTCACAAAAACACACAAAAGAACATTCACACACGCAGGAGCAACTACACACACGCATGTAAATGATGCATGCACACACACACACACACACACACACACAACACACACAACACATAAACTATCGACCGGCACCAGATCAACTTTACATGCACAAACAACACACACAGACACACACGAACTGCACATTCACACAGACACCCACCCTCGAGCACCTACACACACAATCAAACACACGCGCAAAGATCACACACACACACACATATATACATGCCATAAACGCATGTACATGCTAACATAGATAAGCAAATAGTACTGACACATACAAACCACACACAGATCCTAACAACTCACCTGTCGATGTCTTTTCCTCATTTTCTCTCTTTTAATTATTTCGCTGTTTGTACTTGAATGTCTTACTTCCCCGTCATGTGTTGAGAAGTGTTTTTAAATGCGTTTATTTTTGTTGTTGTTTTTAATGACAACGAACCCACACAAAAACACACATACACAGAGCGAGACCACAGGCGCCAGTCCACCCCTGCTGAGACCAACGCCATTGGTCACGGCTCACCCCGCTCGGCCCGTTACAACATGACACCCCTCCTTGCCTTCATTAGCCTGAGACAATCAACCCCCCCCCCCCCACACACACACACACACACACGCTCGGAAAATAGAAAGCGTGTTCACACTCCCTCACAGCCCCCACCAAAGACCCCAAACTCGCCTTTGAACAGTTTTTTGGAGACTTCCCCCTCTTAAATCTTGAGTGGGAAAGGCCCCCCATCACAGTAAAAAAAAGGAGATGAATCTGGAAAATGCAGTAAATCTGAGATCATAGCGGTTTCTCCAGCCTGAGATCAATTCTTGCACCTCGGCCGTCCGCCGCACACATCTGCCTTACATTTAAACACTTTTACATGGAGAAACTCCACAGGAGCCACACACACACCTCAAAGCCACAGACACATCAACAACAACACACACACACACACACACACACACGACACATCAACAACAACACACACACAAACACACACACACACACCTCAAAGCCACAGACACATCAACAACAACACACACACACATCAACAACAACACACACACACACACACACACACACACACACACACACACACACACACACACACACACACACACACACACACACAGACACATCAACAACAGCACACACACACACACACACACACACACACACACACACACACACACACACACACACACATCAACAACAACACACACACACACACACAGACACACACACACACACACACACACACACACACACACACACACACACACACACAGACACATCAACAACAACACACACACACACACACACACACACACACTCAACAACAACACACACACACATCAACAACAACACACACACACACACACACACACACACACACACACAACAACAACACACACACACACACACACACACACACACACACACACACACAGACAACAACAGCACACACACACACACACACACACACACACACACACACACACACACACACACACACACACACACACACACACACACAGACACATCAACAACAACACACACACACAGACACATCAACAACAACACACAAACACACACACACCTCAAAGCTAAAGACACATCAACAACAACACACACACACACACACACACACACACACACCCCCCACACACACAGACACATCAACAACAATACAAACACACACACACACACCAAAGCCACAGACAGATCAACAACAACACACACACACACACAGACACATCAACAACAACACAAACACACACATCAAAGCTAAAGACACATCAAGAACAACACACACACACAAACACACACACAGACACATCAACAACAACACAAACACACACACACACATCAAATCATCCACAGACACATCAACAAAAACACACACACACACACAGACACATCAACAACAACACAAACACACACCTCAAAGCTAAAGACACATCAAGAACAACACACACACACAAACACACACAGACACATCAACAACAAGACAAACACACACACACATCAAATCCACAGACACATCAACAAAAACACACACACACACACACACACACACACAGACACATCAACAACAACACAAACACACACCTCAAAGCTAAAGACACATCAAGAACAACACACACACACAAACACACACAGACACATCAACAACAACACAAACACACACACACATCAAATCCACAGACACATCAACAAAAACACACACACACACACAGACACATCAACAACAACACACACACAAACACACACACACCTCAAAGCCACAGACACATCAACAACATCACACACACAACACACACACACACACACACACACACACACACACACACACCCCTCAAAGCTAAAGACACATCAACAACAACACACACACACAAACACACACAGACACATCAACAACAACACAAACACACACACACACCTCAAAGCCACAGACACATCAACAACAACACACACACACATCAACAACAACACACACACAAACACACACACCTCAAAGCCACAGACACATCAACAACAACACACAGACACATCAACAACAACACACACACAAACACACAGACACATCAACAACAACACACACACAAACACACACATACACACACACACCTCAAAGCCACAGACACATCAACAACAACACACACATGCCTAGTGGACAGAGTGTGTGCGTGTTTGTGCGTGCCCATGTGTGCCAGTCTGTGTGTGCGTGTGTCTTTGTGTGTGTGCGTGCATGCGTGCCAGTGCACGTGTGCGCGTGTGTGCCAATGTGTGTGTGCCAGTGTGTGTTTGCATGTGTGTGCGTGCGTGTGTGTGTGTGTGTTTATGCGTGTGTGCATGCATGCCAGTGCGCGTGTCTGTCCTCATGCGTGCCAGTGTGTGTTTGAGTGTGTGTGTGTGTGCGTGTTTATGCGTGTGCGCATGCATGCCAGTGCGCGTGTCTGTCCTCATGCGTGCCAGTGTGTGTTTGAGTGTGTGTGTGCGCGTGTGTTTATGCGTGTGCGCATGCATGCCAGTGCGCGTGTCTGTCCTTATGCGTGCCAGTGTGTGTTTGAGTGTGTGTGCGTGCGTGTGTTTGTGTGTGTTTATGCGTGTGCGCATGCATGCCAGTGCGCGTGTGTGTCCTCATGCGTGCCAGTGTGTGTTTGAGTGTGTGTGCGTGCGTGTGTTTGTGTGTGTTTATGCGTGTGCGCATGCATGCCAGTGCGCGTGTGTGTCCTCATGCCTGCCAGTGTGTGTTTGAGTGTGTGTGCGTGCGTGTGTTTGTGTGTGTTTATGCGTGTGCGCATGCATGACAGTGCGCGTGTGTGTCCTCATGCGTGCCAGTGTGTGTTTGAGTGTGTGTGCGTGCGTGTGTTTGTGTGTGTTTATGCGTGTGCGCATGCATGACAGTGCGCGTGTGTGTCCTCATGCTGTCGTGTGTGTTTGAGTGTGTGTGGTGCGTGTGTTTGTGTGTGTTTATGCGTGTGCGCATGCATGACAGTGCGCGTGTGTGTCCTCATGCCTGCCAGTGTGTGTTTGAGTGTGTGTGCGTGCGTGTGTTTGTGTGTGTTTATGCGTGTGCGCATGCATGACAGTGCGCGTGTGTGTCCTCATGCGTGCCAGTGTGTGTTTGAGTGTGTGTGCGTGCGTGTGCGTGTGTGTGTGTGTTATGCGTGTGTGATGCATGCCAGTGCAGGTGTGTGTCCTAATGCCTGCCAGTGTGTGTTTGAGTGTGTGTGTGTGCGTGTGTGTGTGGTGTGTGTGTGTGTGTGTGTGTGTGTGTGTGTGTGTATGCGTGTGCGCATGTATGCCAGTGCGGGTGTGTGTCCTAATGCCTGCCAGTGTGTGTTTGAGTGTGTGTGCGTGGTGTGTTTGTGTGTGTTTATGCGTGTGCGCATGCATGACAGTGCGCGTGTGTGTCCTCATGCCTGCCAGTGTGTGTTTGAGTGTGTGTGCGTGCGTGTGTTTGTGTGTGTTTATGCGTGTGCGCATGCATGACAGTGCGCGTGTGTGTCCTCATGCCTGCCAGTGTGTGTTTGAGTGTGTGTGCGTGCGTGTGTTTGTGTGTGTTTATGCGTGTGCGCATGCATGACAGTGCGCGTGTGTGTCCTCATGCCTGCCAGTGTGTGTTTGAGTGTGTGTGGTGGTGTGTTTGTGTGTGTTTATGCGTGTGCGCATGCATGACAGTGCGTGTGTGTCCTCATGCCTGCCAGTGTGTGTTTGAGTGTGTGTGCGTGTGTGTGTGTGTGTTTATGCGTGTGCGCATGCATGACAGTGCGCGTGTGTGTCCTCATGCGTGCCAGTGTGTGTTTGAGTGTGTGTGCGTGCGTGTGCGTGTGTGTGTGTGTTTATGCGTGTGTGCATGCATGCCAGTGCGGGTGTGTGTCCTAATGCCTGCCAGTGTGTGTTTGAGTGTGTGTGTGGGTGTGTGTGGGTGTGTGTGTGTGTGTGTGTGTGTGTGTGGTATGCGTGTGCGCATGTATGCCAGTGCGGGTGTGTGTCCTCATGCCTGCCAGTGTGTGTTTGAGTGTGTGTGCGTGCGTGTGTTTGTGTGTGTTTATGCGTGTGCGCATGCATGACAGTGCGCGTGTGTGTCCTCATGCGTGCCAGTGTGTGTTTGAGTGTGTGTGCGGGTGTGCGTGTGTGTGTGTGTTTATGCGTGTGTGCATGCATGCCAGTGCGGGTGTGTGTCCTAATGCCTGCCAGTGTGTGTTTGAGTGTGTGTGTGTGCGTGTGTGTGTGCGTGTGTGTGTGTGTGTGTGTGTGTGTGTGTGTGTTTATGCGTGTGCGCATGTATGCCAGTGCGGGTGTGTGTCCTAATGCCTGCCAGTGTGTGTTTGAGTGTGTGTGCGTGCGTGTGTTTGTGTGTGTTTATGCGTGTGCGCATGCATGACAGTGCGCGTGTGTGTCCTCATGCCTGCCAGTGTGTGTTTGAGTGTGTGTGCGTGCGTGTGTTTGTGTGTGTTTATGCGTGTGCGCATGCATGACAGTGCGCGTGTGTGTCCTCATGCCTGCCAGTGTGTGTTTGAGTGTGTGTGCGTGCGTGTGTTTGTGTGTGTTTATGCGTGTGCGCATGCATGACAGTGCGCGTGTGTGTCCTCATGCCTGCCAGTGTGTGTTTGAGTGTGTGTGCGTGCGTGTGTTTGTGTGTGTTTATGCGTGTGCGCATGCATGACAGTGCGCGTGTGTGTCCTCATGCCTGCCAGTGTGTGTTTGAGTGTGTGTGCGTGTGTGTGTGTGTGTGTGTGTTTATGCGTGTGCGCATGCATGACAGTGCGCGTGTGTGTCCTCATGCGTGCCAGTGTGTGTTTGAGTGTGTGTGCGTGCGTGTGCGTGTGTGTGTGTGTTTATGCGTGTGTGCATGCATGCCAGTGCGGGTGTGTGTCCTAATGCCTGCCAGTGTGTGTTTGAGTGTGTGTGTGTGCGTGTGTGTGTGCGTGTGTGTGTGTGTGTGTGTGTGTGTGTGTGTTTATGCGTGTGCGCATGTATGCCAGTGCGGGTGTGTGTCCTAATGCCTGCCAGTGTGTGTTTGAGTGTGTGTGTGTGCGTGCGTGTGCATGTTTACGTTTCTTTACACTATTTTTGATAGGATATTCATCTTCTGTTTTCTTCCCTACAGCTCAGTCTGACCACACGACTGAAGATCAGCGTCTGCAAGCTGCACATAAGAGGTAAGAAATCCTCATCGAATTGTCCCGAGTGGCTCTTTTGAGAAGGCAGGCGGATTGTGTTGTGCACTGATAAGTGTTCACTTCGCAGTTTACGAGCTGTCTGTAGTAATTAGTCTGAACTGATAAGAAAAACCATGACACGTGTTGGCGACTACACACACCGCCGCTCTGTTCCAAACGCTCGTGAGCTGCCTACATAGGGAGCAGACTTCTAAGGGAGCGATGCGACTAAAATAAAGCCTCTCAAGAACATCTTTTTAAACGTTTAACTTACCGCACGAAGAATGAAAACTGGTTTCATAGCTTATTATCAGGTGACCAGATCACGCCGCGCACATTTGGTTCCTTGACATCTCCACATGAATGCACGTAATGAACAAATTATGATTCAGATTTTGTGCTAAAATTCATTTTAAATGTCAATATTTGTCGAGTTCTTTTAGTAGCGAATGAGAACATTTCTCACATCTGAGCTCCTTGCATTGCATTCTGGGATTGCCTTAAAATGCGCTTGAACTGCCTGCTTGCTCGTGTCATGTGATGTTAGTCTCCGCTCTGATTTATGTCCAAGTATTCACTAGCCAGATGCCGCGCGATGGAAAATATCTTGAACGAGAGGGACAAACCAATCATATTGATCATTGTTTACATTTTTCAGCCTGAATCAAAACAAAGTGAATTTAAATAAACAAGACCAAGACACAGAATAAGGAGGAAACGGCGGGTGAGACTTCAGACGTTTAGACGAGAATCCTGCGCACGCGGCGCCACTCGGGCACGTCTGACCGCGCGAAGGTGTGGAATTGAGCCGTATTGATCAAAAGGTCCAGTCAGCTTTAGACGCTCTTTTAATTTCCCTTTAATTTGCTCCACACGCGGGCCGAACTAACAGAAGCGGTAAGTGAGGCTTTCCCAGAGTTCCCATGGACGCACCTCGTTAAAGTGACACGCGGGTGATGGATACGGGCCGCCTCGGGCACTCGTCCGGGACCTGGGTGGGCGTCCACATGTGGCCCAAGCAGAGGGGCATCACCTTTACACACATCCACTCCGTGACAAAGCTGCCGAACACGCTGAGCTACACGAGCGCTCCTTTGATCTAACAGTCTATGAAAAGACATCTCGAGCCTGACGCAGAGGGTTTGAAGCGTGTTCAGGATCTTTCTGATGTCAGAGATTGAGAGAACACGTCTGAGGTTTATTTCATACTTCCACGTGTGCTGAGAGAGAGAGACGGAACTGATGTTCATCATCATCTCTTCTGTAGAAATCCCGTCTGATCGTGTCTTCATCACATTCATCACACAACTGAACACAGGAACACAGTCATGTAGTCATGAGAGCAGAGAACGGCCCTTGAGAAGTTGTGGAGTCTCAATGATTCTGGTTTGTAGTTTTGATGGATGTGACTCGGTCTGCAGTGTGTGTGTGTGTTACAGCAAGAGAATGTGTGTGTAATGTAGTGTGTACGTTTCAGGTGTGTTTGTGTCAGGTAGTGTGTGTGTACACTATGTGTGAGAGATAATGTGTGTCTGTTATGTAGTGTGTATGTGGGTAACAGTGAAAGAATGTGAGTTAATGTAGTGTGTGTGTGTGTCAGGTAGTATGTGTGAGAGAGAGTGTGTGTGTTAGGTAGTATATATGTCATGTAGTGTGAGAGTGTGTGTGGTAGTGTTTGCGTGTCCGTGTGTGTCAGTGAGAGAGCACTGATGTGTGTCATTTAACACACACACACACAGTGTTGTCATTAATCACAGTCTCATACTTGATTTGTGGTCACTGAACGTGATCTTCTGAGGTGTTTTCATGCCGTTTCACTCATGATGACATCAGTACAACATTCACACGCAGCTGACGCTTCTCTTCCACTTATCAACACATTCCTGCATGATGATTTATTAAACACACGCTACCGCATAAACACACCTTATAGTTTATTCCTCTACAATTTATCCAGTGGATTGCTTTTGATTTTTAATATTTTGTTATAGTTTTTAATCATGTAAAAAAACCATCAGACATCAGACACCAAACTCACTCACTTCTATATTTCTCGTCTTTGCATTGTTGTACCGGAGCAAATAAATAATGACAATATCAAGAAGAAAAATGCGTCTCAATTTCTTTGTTTGTATTTAGTGTTGATGTGAATTGTGACTCAAACATGAGATCTAGCCCCAAATATTTCCTCAACACGCAGTTGTTATGAAGAGTGAGTAATAGTTTGGTCATCAGGAGATGTTTGCCGTCACACATCTCTTGTCTTTAATGTGTTAAGGGACTCATCAAACGGGCTGCAGGATAAAGACATCCGTGTGATTGTGTTTCCTTTAGCTTTCAGGAAGTGGTGATGTACTTCGGGCTCAAACCCAAGTCCGGAGAAAAAGAGGTCTTTCCAAATCACATCTTCATGCTCTGGTACGAGTTCTGCAATGACTTCAAGAACACCTGGAACCGTGAGATTAAAACCATGTCTAAAGAGAGGTGAGCGTTTATAGAAATAATACCACATCCCACATGAAGTCTAGTATACTTAGTATTTACTATAGCAAAGCAGTGAAGCGCTCAGCTTTTAACGGGCGCTTGTGCGTCTCCAGTAAAACCCGAGGGATGTCGAGAGAGGTTCTGTCCCCCAGCGGGGAGCTCTGCTAACTGGACGCACGGGTCAAGAGTGACATCATAAATCCAGCCGGCGAGTGACTGCGCTCCGGACCCGTCGCTCTTTTCTTTGATGCGCCTCGTGCTTTAATAACGCTCAAAACTTGTTGATTTTTATTTGTCTCCTCGAAACTAATCGAGGCTCATTTGAAGCGCAAAACGGCGACAGCGCGAGTCTGGGACGGGTTTTCTGAAAGAGCTTTTAGAGACGAAGACAGAGAGATGATGACCAGTTTAACAGCAGTAATGTGACTAATGTGGTTCTTGGTTGCCATGGAACAACCTTTTTGGGTTCCATAAAGAACCTTAAACATCCGAAGAAACTTGCGGTTTCACAAAACGTTAAATGAAAAAGGTTCTTTGGATGATAAAAAGGTGAGAAAGAGACGTTTCTTAAAAGAACCTTTGACTGAACGATTCTTTATGAAACCACGAATGGTTCATTTTATAAAGCACCTTTATTTTTAAGAGTTTACATACAGTTATCAGATAGAAAGACAGACATGTGATCAGTATTTTGTTCAAATAAGACTTAAAATGAAAAAATATATTCATTGTAATGTAAACATGTTTTTAGTTCTCCCAAAGTTTGCTTCTCAAGTTAATAGAAAATATTTCCATGTTTTAAAGTAAAAATGATTTGGGAGTGTAAAGTGTTCAAGATTAAACAAAAATGTTGTTGTTGGACTATAAAAGTGTTTAGTATCCGCTTAACAAATATCATTAGCATGAACAAATGTCATTTTTGAGTGAACGAGATGAGAATTGATATTATTACTGTTTTATTTTCAGACTAAAAGCAGCTAAAGAAAACGTCCAAAAGATCACAGCGGAGAAGAAAGTGGAGACAAAACAGATAAACGCAAACAGTCTGGTGAGATGAGCACTTTGCTCATATAGTGTTGCGTCTCGTTTTCAATACGAAAAAAACCCAAATGCGTTTGCTTCACAGAAAGAACGACTTCGGAAGAAAGAAGCAGGTGTGTCGTCCAGCTGAGACGAGAAGAGTCCGAGGTCGCCCATCATTGATTGAGACATCACATCCGCTGACTGTTCAATCTGTGACTGATCTCAGATCAGCGCCGATGTACTCCTGAGAATCCTGAATCATTGGTGAGGCAAATTAAGAGAACAGATGAATGGGGCAGGACTTGATCTGCAGATCCTACACCGTTCCCACATCTACATGGATATACAGCAATGCCTCACATGTGCATCAGTCACGGCCTACAATCACATGAACACGTCAAGGGCCGACATGATGTCATCTATCTTTGTACTTGAACGGAAAACAAGTCACTTTAATGGCTCTTTCAATTGCTGTTTGTTTTCTTTCAGCATTTGTCACCTTTTCCACGTTTTGCCAAATGAACTCGATTAGGTGAGAAGCCCTTTATGCACTTCAGTTATGAAGCCTATGCAATATTCTGTCTGAAAACTGTAGTGTGTACATTTAGCTTTTCAGAACGCTGCTGAACGTAGAATGATGTGTATGGTGTTATTATGCTAGAGAAACATGTTGACCCAGAGTATTTTTAAAAGTGCCAGTGAGCGAAAATGGTTTCATTACGAAATACAGAAGAATGTTTTGCTTGGAGAGAGGGTTTGTTTATTCATCTATTAATGATGTATATCTGTCACCGGTAGTTTCATTTATGTTTAATGTTAAAAGTTCTCTAACATTGTTCATGTAAATCATTTGTATGTAAGAATTTGCTGATACTGGGTCCAAATGAAGAGTTTCTTTCCAAAATGAGATAAATCATGTTTTTTATTATGTTATCATCATTTTATTGTGTTAGTACTGTGTGTTTTTTGTTTTGTCATCATGACTTAAATCAAAACAATCCAACTGCAGTTCGATTGATATTCGTCGGACTGTTCTCATTTTGGAAATAAACTCTTTAAATGATCTTTAAAGTTTGTTTAAACGCCTCTATTCAGGTGAAATAAACTGTTTTTATTTGTCATCAACCTCTGCACATAAAAAAGAAAAATGATGTGAGGCTTTCAAAAATATTGTGCGTCACCAATTTTAACTGTTTTTACTATTGTACATTATTTTTAGAGTAATTCACTTTTAGGACACCGGAACAATAATATTACAGTTTCTTTGCGTAAATCAAATCCCATAAAAACTAATCTCAGGAGAAAAGAATAAATAGCTCATTTAATTTGATCAGGTCAGTCTGGAGTGAAAGAAACTAGGTTAGTCTTTCAGCGGTTTATCAGATTCTCTCAATGAAGGACGTAAAGCAGTCTGCGGTTTTTGTTTATTCACCGATTCCTTCTGAAGAATGTTGGGAAGCTTCTGTTAACAAAGCGTCTCATGAGTTTCATGTGCATGTGTCGAGCCAAACGCACGCGGCATGAAATCAGTTTGTGCTGTTATTTATGAAGCATGTAATGAGTGAATCGGCGACACGTCCACGCGACGGTCAGAGAGAGGTCAGAGGTCAGACTGTCTGATGTTTTATTCATATGACTCATCCACAGAACGCATGCAGCTGTTCTTTATACAGTCATCAACCACAACAACGTACAGCAGATCTTTGAGAATGATATCATAAATAGACTAATAACTCAATGTTTGGTCTGTCTGCCACAAACAAATTCACAGCAATCCAGCAGAAACATGTAGAAAAGATCCCACCTGATAGAATTAAATAAATTCACTCGAGTCCAATTCCACATAGTGGAAACTCTCAGTCTTTAAACTGTTGGAGATTAATGAAGACATGCACTTCCGTAAACTTCAATTCAACACTTATACATCATACATACTACACCAGACACTTACAGTCCAGAACCTATGTGAGTAGTTAACAAGCATGTCATCAATCAATTTAATTAGAAGATTTAAGGTAAAAGTGTGAAGTACAGTGAGGTCATCACAAATAATCAAACAATGTTCTGACGTGATAAACCATGCAGAAAAATAACTGCTGCTGTCTTTCTAGGTCACTACGTGTAAGCACTGAACTGAATATGTTATCTTCAGGAGTTTCCTTTAACAAAATCAATTTCACTCAATATTCAAATTGCTGATATTATTCATTGTAATGGGGGATAAAAACATTCCTCTGGTCATGTCAAACGTCCGGACCTCACTGTGAGATATTTGACATGCTGTTTATCACCAACGAGTGAACAATTATTTGGAGTACAAATTGCTGTACAAATATTTGATGTGAAATCTCAAGTTAATAACTATTGGAGATTTTTTTATGTTGCAGTTCAGCTTTAATATATTTGCCTAACAGAAAACCACGTCTGACTTTCAGAAACGCAAGCATACAAATATAACAGACATGTGACTGTATGAATGTGGGTGCGCATGATTTAAAACGTTTAAAACCCCGTTGACGAATGTGAAATGTGTTTATTCGTCCATCGATAAATGGCTGTATAGTGTACATGAAGGACGCAAAGAAACTCAAATGTAAGATCGTTTTGGTTCCTCGTGGTGGTGGTGATGAATTTGACTTTAATTCTAGCAGCTATAATAAAGAACGGATGCGTGCGTCTTCTTGGATAGACCTACAGGATTGTAATGCGGACACCTTTTACGCACGCCTGTTTTGATCACATCCATCAGATCAAACGTGTCAAACACACGTGTGTTCTTACTGGATGACGCTTTCAAACACATTGTGCGTGGATCCATCCGTGTTAAATCCTCCACACGGGCTCTCTAGTCCAGATCTATGGAGACGCAGCGGCACTGTTTGACGCGCTGCACACGCTTCTTGCGAGTCGGTGGCTGCTGATCGGGGCAGTTGAGGGTGAAGGTCATGGTGGTGAATCTTTTGGGTTTGCAGAAGGAGCAGGACTGAAAGGCTCCCTCCTCTCTCCTCAAGTGTCTGGGGATGTAGAAGGAGTTGCACTGGCCGTAGCAGAAGCGGTTGATGATGGTGCGGCTCGCGCATCCCTCCTCGTGGATGGTCTGTTTTAGGGGCTGCGTCTTGCACCAGTCGCGCTTCAGGTAGCGGCGCTCGGTCACGTGTAGAGCTTCCTGGCTGGACTCCAGAACCTCGTCGGAAGAGCTTCGGGTTCTGCCTCTCGAGTCGGGGCCGGCCTGACGGGGGTGCTGGTCTGACTCGTTCGGATTGTTCTTGTCGGGACGAGGAATCGCGCCGCGGTTGCGCTTGGATTCGGTGGGATTGGGAACGAGGACGCAAACGAAAAGCAGCGCGCAAAGAGTCCGGACGGATGTGGCCATCATTACTGCAGGGGCAAAAAGTCCAGATTTTACCAATACATTATTATGTCCAAAACATTATGTACAGAAACAATGGTTATATGAAGTATTTTTGTACTTTACCTGTTTCAATAATTGACCAAAGTTTTAATATAATAACCCGCGGCCCTTACAAAAAGAATAATTGTCGCTTTCGGAGAATCATTCGTGCGTAAAAAGTTTCAGGAGAGCTGCTGTGGGTCTATTAGAACCACTCTTACGAAACTAAACAATGTTTTACTACAAAACAAAACAAAAATAACAATATTACTATAGTTATAATTAATCATGGCAACCCCCTACAAACCATATAGTTAAAACGTGATACTTTATGAGTAAAACTTCTTTTTTTCTTCATTGCGTACAAAACATGGCTACTGCACTTTTGCTATACAAATGATATATAAAATAAAATAAAAATATATAAACGAATGACATTGGATAGAGAAGTTATTTCTGAATAAATGCGTAATGGACAGACACCTGCTCCCGCGCGCATGAATTCAACGCTAAATGTGTATAAAGATGTCTCACCTGTCTTTGGTGTGTTTGGGTTTAAATGGGTCTGTAGATGTTTGTGAGGACAGCTGTCAATCCTGAAGGGCTGTTATCTGTCCCATAGACCCTCTCACTGGAGTCCCGAACACGAGCTGTGTCTGGTTAAATGCGCACAACATCTCTCTACATTATTGGCCAGGAACAATACAAGTGAATCAGAGCTATCCGCCCCCTGAAACACAGACACACAAACAGACAGACAGAGAGAGAGAGAGAGAGAGAGAGAGAGAGAGAGAGAAGAGAGAGAGAGAGAGAGAGACAGTCTGAAAGAGAGAGAGAGAGACGGGAGGAGTCTATCTGTCTGTCCAAACTGACCTGAACATCTCCAAAGACGAACATCTTTTTTTTCTGAGAGACACAAACACAAGCCAAATAATGTATGGGTGTAAAATAAACTTACAAACGTATTTAAAAAAAAACAGAAAAATATGTAATGGTGACATTAAACACGTCAATATGTTTCAAAACATTAAATTAAACGTGTCATAATGAAAAAAACAATAATATAAAGAAAGAAAACACAGACGGGTCGAGAAGGTTGCATTCTGGAATAATGTTTTGAACAGATCACCAAAAAAGTATTTTTTATTTGTAATATTCACCCAAATGACATTAATGATTACTTATGCATGCCCTACTAAATATAACTAATTGATTGATAGCCTAACAATCAATCATATACAAATAAATGGGTTCCAGATATAATTCACTAAATGATGCTGCATGCGTCTTTGGGCCCTTATAGAACCGTATTTCTTTTTCTTTTGATTAACATTTGTATGAGGCCTAAGGTTTAACTACAAACTCAACGGTTATTGTATTGAAACAACAGCCTACATTTGATGTTACTATGGTTTGGATATTTCGTTAGTTTTTATTCATCTTTGTGTTTTTGGCAGTGGAGCGCATGAGCTCTTTCACCGCCGCGAGAGTTCATTGAAAAGAATCGGTTCACTCATGCGGTTGGCGATTCACTGATTCAGTGATCCGGTCGCCGCAGCTCGCTGACTGGATCAAACGAGCTTCAATAAAAGATGAAGATTCTTTTAAATACGTTTTATTTTTGTGAATAAAGTCACACGGTACAGATCCACATGAAGGGTGAGTGAATAAGATTTATTTTCAGTTCTGTAAATTCTGTTTAATTGAGTGAAATTATGTCGTCGAATTTAATGAATATTTCAACATGTGTGTAGTTTGTGTGTCATTTTAAACCCGTTGTTGACGTTTTATTATTTCTTGTGATATGGTGTTTGTGTGTATTAAGTCAGCAGCACGTGTTTCGCATTTGTTTGTATATTATTCGCTATAAAAGAACGGATCAAATGATCGTGTTTTGCTAAACCGAATCAGATGAAACCGTGAGTTATACCGCTGAAGAAACGTGTTTTTCCTCCTGTTGTGAGTTTTTTCTAGTGTTTATTTCACAGAAGTCCAGAGATTGCTCCCAATCACAAGAGATTCCCAAACTTATTCAACCCATCTTTCTCCATCTATCAAACGCACCAAAATATTTCTAAATATACAGTTAAAAGTCATTTGTTCCTTTTTTATTTCGTTTATATTGCAATTACGTTATCCAAAATATTGTCATTGCTCATAAGGTTAATGAGTACACCACAACCACAAGAAACAAACAAATATTCAAGATTAGGCGATTTTGGCGGTATACTACCCTTAATTAAAAATAACATGGTTTCACGGTATTACGGTATTGCTATTACAACACTAAAATGTATTATTTCCAAATATCAGCGTAAACAAAAACATACTTTTCAACTGGACACAATATATTACATTTTGAACCAACATATAGAACATGTGTGTCGGGTAAAAATAAGACCTTAATTACAATATTCTTTCGAAAAAAAATATTTTTGTCATATGTATTAGACATAAAAATTTAATTACTTGATTAAATAATTTTTCTGTAAACACAGATCATACGGTTAACTCTTTTAAACCTCGGTATACCTTGAAGCCGTATTCGGCCCATGCCTATTCAAGAGTCAGGAGAATGCTTGATAAAGTTATGACAAAATCTTTTTATTTCAAGAACCATTCTGTCTTAAACTTTAAATAAGAGTCCACTGGTTTGAACCCCATAGAATACGCATACTGATCAAATAAAAACACTTTGAATAAAAGCGGCAAATGCATTTAAACTATATGTAAAATGAACAGAGTAATTTGCGGAAGATATTCAGTGACACTGTTGAGCAACAAACTAAACGTTCAAAAGACATCCAGTATTTGTCACAAGGTTTTTAACATGTTTAAATTGTTGTCTACTTTGGTAAATAAGCACATATTGTTGTTCTTTTGTTGCACAAATTGCTTCTGTCGTTTTCACCTACTTTGTAAGTCTCTGTGGATAAAAGCGTCTGTTAAATGTAAATAAAAGCAAGTCACACATTCTACCTTTTCCACTGTATTTGGTCACATAACAGTCAAGCAAACATGTTTTTTTCAATGGATTGTGGCGCTGACAAATACAAGTGCGCCACCATGTGGAAAACAAAGATAACAGTTCAGTTCACTTTATGTCCAAAGCAAATTATTAGGTACATGTTCATAAAACACAGTAAAATATTAACACCGCAGGATCCTAAACTGTATAATACTGCTTGACATTTTCATACATTTTCTTGAGGTACCACGAGAATGCTGTTTTTAAGACTAACAACGATATCAAATCTTTGCATAAACAATAAATAAAACCAAACTTTCTAATCTTGCATCCATTTTCACTCTAAATACAGACACATCTTACATGACCACCCGTCTTCATTCAGCAAACTAAACTACAAACTCCAGCATCATCAACAAATCTGAAACATCTCACGGCGATCGCTTCTGAAAAATCACTCTCATCAAGAATTTCACCTCTGATCGATCGCTCCAGCAAAACAAATTAAGACCACTGAAGATTTGCCGAAGAATGGTAAGAGATGTCTTACAGGTCGATGGGTTTCGTCGCCGCCAGAAGCCTGCCCTCCGTCAGTGGGTTTTTGGGTGAACCTCTGTATCGAGTCCCATCGCTCTCAGCCACGTGCAGACAGACAGAATTGGGATATTCACTTGCAGTGTTTTTACTGGCTGAGAGCCCCTTTGGTGCTCTATTAGTGATGTCATCTAGCGAGGTGTGGCGTGCGGCTGGTTTCTTAGGAGGAACTGGGGGTTTGGTGAATGTAGGGTCATCTGTCCGTTGCTTCGCTCTGGCGCACAAACCGCTCTCAAAACTCACAGCCTTCGTAACCGGACTGACCACAACCAAACCCGTCCTTCCATCTCTCATCAGAGAGTTGATCCTCCTCACCGACTGCCTGACGGGCGTCCGCTGGAACGTCAGAGGAGATCGGGTCATTTTGGTTTTGGGTGAATTCAACGTCATCATGTTGAAAAGTTTAATCTGCTCGGAGACTTTCTTCCGGGCGGTTTGGAGTGAGTCCTGTGGTTTGTCAGTGTTATTCTGAGGCACATCGGCGTTGGCGCTCAATGAAGAGGCGTTCTGATCTTTTGACAGGGATGTGTTGTTGACAGCGGTTTGTGTTCTCGATGTGTACGGGGTGGACTGAACCCTGATGGATGTGTCCCGTCTGAAGGCCACAGGACTCTGGATGTCCAAAGCGTCTATCAGTTGACTGCAGTCTTGAGAACGCACGACAGGCTCCTTAAAGTAACACTTGCTTTCATCTTCAAAACACAGAGAGCCGTCACGCGTGGTTTCAACTGGAGGTCCGGTCTCAAACAGAGTGCTATCGATGTGTAGAGGCGACAGAGGAACAAACTCAACCTGCCCGAATGTCACTTCGCAATCGTCCGTCGTGCTTTTGCTGGACTCAAAAACCACAGAACTTTCGTTAAATTTATCGGAGCACGCATCCACATGGGAGGAAACCACCTCTGAGTTTGTACCGACTTCATCCTGTGGTTCTTCACATGGCGCTGGTTTGTAAACAATGTGGGAACGTTCATCACTGAATGAATCAGCACAGTAGATGCTCTCGGGTGTATTGCTGACCGTCTGAGTTTCGCTCACGGTGATTGTCGGCACAGAGCGGCAGATGCTCATGGGGGTGTTGGAGAACAAATTTGTTGGGAAGCTGGAGGTCACATCAGGAATCTCTCCCCTCCACAAGCTCATGTGATCTGGGGTCAGCAGGTTATTCTCAGACTTGCTTATCAACTTGGAGCCTGTGAAAGAGAGAACATATGGGAATATAAGAAACTAAAGGATACTCTCAGGATATTGTTTGTTTTTTATATGAAATAGTTTGGCCAGGAGTGCTGGGAAGTTGGCATTGTTCTCCATGTCTGTAGTGCTTGACCACACTTGAATGATCTTATATCTGGTTCTCTAGTGCAAAACCACTAACTGTGTATTGAAGATAAAATATTTAATAAGTTGTTTATCATGTTACCCTCAGTGACACGTTCAGTGTAGTTTGAAGGATGAAACTGAAAGCATGTAAACATTGCTACTGACCTTTTGAAGGGCTCTCGTTTAAAACCGCCGGACTAAACGCCGACTCTTTGGTGAAGTGAAAACCAGAACAGCTCTCTTGTGTCGCTAGGCGCCAACCTATGACCTCTGACCTCTTTGGCCCCAGTTGTGAATGTGTAATGTTGTTCTGTTGAAATAGAGGCACCCGCTTTTTACTCAACGCTTTGACTCATATATGTGGTGTTGAATCATGAGTTTACTGAAAGAAATACCGATAGTGTTTCTGTTAAATAATCTTTTTTATTTCAGCATAAATACATGCATAAAGTGGCCGGGTAAATAATGGCAAGGAATTCCCCAAAACCACAAGAATTAGGAACATAAAAACTGTTATAACATTAATATTAGTTTCTTCTTAAAATATTTTTAGTAATATCGGGTTATACGATAAAAATATTGATATTTATTTTTCTTTTTAATATGTGCAACATTAGGCAAACACACACAAACCTTACAGTACATCATCTTAGTGTCAAATGATTGTTAACAAGCAATTCCTAAAACATTTTAAATCATGAATATTTAATTACCCACATCATGCTGGTTAGTGGCCTATTTTTTAATCATAAAATATGTATAAAACAAGATAACAAGAACACTATTTCAGTATTTTAAAGTAACACACACTATTTAAAGTTGTTTTCTCTACAGTGACTGCACACCACTTAACAGCAGCATGTACCTACATTAAACTGCCACTAGATGGAGCCATAACTGAAAGAATGCTTTTCCCATCAGAATATATGTGCAAAAGTGTAAACATTTCTTTCTTAAACCAAGTGCTATATTATTCATAAATATGCATTACATAAACAAAAACAATCATGCAGATTAAACGCATGCAAATCACTGCTGCACTCAAGGTGGTTAAGCAGTCGATTAAGGTTGGATTGTTCAGTCTCTGGTGGAGGTTGATAGAGATGATGTTGTATCTAAACTTACAGACTCGCGGCTAGATTTGCCCAGACTGAAGCGCAGACGCAGAGATTTTCTTATGGGCTCTTTTTTAGCACATCTGGGGGAGAAACAGCCCGTCTTTCCTGACTCAACTCTGAAATCAGATGAGCCAATTAAACTTTTTTAACAAACGTGCATGACAGAGAAATACAGCAGATATGTAAACGGCAAACGTAAATGTGCGTGTGTGACATGTTGTACCTGCTGACGCTGCGACCTCGCAGTCTGTTGCTTTTCCTCCGGGATGAACGAGTATTCCTGCCCACTGAAGACAGTAAAGCGTTCTGAGATGAGTCCAGCACTCCTGATGCACTGCGAGCTGTTGCAACAAAACGCATTTAACAACCTTAAACAATACGACTTCACAATGACAAGCAGGCAAAATCATTATTCTGAGTGCACACCATAACTATAACAATACAGAGGATTGATTATGAAATGTTTCAGCTGATACATCGATCAAATTCAAATGAAATATCAAATGAAATTCCACTTCAGTTAATATTGTCATGCATTTAACATGTTACAACTGCAGCATGTGATCTTATCAGCGGTCCTTGATCTCCAAAATGACAATTGACTCACCTGATCCAGGTGTAGATGTTCCTCCAAACAGAGCGTTCGGGAACAGCTCCAGACCGAGGTTCTTCTTGATGGATCTGCGTTTCTTGTTGGAGAAGCCGTGAGTGTGTGACTCATGTGGCAGCTTACGCTTTGGAGTCATAATGACAGGTGTGGCAGCAGAGAAAACTGATGGAGTGAAACAGAATTCATTGACTATAAATGATTATGAACAGATCTTGCACATTCTTGTATTTTTTGCAATCAGGTTGTGTTCAACAGGCAGAAGTGACTTGTAGCTTCAGAATGACAAACAGCCATGTGTGTGAAAACAGGACAGAAAGCAGAAGAACCTCTTCAACACGTACAGTGTGTGTCCATGCTGTTACAAACAAATAGAAGCAAACAAGCCGAGAGCGATAATACCCCAGTGGGTACAGAAAGACGCATTTCAACAACTCAAAGATCATATTTGCATTCATTAAAGAATGAATTCATTGCATTAAGAGGGAAACGTGCAATTGAAGCAGTTGTGATGCGATGACAGTACGTGTGCAGACAGACGGTACGGTGAAGTCTGATCTGTTACCCACCTGCTCTGTCAGACTGTGGGGTATTTGTTGGGGTTCTACTAGTTTTAAACTTATTCAGAGCTCCATTTACCACGTCTGGAATACAAGACAAACCCACTCAACTCAAAGTCTACATGACATGTGCTTCACCTAAGACCCTGTAATCGTTCACTTCTGATCTAACATGAGCTTTTTACCTCCTAAACTGCGTCTGTTGTTCTTCTTCATGTCTGAGTGAGTGTTGTGCTCCTCTAGAGACACAGAAGAGGGTGAGAACATTCCAGCATCACAACCCAACATCGCAGGAACCTTCTCCAGGAGGAACTGAGGAACCACGCCTACAAACAACAACACGGCATGTGAAGTGACATCACACAGGCGAGAAAATCTCTCTAAAAGAGTTTGTGATCTGAAGACATGTTTACCCAGAGCTGCAGCGTTGTCGATGAGACACTGCACAGCTGCGGCCTGATGTTTCAGTCTCTTCTCTGTACTGCTGCTCATCTTCTCTACTCCATCGCCACCGTGGAAGAGGTTCGGAGCAAATATCACAGAGAGATTACTGCTGTCCATCTTATTCTGAGCACATCTGAAACGCAGATCAGGAATACACAAACTTCACATTCGTTTACACACAAAAGAGCCACCAAATGGCTTTTGAAAAGAAACGGCTATTGAAAGGAGAGTCGACAATTAGCATAACAACAGATTGGAGACGAACAGCGCCATTGCTTTTTTTCACATCGTACCGCAGAGAGACGCTCCTGAGGAAGCTGAAGAAATAGCGCAGCGTGTTTAAATTCTTGTCGGGCAGCACACAGGACAGCAGAATGGTGCCGGTGGTCCTCTCCTCTTCTGTGGGCAGCTCCTGGACCTTCAGGAAAGCACTGTGCAGGTCTGTGGTGAGAACCGGCTCCGGGAGTTCCCTGAAGAACTGTTTTAAAAGTCCAGCGGTGTCCAGAGGGACAGCAGTGGACAGGCAGTCCTCACCCTGGTCCAGTTTGCTCTACAGGTCCAAACAATCGGCCACTGTTAAACAATGCCACCGGTCACAGTCTCACCAGTGACATAAGATATAAAAGCGACTCACCCTGAGGCTTTTGACCCGAACGACCGAACCTGATTTCCTGAAGAGACCCTCGGTGTCCAAATGCTCCATCAGGCTTGTGCAAACATCTGCTACAAAACTGTCAAGTGAGAATAAATACAAATGACGGTCAAAGAAAACCCAACACAATTCATTTTTAATAGTAATTTCTAAAAGTATCTCTTACCATGGCAAGTCTCCATAGTCTAGCACATAACAGTGTGGCAGACTTTCAAGCGGGACCCCGAAAACCCTCACCTAGAAATAACCAAAAGTCATTTAAACGTTCCGTCAGGCAGTTTAGTCTGAACTCATAACAATAACAGGAGCTTTGGACCATTTTCATGATCCTTTTAGATCCGATAACGTCAGCTAAACTGAAAATCTATGTGAGCTGGGCCGAGAGTCAAAGCCTCAGGGGCTCGCGCAGGTAATTATGGACTTACATTCCACCCGCTCTCCATGGAGGGAAAACATGAACAAATAAAGCTCTGTGTGTTTGAATATCAACAGCACTTCTCCTTGAACTGTGTACTTTTCACCCAGAAACACAGCTGACTTCACATAGGAGACAAAGCGATGGAAATCTCACCAGAGAAGCCACGCGATCATCTGTAACATGAATTATATTGGAATCTAAATGTCTCAAATGCAAACCAGCGTTGAGCAGCTTGTATATAATTCAATAAAGCGGCAAATAGCCATTAAAAAAGGATCTTATACACACAACATGTGCTTTAATACTAAAGGCTGCACTATGTATAAAGAACATTGGGGCAATTCCATGAAAATGTCAACCGTTACACAAAACTAAATTTTGTTTTTATCAACATTCTGTGGTTCAAATACCCACGTGAGATCTCACTTTGTACAGTATTTGTTTTATTTGTAGTGCATGAGATTTCTCATTGTGCAGGTAAGAGCCATTTTCAGGATCGTCACATCCGCTACATGATCCTCATAAATGGAAAATTAAAATCTTTAATGGTCTATGAAGAGTCATCACTTGTCTGTTCATTGGGTATTATTGCATTTTATTTCACAGAAACCCTTCAAAGTTTGTCTTCTCCCCAAAACCACGTCCTTTTCTGTCACATCCATAACAAATGTTGATGTCCCTTCCTTAAAATAGAAAATATGTTCATATGCTGACTTTATGTTTAGATATAAACAGATACTTCTATATATTCGTAAATTCATTCTCTGAGCATTTGTGTGTCCATAACGTCATCTGTGCAATCATTTTCAGTCTCTCTCAAAGCCTTACTGGACAACATTGGGAAAGTATATAAATACACATGTTTATTGTGACATATATTCATTTATATGACATTATAAACATGCATCGGTGTGTTTCTTGGCCTCCGACGAAGTGAGTATGACGCACCAAACTGCTGCTGTCTAGTTAGGGAGCTTAGATAAGTTGTGAAACACGGACGCAAACGTGTACAAACACTACACACATCTACAACATTAAATCGAGTGTAAAACAACATAATATCATTTTTAATGAACTCACCGAGTTTGCCGGAGTCTGTTTGTTTCTGTTTTTGTTCCAGTTCTTGATTTTTATCCCGTAAGCGGACCGCAGATGCTGAACAACAGCCAGACGAACCACATTCCTCTCTAAAACTTTCATGACGACCCCTTAAACCGTTTAAAATCACCCGAACCTCAAAGCAGACAGTAAAACGAGCTCATAGAAGAAGAACAAAGCGACACGAGGGGTAAAGGCGCAAATCTCTCCTCACAGTTCCGCCTCACGCGTTTAAATAAAAAACGGCCGACTCGAGTCAACAATCCCCTCTAACACTTCATATGTTCGTTTCGCCTCGATCAAACTTCATTTTCGGATCACTGTTGAGTGTTTAATCGCGTGTTTTAGTTCAATGTCCTCGAGTAAAGTACGGATCCGTCTGCTTGACTTCCTCACTTCACAACGGCAGCTGAGCTCGAGCGAGACGTTCAAATTTCGCCCTGACTACGTCACGCAACGGATTACTGGGCTTTGATTGAACCAGAGCTGGACACGTGACATTGCTTCTCCTGTGGCCCCGCCCTCTCCTGCTCTCTGTCAAAAGTGAATGGTGGCGCGTGCGGCGGATGCGCGTTTGTTTGAGCTGAAAATGAATTAATTTAATTGAAAAAGTGATTTAGCACGTCGCTCAAAACCGCCACAGAAACTCTTGGTTATAATGGGAGTTTAATTGGTTTCTGTCGGTCTTTGGAAACGAATGTTATCAGACGAATAGGAACCGAACAATTACCGGAATTAGCTAATTCTGAACACAATAATGGTATTTGTAAACGTTGTTTATTTAGACGTGCATGGATCATATTTGAATATTAAACTATTTAACACATTCCCGACATCACTGCCTCCAATTTTTGACACATTTTGAACTTTTTTGTTTATTTGTTTAAATGTTGGATTTGTTTACATTTACTAGACTTTTATAATTACCGATGACGTTTCACACGTCTCCATGCATTGCTATATTCATTTACATGCATCGGTGTGACCCGAGCCAATGATCGCACAGAACGCCGCTTTTTGTTATCACTTCATGTTTTTATTACAACATTACATGTATATACAGTAAAAGGGACAGTACAAATGTACGGCTGAGGCTGAGATTGTTGCGGGTTTAGAAGCACTTCCTGTGGACAATGGATGGACCGGCCTCGTCGTACTCCTGCTTGGTGATCCACATCTGCTGGAAGGTGGACAGGGAAGCCAGGATGGAGCCACCGATCCAGACGGAGTACTTACGCTCGGGGGGAGCGATGATCTAGAGATGAGAGAAACATTTACTGTTTAGTGTCTGGACATCGACGTTTTTTATTTGAGATGCGGATGTAGTTTTGTCTGTTATTTTCCTCACCTTGATCTTCATGGTGCTGGGGGCCAGGGCAGTGATCTCCTTCTGCATACGGTCAGCAATACCGGGGTACATGGTGGTACCGCCGGACAAGACGTTGTTGGCGTACAGGTCCTTACGGATATCAATGTCGCACTTCATGATGCTGTTGTAGGCGGTCTCGTGAATACCAGCGGACTCCATACCTGAGCGTCAAAAAGCGCGTTTAATAAAACACCGCAACTTTCGGAAATGACTCGCAAACTATTCGCCCAACTCACCAATGAATGAAGGCTGGAAGAGGGTCTCGGGACAGCGGAAACGCTCGTTACCGATGGTGATCACCTGACCGTCGGGAAGCTCGTAGCTCTTCTCCAGAGAGGAGGAGGAGGCGGCGGTGGCCATCTCGTTCTCGAAGTCCAGAGCCACATAGCAGAGCTTCTCCTTGATGTCACGCACGATCTCACGCTCAGCTGTGAGGAGACAAGTTGTAAACCCCCGTCAGTCCGAGTAAATCGATGCACCGGTGACCTTTATTCTGTACTTGTTGGCTTCGGGCTGCTAAACTACGGCCACTCACCAGTTGTGACGAAAGAGTAGCCTCTCTCAGTCAGGATCTTCATCAGATAGTCGGTCAGATCGCGACCGGCCAAGTCCAGACGCATGATGGCGTGGGGGAGAGCGTAACCCTCATAGACTGGGACGTTGTGGGTCACACCGTCACCGGCGTCCAGCACGATACCTGCGGAGCGTCACACGCGTCATGAGCGCCAGGTAGCAAGCAGGTGTACATAACAACATTCGTGACAACAATACAATCGAATCCGAGTGATTTTTCACAACATTACTGTTACGCTGCTTCAGTAAGACATTAAAGTCCCAGTGAAATAAAAATGACAAATCCTATTTTTTCATGAAATATTGCTGCGTTTACAGTAAATAGCTTATCAGCGTGGGTCTTTGTCTTTTTAAAATGACTATCCATCTCAAATGACGTCAATTCGAAGGCTTGGGCGGAGTATCCGTTAGCTCCTCCCCTTCAACTGTCAGTTTCATTCCAAAATGAATGCAACAGCTGTTTTTACACATCCAATCAATTCGCAGTGAAAAACGCAAGCTACGCCCACTAATTTTCTCATTTGAAATTCCTTTTTCACTTGGACATGTGTCAACACACTATTCCTACAATTAAATCGAATTCAGAGAATCACATTTTTGGAGCGAGAAGTTGAACTTGCAGTTTTGATCAAATACTTTTTTATGTATAATTTGAATATAAGTGTTAATATGAACGCACCAGTGGTACGGCCGGAGGCGTACAGGGACAGCACAGCCTGGATGGCCACATACATGGCTGGGACGTTGAAGGTCTCAAACATGATCTGCAAGTGAGAACAAGCCAAGTGTTACGAACTGGTCCAAGTCAAAAGACTCTCGGAGGATGTATCAGAGCATAGAGACATCATCAGTACCTGTGTCATCTTCTCTCTGTTAGCCTTGGGGTTAAGAGGGGCCTCAGTGAGCAGGGTTGGGTGCTCCTCAGGGGCAACACGCAGCTCATTGTAGAAGGTGTGATGCCAGATCTGAAGACCGACAACAAACACATTCACGAAATGTGGTAACAAACAAAAATTTGTTCTAAGGATGTTTTTCTAACTTCCTCTTATGAAAAATTTATTTCTAAATGACATTTTTGTAACATCTTAGAATGTCAGCAGTGACTTGTAGTATTGATAAAAAAGGCTATTTTAACATCACTGCAAGAACATTACCAAACCTCCTGAATAGTTATCAATCAAACAGTTTCGTAGGATATTAACATGTTAATTATGAGTTTTTGGTATCATTTGTGAACTTTCGCTAGAAACTCACCTTCTCCATGTCGTCCCAGTTAGTGATAATGCCGTGCTCAATGGGGTACTTCAGAGTCAGGATACCTCTCTTGCTTTGAGCCTCATCACCGACGTAGCTGTCTTTCTGACCCATACCCACCATCACACCCTGATGGAGAGAGAATCAGCGTTAGGCACAGACATCACAGAGGTATTTTAATGTCAATTATGAATGAATAAATCTGGCACTAGAGCTTGTAAAGTTATCACGACTGAGCCGCTGTCTCTATAGGACAGGATTTCCCGTATAATGTCTCGGGTTGTTATGCACCTGGTGACGGGGTCTGCCAACAATGGAGGGGAAGACAGCACGGGGAGCGTCATCTCCGGCAAATCCAGCCTTGACCAAGCCAGAGCCGTTGTCGCACACAAGGGCGGTAGTCTCTTCGTCGTCGCACATGTTTGGTTTTCTGGTTGGTCTGTGAAAGAAGTTGCACGGTCAGTGACAGACACACTCATAAACACAGACGTATTTGTAAACATTGCTTTGAATACTTTTCCGACACGCACTTTATAAGTTTGTTGTCCCTGTACAGATTCTAAATCTAAATTTCGATGTTTACAAAATAAACGTAAATTCTGTTTTTGGTTATAAATTCCCTATAGTCTGAAGCTACATTTGAGCCGTAGTCGAAATAGTTAAAGGTTACAGCTATGCGACACATGTCCCTCCTGCTCCTGAAGACCTCGTGAAACTTTATCTCTTTTGCTGTCACAGTAAAGCCAAAGAAGGGCTAAAGTTAAACTGAAGGACAGGTGCTTCAGTCATTAAAGTGAAGCTCGCCCCGGCCGCAGCTGTCAGCCCATTACATCACGCCCGCTCACCGGCCAGCTTCATTCATGCCATTCTGAATCAAGATGCTTCGATATCAAATGAAGAACGCGTTTACTCGGTGTCTAGCACGAAGGTACTTACTGCGAATTATGCGCTCTATACAATATCCTAAGAATAATCTATTCCTGCGAAACATAAGAAGTCTGCGTTAAATGTACTCGTCGCTCTACGGCTGTTATCCTTTCATATAGTCGAATACTATCTGACATCCTCGCAAACTCGCCAGCCCCAAACGTCCATCTGGTCTAAAGAGATTTCAAAAGACATGCTGCGGGTTCTTCGTTGGACTCACCAAGTTGTTATCACAAGACTGATGCTTCCACTGGGACAGAGTGACAAGGTGAGAGACCCCTTTAAATAAGACTGGCTCCCGGGGGCAGGGGTGGAGCATCGGGTTCACACAAGCCCAAATAAGTGCATCCAAGAAAAAATAAAAAAAGAGAAAATAACCCTCCCCACCCACAAATCTGATCCGCAGCGGACCCCCCCTAAAATTAAGAAGGGCTTCCTTAGAAACAGCCGGCGGGGTGCCAAGAATCTCCCCGGGGGGTTTGAACGTAGACAGATATATCTGTTGATTTCAATATTAATATGAAATGAATCATTTCCACAACTCTTGAAATGCAATATTTCAAAAAATAACCGGTTCGCACAGATCATCGCAGCCTTCGAAACTGTTTGTATTGTGGAAAGCGTTTTACAATTAAATGTGATCACTTTTTGTAATATGCATCGTTTGGTATTATTTTGGTATTTATTAAATACATTCTCCTTTTTTTTTAGGTAGTATTGTAAACATTATGAATGATTCTTATTGTATAAATGCAGAGGAATGCACAGCATCCCTTATATCTGTGTGGAAAAGTTCAACACACATTGACACACTTTTGAGGTTTAATCTTTATTCTATCTAACGTGTCTCCCTTTTCTGCAAGAAGAAGACATATCAGTAGTAGTGTTTTTTCTGTGTGATATTTCTCACAATAAATGTTGGTCTTTTGTCAGGCTGCTAAGGGAATCGGCAGGAGATTTCCTAGGGTATACAGTCAGCACCCTCTTGATATAATTTTGATTATTCAGCTTTTTACCAACACCGGGTGCCTTAAGATGTCAACCTGCCTTAACTAGATCTCGCTGGGTCTCGTTTTAGCAACATCTTAAAGGTTCTCTCGCTCACCAGGAAGAATACTGTATATGTCAATGGGCCAATGCGCTGGCATGTGGGCTCGAACCCTAAATGTGGTAAACAGCTGAGGGGTAACGCCAGCCGGACCCTCTCCCCCTTCCCAGTGCTGAGATTGGCTTGAGTGTAGTAGTAGCTGATCTCTGATTGGTTAAGCTGTCTCCTTTTAGGGTCATGGTTCTCATCAGGTGTCATGAACGTGAGGCCGGTCAAGCTCTCGGGACGCGTCCTCCCATTGGTGTTAGTCAGACCCCCGATCCTCAGCACCCCATTAGGAAATTCTACCTTACTATGGCAACATATGGTCGTTTGGGAGCGTTTGTGCACGCAAATCAAGTTTCTGAGACACATCTCCAAATCGGTTCGTGTCATATATATTAGGAGCCGCATGGATAATGATATTACAATTACATTTTAATCAGAAAAATGTGTTTTGCATTCAGATATCAATACAGTGGCATTAATTAAAAACATTTAATAGATTGATTTCTACGTACAAATTAAAAGTACATCTGAATCATTATTTTTTGACATGACAGTTCTTTAAATGTGACACTAGGCTGTCACAAGGACCTGAAATAGAAAACAATGCGGACGATCATGACGGAAAGCTTTTTTTTTTACGTTGATTTGAAATGTTTTGTAACTCATTGTGTTCCTGAAATCGACAACATCTCTCCTGGTTTAGACAACAATGTTCTTAATGTCAATCTAAAATAAGCTAATAAGGACACTTGATATCGGAATAGTTTGTTCTAAGCAGAATGATAGTTTGATGGCAGGATTTGTGTGTGTATGGGGGGGGGGGGGTCGGATCGCTGTCATTTTATATCACAGTTGGTAATGGGGGGTTTAAGGGGTTTTAGGGGGCAGGGGAGGAGCTGGTCCTCCTTCACATACTCGGCTGCTTGGGAGTTTGACTATTAATAGCTGTTTTGCTCTGTCTGCACATGTGAAGGAGGCGTCCAGCATTCCTCAGTATTTGAATGATCCCCAGAAACCGTCCAATAGATACAGCGTTTAATGGGATGTATCCATAAAAAAAGAATTATGCATTTACCCTTAAATACAGGAATTTGAAATACAAAAATTCAGCATAACTTTATTTGTATTCATTGTACAAACATAGAAAATACTCTGGCAACCATCTAATGCGTGCATTTACAATGATAGTTATTGAACTTCTTGTACAAAAATGAAACCTTAGAATGTGATGAATCACATTTGAGACACAAATTCTCAAATACAAGTTTTGGTCATCAAAAAAAGCAGGGCACATGTTATACGTATATTCAAAATCTGTTAAACTAAAAGGCTTTGATTTAAACAGCCATATGTTCAGCCATATATAAAAATATATATAGTTAAATGATAATTTAGTCGTGTTTTTATAAAATAATAAAATAACAAAGGGATACAAGAAGACTGTACATAGAGCTGCAGAGATGTTCGATGACAGAATGTCATTGAAAAATAAATTATTTTTGCTGTTTTTGTTTGCGTTGAGTTTTAAAAGACACGATTCACCACCGAAAGTCTAAAATGGATTGAATTATGTGTCTTGCACTTATAAACATTTATTTATAAACTAAAAGGCTTTGATTTATACACCCCATGTTCATTTATCAACAGCCTATAGTATAAATATATATAGTAAAATGATCATTTAGTCATTTTTTATAAAGTAATTAAATAATAAAACAAAAAAGGGCTCAAATAAAACTATACACAGAGACGTTTGGATTACAGAATGTCATAAAAAGTTATTTCGTTTTATTTGAGTTTTAAAAGACACGATTCACCCCTGAAAGTCTAAAATATATTGAATTGTCATTTTAATTACATTTTCGCATGTTTGAAACTCACTATCAGACAAGACTTCTATTTCCCTACACGGGGGAAGACTGATATCTTTAATATCACTCATGAGGATCACCACACAACAACACTTTTACAACAGACGATTAAATCTGACATCAACAGGGCCGTCGATTTACTTTCTTTAACTCAAATATCTCTAAAAACACTTGAACAGGTCGCTGTAGCTCCTGCGCATGCGCGGCGGTTCTCAAGCTCGCGCACTAGACGTCATACGCGCGACGCAGGCCACGCGACAGCTGTTATGATTACACACCTCCACATGAGCGTTTTTATTGATGTTTTTCGCGTTTCCGGATGAGTTTTGTGCGCGCGGAGGTTGAGTTTGTGACGCGGCTCATAATGCAGAATGAATGATCATTCGGTGGAGCAGGAGAGCGAGCTCGAAGCGCTTTCATCGATCTTTGGAGAAGACTTCACAGACATCAGATCACAGAACCCCTGGAAGGTTCATATATTTATATCTTTCTGTTCGATTCACAGACAACACTGTGCTTTTCGATATTTACTATAGTCAACTTCAGCAAACTTGTTTCAACCTTACACAGGAAATGTTAAAGTTCACTACAGAATTGAATGCATACCGAAGCTTACCTCAACAAAGTCTAGCAATTACTTTATTACAGATTGCTAACTATTGTTAGCATCTCAGACTGTCTGAAGAAACAAGTTTGTCATGATCTTATAAGCTATGTTTGGTACAAAAGTATCTTAATTATTCATAAATCACGTTAATAACAGTGTTGGGTAAGTTACTCTGAAAAGTAATGAATTACTAGTGACATATTCAATAGTGTAATTACATCACTGCGCAAATGAAAAAAGTATTTAATTACGCATTACTAATGACTTTCTATATCCTACATCAACCTTGAGTAGTGAAGTGATTCAGTAGACATGAAACGACTCTTTAAATTCATTCAAATACATAATATAAAACTACATAAAGTAATATTATTAACTGACCAAAGTATAGAAATGTGAGAATTATACAATAAAAAATTGTCAGTACCACACATACATATTACGGTTTAATTACATCAGAATGTAATTCAATTGCAGAAAAAATGAGTAATCCCTTACTTTACTGTTTCAACGGAAAGGTAAATAAATGAGTTATTTTAAATTACAGATGTCTTTTTCTATATCTAACGTATTAGATTTAAGTTTGCTGTGTATCAGTTATTGATCATTTCTTTGATATGTAAATATTGCCGCGCACACATATACAGCCGCGATTGTGTATGAATGTGTCATTTTTCAAGGACTGAAAATAGACAAATCCTCAACGAAAATGTTCTCTTGTCTGTGATGCGACCACTTGACCTGACATGTGTTTGTTTGCAGGTCAGAAGACCTCCGGAGATGAACCTGCACCTGCGTCCTAAAGCTCTGGGTTATGGACAGACGAGTTTTGTTTCTGTGGACCTGCAGGTCAAATGTCCACCGACATATCCTGATGTGTGAGTATCATCAGACTGTGCTGTTGTGCGACAGCACTGAATGCCATTCATTCTATGATAAAAAAAAAACATGTACGGTTCTCCGCTACAGCCACATTAGATGGATAAAGAAGGTGTGTGTTTTTGTTTGTTGTGTGACATCAGACCACCAGAGTTGGAGCTGAAGAACGCTAAAGGCCTCTCGTACGACAAACAGCAGAACCTGCAGCTGGAGCTGAATAAACTGGCCGAAGAGCGATGCGGAGAGGTTTGCAGATGTTCACGAGTCACGTGACTAAGAGTTTCGTCATCTCTCTCACGATTCCTCTCTCTCTCAGGTGATGATCTACGAGCTGGCAGATTTTGTTCAGTGTTTTCTGACGGAGCACAACGTTCCTCCTTCGAGCTCATTCCACGAGGAGATGCTGAAGAACCAGCGGCGCTTACAGGAGCGCTTGGCCATGGAGGAGCAACAGAAGATGGACCAGCGCCGGAGACAAGAAGAACAGACGGTACATCAGCGTTCAGCATCACAACATTCTTACAAACTTCAGTCTGATTTGAATTCCAACGTTTACATCTTGCGCAGCAAAATGAGATTCTCGCAGAAATCCAAAGGCGAGAGGAAGAGAAACGAGAAGAGAAGAAGAAGAAGGAGATGGCCAAGCTGGTGAGACGTCTCACTTTCTTCTTTACAAGAATAAAACGTTATAACGGAATGTTATAGATGTAGATGGGAATGTTTCAGGAGCGTATGGAGAGCACAAATCAGCCTGTTTTAGAAAGGCAATCATCAGCCTCACCTACAGATCCTTCTTATGTCAAGAAAACGCTTGCAAACCGACGGCGGACCACGTCCACCAGTAGACACAGGTCGGATAAGTGTTGTTCGCGACTATTTATGTTAATAAATAAACATTAGTTGTTTGTAGAGCGATAATGTCATGTAATAGACTTCATGCGTGATGTTTGCTCTCTCTCTCCAGACGTGACACACTCAACGAAGAGAATGCACGGCAAACAGATGTTCTGCACTTCAGTAATAGCTCTTTTGGGGAAGTGATGGTTCACAGAGGGAAATGCATCGGTAAGACTGTGCGCAGCTTTGTATTAACACAAAGATCATGTACAGCGGGTAAAATAAGTTTTTATTTTAAAAACTCCTCGCAAGATTTCTGACAGAAGAGTCAAAAAGAATAGAGCCAAGGACCGCTTGTGGAGAACGTTAGAAAGACCTGGAATTAACAGGTACAATTGTTTCACAGAAAACAATAAGGAAGGCACTCAACCGCAGTGGTCTGTATGCACGCTCACCACGCAAGACTCCAAAAAACATGTTAAAGCTTGTTTAAAGTTTGCTACACAACATTAAGACAAGCCTGTGAAATACTGGGAGAATATACTCTGGTCAGATGAGACCAAAACTGAACTCTTTGGATACCATAATACACACCATGTTTGGAGGTCAAATTTCACTGCACATGACCCCAAAAACACCATACCATCAGGGAAGTTTGGAGGTGGGAACATCATGGTGTGGGGCTGTTTTTCAGCATAAGGAACTTTATATAATTGAAGGAAGGATGAATGCATAAATGTACAGAGACATTCTTGATAAAGATCTGCTGCCATCAACCAGAATGGTGAAGATGAAACGAGGGTGGACATTGTTCCCCAAACACACAGCCAAGGAAACTCTCAATAGGTTTCAGAGAAAGAGAATAAAGCTGCTAGAATGGCCCAGCCAATCATCTGGAGAGAAAGAACCAAAGATCAGAGTTTGTAGAAAAGGGCCCAAGGAACCTTCAAGATTTGAAGACTGTATGTGTGGAAGAATGGACCAAAAGCACCTTAAGAAATGTATTTAATGCAGAGTAATTTGTGCGTAAATCAGACCTTCCGGAAAACGTTCCGCCGGATTCACAAAAACATAGTGAAGTCAGATTTGATGGTAAAATGTTTGTACGTTATTGAATTAATAATACCTGGTGCTCTTCTGAAAACCACCAGCTGGTGGCGCATGAGAGCGCTGTGTGTCTTTCTGGAGAAGTTTTGGTTGCTGTGATTTGGAATATCCAGATACATTTGCATGTAACTAGTATCTTATTTTGAAAAATATTACTGTAACGGTTGCAGTAACCAACCATTAATATTAACTTCACCGTTGTGGTGTTGTACGTGTATGATGGTTGGTCAATGTAGTTTTTGTCCCGCCTCACTATGATTGGATGGATGTGTAAAAAAGGACAGTGACGCTTCAGTTTAACAAAAATAATATTATTTTGAATAAATGTGTTTTTTGTCAGGTGAGAGCGAGCGGCTGGGCCGCAGCGTGTATTATGCTTTCAATTCCACATCTGGAGATTTCGCCGTGGTGTACGAGTGGATCCTTCGCTGGAACAATACCATCGGCAAATTCTTTACCAGCCAGGAGAAAGAGAAGATAGACAAGTGTAAAAAACAGGTGACCGGCATCCAGACACCTTTAGTAAAAGATCTCACTTTAGTGATCAAACCATTGTAAAATAAATGCAAATAAACAGTATTTGACTGTGATTGGTCCATTGACAAAAGTAACATGACATCATGACAAGGATAGTTTGACACTTGAACAGACGTTAAATTATAAAAACTTATGAATTACAGATGTCTAAGCCCCGCCCATTGTTTTCTCATCCAGATTCACGGTGCGGAGAGTGAACTCAACTCCCTACTAAGGTTACATCACCCCAATCTGGTGCACTATCAAGGGCTCAGCTGCATCGAGCGGGACGACTGTTTCATGGTCGATCTCCTGACAGAACACGTTCCCGGATCCAGCCTGGCCCAGAACGTTTCCAGTAACATTCCGATGCCCGTCGATCAACTGCGTCATCACGCCATCCAGCTGGTCAGCGCTCTGGACTACCTGCACAGCAACTCAGTGGTGCACAAACAGCTGAACGCCTCCTGCGTGCTTCTGGACGCTCATGGAGACGTGAGGCTGACGGACTACAGTCTGGCCAAGCGTCTGTCGGACGTCTGTAAGGAAGACATCTTCGAGCAGGGTCACGTACGCTTCTGCGAGGACACGCTGCCTACGCGCCCGGGGAAGAAAGGTGATGTGTGGAGCTTAGGGCTGATGCTGCTGGCTCTGGCTCAGGGGCGAGAGGTGAAGGAATATCCTGTGACCGTCCCGACAACTTTACCGGCAGATCTGCAAGACTTTCTCAACAGGTCAGTGTATAGCTGCACGATTAAACGTTAAAAGATCGCAATCTCGATTTAAACACCCACAAGATCACATCAAGAAATGTCACCTCTGTTCATTACATATAAATCAAGGCAAATGGATAAATCTTTCTTTCGGAAGACCTCTAATCCTACTGTGTTATCCAATGAATGTGTGTTTTTGCAGCAATATCAATAGTTACTTTAAGGCATAAATACTGTTTAGGAAGTTGAACATGAAGTATTAGTTCACCTATGGTACCACAGTAACCACAAATGTACCATTTTCTCACCATAGTAACAATATGTTAAAGTTTTTCCCAGTGAAATTACACAAGACAATTCTTATTTTTTCATGAAATATTGCAGCGTTTATAATAAATAGCTTATCAATGCGGGTAATTTGCTTCAAAATTCATGTACCCTCATAACGTTCAATTAACATCTGAAAATGCACACAAACCCTGAAATGACTATCCGCAGTGAAAAAAACGCAAGTCACACCCACTAATTATTCCTTTTCATCTAGAAATGTGTTAGAATACGGAAGTAAAAACCATCGCAGCTGCTAGTTCACAGTGACTTTAACCATGATATACAACCATGAATAATGTTCAACCAAAGACCTTAAAAAGATAAGATAATCGTTTCACAGGGACTTTAACATCTTGTCAGAACCTCTAGTAAGTAAATGAAAATTATTCTTAGCTGTGGGAATCGTAGGTGAATCGTGATCTGTGTTTGAGACAAAAGAATCGTGACTCTAAATTTCATGATTATGAAATTAGGCCAAAATGAATTGTCTAATAAACATTGCGGTTATGACCATTAATCGTCTGTTTTAGGGCTTTGATGGTTATGATGGTAAGAGTTTTGACATTTAATTCTCATACATCTTTTATTCAGCTTTGAAAGGACCATATTGTTCTGAATATAAGACAACATACATAAGATAATTTGTCTTAGAAATACATCGGAAAACATTTGGTCATCACATATTTAAGTTTTCACGTGTCAATAATCCAACCTTCAAATACTTGTTAATTGAGTAAATTGATCAGGAGTGAATTGAAGCTTTCATCAAAATGATAACAGTCATAGAAAAGCTTCCAGTCTGTTTTTTTCTCACTTTGCAAGACTACAATAACCTTTCACTTCTATGTTAATGAAATGTTGCTAGACTGGTTTTCACACTGAGATTATCTTAGATAATATTATTTTATGGTATATGTTTTAGTTTTTTTAAGTGATTGTGTTGTGGTGGTACATTTAATGACAATATACACACAAAAATATTCAATATGCAGGTACTACAGCTCCCCCTAGTGTCTTCTGTTGAGCAGTGCGATAATCTGAAACGAGGTCAAACAATTATTTAATAATCATGACAGCCCTGTTTGGAATCGTGCAGCACTAGGTCAGTGATGTGTCATACGCTGGTTAGGAAACAATGTGAAGTGGAAGCAAATCTTTGACTTCGTCAATTCAGTCACACCAGGTATTAAAAGGGTTATTACATTTGTCATCATTAGCTAAGATCCAACACGTCTGTGTTTTGTGTGAGTGCACCATTCCTATTTTCTTTTCTTGATGCGTGTGTTTGTGTTTCTGCAGGTGTATGTGTCTGAATGATGCAGACCAGTGGCAGACTCACCAGCTACTGGATCACTCCTTTCTTCATCCGCCGTCACCCAAGAGCGCCCTGCCGTGTCCTGAGTCCAGCCCAGAGGGTAACGCACACAAACAAGGGATAATTCACCAACAAATACACATTTCTTGTTCTCTTGTCTCTTCTTCACCTTCAGAACGTGTATGTGATTCTTTCTTCAGTGGATCTCAAAAGTAGATATTTTGAGAAACATCTCAGTGGTTTTGTGTTCATACAATGGAAGACAATAGGGTTCAGTGTTGTTTGATTACAAACATTCTTCAAAATATCTTCTGTTGTGTTCTGCACGAAAGAACGAAAGAAGGTCATACAGGTTTGACATGAGGGCGAATAAATGATGACAGAATTGTCTTTTTTGGGTGAACCGTCACTTTCATAAATACAGTATTAAAAATACGAATACAATGCTGTTCAGTAAAGCAATCTCAACGTGACCCATCACACAGAAATCCTTAATCTCCCTTTTTCTCTTTTGTTCAGACACAGGTGTTGATTTTGCCTCCACGGTTGTTCCTCACAGTCACCTCCTGAGCGCCCCCTTCAGTACGGATGTGCAGAATCGCTTCTCGCGTTATTACAACGAGTTCTCTGAACTTCAGCTGCTGGGGAAAGGGGCGTTTGGTGCCGTTATCAAGGTCGGTTTTACCGTGAGCGATATAATCTCCGATTTAACATTAATGATCATATATCAACATTTCTTTCGCTCATGTCTTGTGTAGGTTCAGAATAAATTAGACGGTTGTTACTACGCTGTTAAACGGATCCAGGTTAACCCGGCCAGCAGGCAGTTCCGGCGAATCAAAGGAGAGGTAACCCTGCTCTCGCGTCTCAACCACGAGAACATCGTCCGTTACTATAACGCCTGGATAGAGCGACACGAGATGCCCGTGACCGTCGCCTCAAACAGCGACACCTCGCAGAGCACCCCAGAACGACCCCACCGACCCGCGGCTCCGTCGAGATGGAACGAGCTGGGCCTGGTTGACAACGTCGAGGATGACGCCCCGCCGCCGGCCCTCACCAGCTCGGTGGAGTGGAGCACGTCTCTGGAGAGATCATCCAGCGCTAAATGCAGCGCTCCAGACTCCACCGATGACGAAGAGGATGATGATGATGATGAAGAGGCCGATGTGTTCTGTCCTTCCTTCCTGTGAGACTGATCGCACACAGATGCTGTGTTTGTTTGTGTGTGTGTTTATCACGGATGTTTGTTTACCGCCGTCTGTTTGTTTTGACACGCAGCCCGCCCGACAGCGATTCTGAGAGTGACATCATCTTTGATGCCGCTGATGTCAGTGCAGATGGTTTCTCACAGGTATTCGCTTTATTTGTTCTTAAAAATGTTTTTGAGATGCACGACTTGGATTAAATCCTGTTGGTTTTCTGTACAGGAGGCGGACATCAGCAGAAAAGCAGTGGCGACGTCAGAGAGTTCGGGAGAGAACGCTCTCCTGACGGCGCATTACCTCTATATACAGGTGAAATATAAAAAGGATGATTGAATGCATTTAAAGACAGTTCAGTATGTGAGCTGAATTGTGTTTGTTTCCCGTCAGATGGAATACTGTGAAAAAAGCACTTTAAGAGACACGATCGATGAGGGTTTGTACCAGGACGTCAGTCGTCTCTGGAGACTCTTCAGGGAGATTCTGGACGGTTTGGCGTATATTCACGAACAGGTGATTTTTATACAGTCAAGATCTGAGAATGGATTGGTTACTCCTGCGGTGTTGGGTTCGTATGGTGTGATGTCTCTCGTCTGTATCGCAGGGAATGATACACAGAGACCTGAAGCCGGTCAACATCTTCTTAGACTCTCAGGATCACATGAAGATCGGAGACTTTGGCCTGGCGACAGACCACCCAGCTTATGTGGTAATGCATGCGTGAAGAGCGTTTAGTTTTTTTAAAAACACGTCAGTGGAATAATGGCAGATCTTACTCTTGATGGTTCATCTTAACTGCACGTGTGCAGCTTAACCCTTCCCCGCCCGTCTTATTAAAAGAGAGTTGCCAGCGCCAGCCCTTACAACATTTTCTTACAACAGTTGCTGTGCAGGTAGTCCATTTTCTGTAATGAATATATGGACAAACAATATATGAAATGAAAGAACAGAGTCTCCGCTTCTACACAAAAGAAGTGTATTCTTCCATCTTCATTTGTTCTTTTTTTATCACCTCTTAGATGTGGGCAGGTTTCTTCAAAAATGCCCCCGGTTGAAGACCCATGATCTATTCTGGTCTGATATATTTGATCATCGTGTGTTTTTGTGTGTGTTCCAGGCAGCTGGTAAACTGGAAGCAGAGGAAACCAATTCAATATTTATTCCCAAACCAGATCCAACAGGTAAGAACAAGAAGTACTTCAGCACAGACTGAACCAGACTGAACACGGTGTCCGTAATAATGAATTACTAAAGACGTGTTCATTTTTAACTCATTTGATTATTGTTTCTTGTGATGCATCACATACTCGATATACTTTAAACAATTCTGTATAAAACAATGCATTTAAAAACTACATTTATGTGACACGGACATATATTTTGATGAAATAAATATAGTAGATATATATTTATTAAAAAGTCTAATGTTTAATCTAGTTTTTTGTTTTCATTTGTAAATCTTCTGAATTTGAAGTTGCAGCAAAATCACAAACGTGTAAACTGACATTTACATAATACATTGGCAGATACAAATGCTTCCCATATATTTACACGTTTTCCTAGATTCAGATTTGAATTGCAAACACACTTGTGACTCCTTTTCTGCATCTTCAAATTCAGAAGATTTGTGAGTTTTGTCCACGAGTGCAAATCTCAACATTCACCTTCAGTTTTTAATTTGACATGTTTTCACACTGGGGCTGTGAGTGCACATCTTAGTGTACCGGAAAACAAATACTTCACAAATAAAAATCTACACGCTCTCAAGTTTTGCTACTGAACTACCTTCATATGTGATCGGTCTACCACGTGCAGTGTCGCAAGGAACGTAGGGCGGGCATTATACAGAACTTACATTTGAAGGATTTCTAGGTTAGGAAAAGCCGTGCTCAGTTGTTTAAACGTCTTGAAATCTTGAATCTTCGCATTTTCAGTACTGAGTCTATTTTGTCATTTCCAAATGTTTTAAAACAGTGACCACACAACGTTACACAACATTGACAATAGTTTTGATGTTTATTGTGCAGATAACATGACCGGGATGGTGGGAACGGCTCTTTATGTGGGTCCAGAAGTGGAAGGAAGCACTAAAGCAAATTACAATCAGGTGCGAAGAGTTTGTGTGTTTTGTCGTGAGCACATGTCGCGTAAGTGACGACTGATGTTTGTGTGTCTGCAGAAAGTGGACTTGTTCAGTCTGGGAATCATCCTGTTCGAGATGTCCTACAGACCCATGAGCACGGCGTCCGAACGCATCTGTGTGCTCAGTCAACTGAGGAAGGTCGGAGTCATCGTCAAGCACGTCATCAAGAGATTATTTCATCCACGCGTCACGTTTGATCACGTTCTTGTTTCCCCTCACAGGAGTCGATCAATTTTCCAGAAGACTTCTCTCAGTACGAGAGCGGAACGCAGGTGAAGGTTATTCTAGACATTTGTAATGTCAACGTCAATGTCACACGGATGATAATGTTGCCCATAATCCTCTGCAGAGGAGGGTGATCAGCTGGCTGTTGAATCACGATCCAGCGCTGCGGCCGACGGCCGTGGAGCTCCTGAAGAGCGATCTGCTGCCTCCGCCACAGATGGAAGAGTCTGAACTTCACGAGGTCTTACAGCACACCATGGCCAACATCAACGGCAAAGCCTACCGCACCATGGTCAACCAGCTGTTCTCTCAGAACATCTCACCCGTCATGGACTTCACGTATGACAGTGACGCACACAAGGTACAGAGTCAAAACATGCAGGCTTTATGTGTCTTGAGTTGTGTGAATCATGGGTAACACTGTACGGTGATGATGCTGCACGAGTGTGTGAACACCAGCAGGTGGCGTCGTGATGTCATTTACCAGTCATCTGGTTTCTATAATCCTGTGCTGTGTGAAGGCCATCAATGCTCCTCTGTTTGTTCAGCGTGTCATTGTGTTGCGCCGCAGGGCTCCTTTCATCTCACCAGCGCTAAACTGCAGCAGTACGTGTACGAGACGCTGACCAGAATCTTCAGGAGACACGGTGAGACACCTGCAGCTTCCCACAGGACCCTTTAATCCTTCATGAACACCCTGAAATAAGAATGAATCATTTAACAATGTTTTCTATTGTGCATCACAATTCATATCAATCAAACTCCTGATCACAAACTCCATTTCTTTTTTCTTTCCTTCCATCCTTCTTTATTTCCTTCTTTCTTTTTTGTATATTTCTTTCTTTCCCTTTTCTTTCTTTCCCTTTTCTTTCCTTCTTTTCATTCTTTTTTCTTGTCTCTTCTTTCTTTCTATCTTTCTTTCCTCCTTTCTTTCTTTTTCCTTCCTTACTTCCTTTCTATCTTTCTTTCCTTCTTTCTTTTTCCTTCTTTCTTTGTTGATTTCTTTTTTCTTTTCCTTTCTTTCCCTTCCTTATTTCTTTATTTCCCATTTCTTCCTTTCATTATTTTCCTTTTTTTCTTTCTTTCTTTCCATCTTCTCTTTCTTTCTTTTTTCTTGTCTCTTCTTTCTTTCCTTCTTTCTTTCTTTCTTTTTCCTTCCTTACTTCCTTCCTTTCTTTTCCTTTTCTTTCTTTCTGTCCCTTCTTTTCTCACTCACTCTCTCTTTCTTTCTTTCTTTCTTTCTTTCTTTCTTTCTTTCTTTCTTTCTCTCTCTCTCTCTCTCTCTTTCTCTTTCTCTCTCTCTCTCTCTCTCGTCATTTGTTTTTGCCAAATAATGTCTAGCTGGGCTGTTAAACCGAAGTAAGTCAAATAATAATTTCTCTGTCTCAGGTGCGGTGAGGATTCAGACTCCTCTGCTGTTGCCCAAGAACAGACGTCTGTATGATGGATGTGAGACGGCGACCTTTATGGATCACAGCGGGATGTTGGTGTCTCTGCCGTATGACCTGCGTGTGAGCACACATCCCTCCAGAAACAGCTTGAACACGCTCTATACCGACCACGCTTATATGAACGGCTGCTGTTTGTAAAGATTTGATTTCTGTTTCTCTCTTTCTTCAGTTGCCCTTCGCCAGATTTGTGGCAAGAAACAACATCTCACATCTTAAGAGGTTGTTACACATTTCATATTCATGTTTGAGTTGATGAAAATCTTTTGCTAAATGTGTAAGTGTATATGTGTGTCATTGTAGGTACAGTATAGAGCGAGTGTTCAGGACGCGGAAGCCGGGCCGAACTCATCCTCGAGAACTTGTGGAGTGTGCGTTTGACATCATCATTCCCATCAACAGCAGTCTCCTGCCGGACGCTGAGGCCATCTACACCGTCTCTGAGATCATCTCTGAGTTCAGCGCTCTACAGGTACAAACCTGCGTCAGATCGTCATCTTATCATCATGTGAGATGTAAAGTGATGTTTGCGTGATGTGTGTTTGGATGTAGGACAGGAATTACATCATCTACCTGAACCACACCAGTCTGTTAAAGGCCGTTCTGCTACACAGCGGCGTTCCAGAAGACAAACTCACACAGGCCTCTAATATACTGTGTGATGCTATGGTGAGACACACACAGACACACACACGCACGATATATGTGTGTTTCTATCTGTGGTAAACACTGCGAAATATCTCTGCGTGGGGTGTAACACTAAACACATTTCCTGTCGTTTATACACGTTCATCTAATGGAAAGCAGGATTTCCTCCATCCTGTAGCTCAACTGGTAGATCATGAGTTACATTTATGCATTTGTTAGATGCTTTTATCCAAAGCGACTTGCATTGCATTTTTCCTTTACATTTGTTTCTAATTATGTGCAATCCCCGGGGATCCAACCCACGACCTTGACGTTGTTTAGCCGTGCTCTTACCACTGAGATACAGGAAAGAGTTCAATCCTGTAAGTCTCTCTGGTGGTCATACGTGTAGATTTACACAACACGAGAACATCAGTTAGAGAGCGAGAGGTGAAGAATGATGGACATTCACATACGTGTCCTGTGTAGACTATGACCACAACATACAACAGGCTTTCTGTGAAGAGGGTTCAGTGAGTTCACACGCTCTCCTCACGTTCTGCTGTCATGGAAGGATGAATATATTCTTCATTCTGTCATTCTTTTTGCAATACATTTCACATGTGATCACATGGATTCCTATGTGAAGCCCAAGGCATCACATGTAAAAACCCATGACGACGTATCGCTCGTCATTGCACATGTGGTCCCTTGGGTGTGGTCCTCTCTCTCTGTCTGTCTCTCTCTCTCTCTCTTTCTCTCTCTCTCTTCTCTCTCTCTCTCTTCTCTCTCTCTTCTCTCTTCTTTTTTCTCTCTCTCTCTTCTCTCTCTCTCTCTTCTCTCTCTCTCTCTCTCTCTCTTCTCTCTCTCTCTCTCTCTCTCTCTCTGTCTGTCTC